>KK119076.1:302415-441394 GCA_000611955.2 Stegodyphus mimosarum | reverse complement strand
TTTTTAAATAATAATAAAAGATAGAATATTTTTACTGATTTGTGTCAATTTATTTGTTATGTAACCTACTTCAATAACAATAATGTGCAATGCTACATTAGTTTAAAAAAATATTTAAACCTATGAGAAAAAGAAAAGATATGTACTTTGAATGAGTTAAGACTGTCCGCCTACAAAACTTTACACATAGGCTTCAAATAACTATGTAAAATCAAATACTATACAAATTTTTCTTCTGCAGCAAAAGGAATTTGCATCCATTTAGGTGTTTCAAAAACCACATGCCGCCATCTATCGGCAAAAATGCTAATCAAGAACTATGTTAATAGAATTTTAATAGCGTTAGGAAGGACTGGATTGGACTTAAAATCATTCACTAAACATGCTAAATCTTTTTGAATATGAAAAGCCTCAAGAAAATCCAATTCACCAATGGAAGAAGCTTTTTGGATAATTTTTGCAGATCCAAAGTCAAAATTATGATTAAATTTCCAACTATGATACGCTATTGAAGACTTGTTAATTTCGCCCTTTTTGATGTAAGATTCATGTCCCTTGATACGAAACTTAAACGCCCTTTTTGTTTGGCCAGTATATCTCAAGTCACAATGACACAATATACTATAAATTCTCCAAGAATTAAAGTCAGAAACGCAATCTTTTAGAGTCGAACCATGAATTTTATTGATACGGGAGAAACTGACTTGAAAATTGAATTTCTGGAGAATCCGTGAAACTTTATAACTAACAGAAGGATGAAATGGAAGCACGACAAGGTCATTAATATTAGCGTAAGGAATAATTTTCCTTACTCTGATGTTCAAATCGATTGAGTGTTTTAATAAATGTACACCAAATACAAGGTTGTTTCAGAGATTTTGATATATGTATATCTTGATAATATATATATCTTTGTGATAATAAGATAATATATATATATCTTGGTGTTGGATATTGGATGTACAATGATACAGAGCTGTTAGCACTTTGGTGATCTGGATTTTGGAAATTTTGGGATTTTGGAACGTCAGTTTAAATCTAGTAAAATAGGTTACATGTTGACATGGCAACATTCGGGCTTCATTTCTTGTTTGAATCAGATAAAAAACACTAACATTCCCTGGGGCCGATGCCAAAGAAGGCGCAACCAGTGCTGCCACACTGCATGTCAGAATTTAGGAGGAGAAAAATTTTATAATTCTATAATTTAAAGGAGCACAAAGCAGCAAAAATTAAGGATGACAGAATTTTTGCATATATGAGAGGGACAGGACTATAGAATTTAGGGGCAGCAAAATTCTTAGAATTTAGTGAGTACTCAAGGATCGAAACTGTCATTCTGACCATCATCAATACAGTGCCCATCAGTGCATTGTTAATCAGCCATGGCATGACTCCCTAGCAGGTGTCTGAAAGGATCATGCAGGGATCTTAGACTGGAGAAAAATTATATTTATGACACACATGTTTCTTATCATTATATTCTGAATTCCTAGACTTTGCAAGGGGGAGATATTTTCTATTAGTGTATTTGTTTGTTTATTTATTTGTTGGCTTCTAGTACAGGCATCCAAATATTAGATCATTTTGGATATTAGATGCCCAAATTTCAAGATTTATACTGAACTGTAAATTTAAAGGTATTTTAAAATACTCTACAGGAGGAAAAAAAAAAACCTGAGTACAGCAAAAACACAATGGAATATTACTGTGCTTAACATGCAAATATTTCAAACCTGCTTAAATATGGACAACCATCGAATGCGCAGAGTGTACATACAGCACATGAGAATGGAGAAAGCCGGCCAGATTCAAAAGACCAAACACTTGTTTGCCATCGAAATTTGAATTGGTTTCCGTGAAAGTATTGGCTGTATCTGAGGAGAGAATGTCTTGAGACCCAAAGTTCTGATCAGTTGAAAAATTCTGCCAAGGAGGCATTATTGTCTTTAGGAGAACAGGTCAATCATATCACTAAATTGCCATGCACAAGGGTCAAAATCATAAAACAGTGAGATAACAATGTTGTCAACATTGGTTTCAACTCAGCGAGCTGAAATCATCTCAAAAGGTTGTCATGACATTTACCTAGGCACAGGTGTTGGCCTTGTTTCAGCTGCCCCATTTCAGTCTGTGCCTGTTTCCCCATGTCCTTAACCAGTTTCATCATGATCCACTGCTTTTTCTAGGTGTGTGGATTTTTTTACTGTAGAGTGTCTACTAGTTAGTTATGGTATATACCAATTAAAAGCAAAAGAGAAATTTAAATTATTAAAATGTATGCCTCTTAGTGTTAAATCAATCACTTCATTAAGTAGTATAGTTGTTGAAAATCTTATGTCGTGCTGAATGGTAGTACTTTGGGAGCTGGCTGTTTTTTGGGTTTGGTGGAACATGAAGGTATGTCTCAGGTATTTCGATTGATCAAAGCAAGACGAGGGTCAATGAATGGGATGCAGTTGCATAGGTTTTTTTTTTACCTTCTTTTAAGTAAAATTTAAAAGATTATTTTGCATGTATAGATAGATAAAGCTATAGGCCTAGATTCAATCACAAAACAGGAAAAATGTGAACTTAATGGTTTCATCAATATTTCTTAACTTTCTAATATATTGCAAAGGGCAGTTTGAACATCTAAACAAAGAAGACTGATTTACATCATAAGTTTTACATCCCCACGCATCTAGGCGAGAGGAACTAAAGCATTGAACAAATGTACTTGTAATGCCATCTATTTGGAATATCAACGAATATTTCTCAACACACTCTCTTGCTTTTTTTAGCTCACCTAACTGAATTATGCAATCATATATAAATCATTCTCCTATAACATGCAAAAATTCCAATCAATCAAACATCAGTTACGTAAAATGGGTTATACACCACACGTATTAATTAAAATGTTGCAGCTATGATGAACAAAAATGAATTAAAGTGCTTCGTAAACTTCACTCAGCTAACTTAACTAAAGATATTCATTTTAATTATTAAGAAGAAGGAATATATAAATGAAATCATTAGCATTCAAATCTTTCTGTCATAAGTGTTCGACAGTACAACTGTCACGTCCAGGAATGGCTTCTATGATTCTGCCAAATTTCCACAATAGGGTTTTTTTTTTTTTTTTTGTCTCCCTTTCAACTGAAACAGCATCTCCTATTTTCAGTTCTTGTTGAAATTTAGGATTCTTCAATGAATGGGCAGTTCTAAAGTCTAATAAATAATGCTGTTTCCGATTACACTACAACTGTTTCAACCATTCTTGATAATGATTTCTCTTCATGAGTATTTTGTGCGAAAGTCAGTGATACTTTAAATCAGTTCATTAAATGTTTTCTTAATGGTTAATGAAACCATTACGAAATGTATTGGATTGAGAGGTGTGGTTTATTGTTCTGATTTTTAATGCAGCTCAGAGATCATGAGTTAAGAACTTATTTTAAATCTTTTTATCTTCTTCTAAAACTTAAAGAATTATTTTAAGTATTTATGTAGAGGAGGCTATAAACCTAAAGTCAATTACAAAACTTTAAAAGTGTGAACTTAATGGTCTCATCAATATTTCTAACATTCTAATATACTGTGTAGTGCAGTTCGAACATCTAAACAACAGCTAAATGTAACAATGTGAAATATTTGAACATCTAAATGTAAGTTCGAACATCTTAACAACAACAGTGACGGACATCATTCTAACATTTTTACACGTCCAAGCATAGAGAAGCTAAAGATTTAAACAGATAGACTTGTAATGCCATCTTTTGGCTATATCTCCAAATGTTTCTCAACCCATGTATAGGCAACATTTGCTAGGTTGCTGGGATTATAAATGGTACGGTAGCACTAATATGACATAATGACTAAAAAATTTGGAAAGGTTGTATTAAAGAGGCTTTTATTGTCAAAAATGTGCAAGTTAAGCCATTTCAAAATTCCTTCAGCCTTACATCAAATTTAATATATACTGCCTTCCAAAAGTTAAGGAACAGCACATTTTTTGTGTCTAATTTGAGAATGAAGCAACATAGAAACAAGAAATTTACAGGACATATTCATTAAACAGTTAGTTAATGAATGCGCTAAAGTTCAACAGAAACATGAATTACAGCAAAAAATTGCACTCTTGGCAGAGAAATCCAGTCTTGGAGAAAAAGTATAGCAAATTTTTTTTATTGGAAAATAGGTGATAACATTATAAAAATGGGTTCTAATAAGGAATGTGGCCACCCCTAGTTGCAGTGCATCGGCAGCAGCAACATTCCATTCTGTCAATTAAGTTGTCAGTCAGTGAAATGGAAAGCAGCGACCAGACATGGAGTAATCCTCATTCAAGCTTATCTGACAACCTTGATGAAGGACTTGAAGCAACAACCTATCTTTCAAGGTAGTCCCAAAGATGCTGTATCAGATTCAGGTCTGGGGATTGAGCTGGCCATTCCATCTGCTCCATACCGTAATCCTCAAAATATTCTTCAGCAACCTAAGCTCAGTGCAATCATGCATTGTCATCCATCAGAAGAAATCCAGGACCAATAGCAGTAGTATATAGGTGGACATATTGATTAAGGATCTCGTCTCGATATCTCACACTGGTCAAAGTTCCTCCATGGAATACATGCAGGTCAGTGTGACCACTGAGAGAGATCCCAGCCCAAACCAGTATTCCACCACCTCCTGTAACTGTGTCTTTCCACAATGTATGGTTGTATCTAGTGCATTGTTCCCTCCAGATCAGCTGACAACCTGAATCACTCTCCAATGTGAAACTGAACTCATCTGTGAAGAGAATGGATGCCCATTGTTGACTGGTCCAGGAGATGTGTTCTCTTCCCCAACATAAACAGACACCTCCGTGTTCTTGGGTCAAGAGAACATGAACAACTGGTTGTCTTGCATTCAGACCTGTATTGTGCAGGCGTCTGAGCGCTGTAGTAGTTGAGATTCTTGTTCCTATTGCCGCTAAATGATCTGCCATGAGCTGAGGCGCCGTAATATTACTCCTCCTTTGGGCCGAAAGAGCTATATAATAGTGTCCCGCAGGTGTTGTAACTCGAAGTCTGCCTGGACCATGTCTTCTAGACACAGAATCCTCGGATTCGAACTGATTTCATATTTGGTGGACCACACTATGAGAGGCATTCAGAATCTAGCAGCATCAGCTTGTGACATCCCCATTTCCATTCATCCAATCGCCTGCCACCTCAACGAAGAGAGGAAATGACTTCTCCTGGACACTGATAGACTCTTCTGGATATTGTCCATGAAATTGTAATAACAACTCAAGATCAACAGTTGTGAGCAAAAATTACACTTTTTGTGTTTTTTCTTCAACTCCTATATAAGTATTCATTTATGTAAAATAAAAGTGTTAGCTATTGTTTTTGCATATATTTTCTTAAAGTTCATTACAGCCATGCACATGAACTGTGAATTTAAGCATTACTGACATTTTTGTAATGGTGAGCTTTGAAAAACATGCTGTTCCTTAACTTTTGGAGGGCAATGTATATAGTAGTAGGCTTATTTTAAAATTTGATAAACATTAAACAAACAAACAAAAAAAAACATAGTAGATTCAGAATTTTTAAGAGGCATATAAATATGAATTAATACTTTCTTATGAAAACATGAGTTATGAAATTTATACCCCATATGTCATCTGCAGATTTATTATGGAGCATAACTTAATATAATTATCATTAAATGGTGACCTAATAATAGCTAACAGACCAAATAATATTCCTTTAACTATATTCATACATTTTTTTACAGTTTTATTAGATTACTTTTTGAAATTAAATTTTATTTCTTCTAAGTTTTACATGAGCACATTGTTTTTATTTAACTCGATGCATCTGTTATTTATGAAGTATACATTTATGAAGTACTAATCAATATACTGTTATATATTAATAGGAATATGTCAAATAGACTAAATTATTATTATTTTTTCAATTTTAAAATTTTCAGATAATATTTCAGGTTTATGTATTTCCATTGAGAAATATCTTTATATATGGATTTATTATACCTTATATGTCCTACTCGGAAAAAAATGCAAAAATTGTAATTTGTGTTCATGAGTGTTGATCTTCTTTTGTCCAATAAAGGTAATGACCACATATAATATGATCATTATAACATACCACCCCATTTCCTTTTCTACATTGATTTTTGTGCAATACTCAGATTTTGTCGCAACAACTACCAAAATCTCAACTTCATACAAATAAAGAAGTAGCAAAGGGATTGAAACTTTTCAAGCTGTAGTACCAAAGTGGGACAACTGCTGCCAGAATATCATCTGCTCTAGAATAGAAAGGTTGAATTTCTGCATGTCAGGATTTGATCCAAATTGCAGACATTAATTCTGATTTTTGTTCAAACAAATTGTGAGAGATAAAAGTTGGTGTTCTGCTTATGATCCTGCAATGACACGGCAATCATCATAAATTAGAGATGGCTCACCTACAGAAACTTTGAGTCCCATGTTCATAATCGTTTTTGATTGAAAAGAGATAATTCATAAGGAATTAATTCGTAAGAGTCAGATGGCAAATTCCCAATTTATTTTTCCCAGTATTCTGAAGACAGCTATCACTATAGGCTTGAAAAGGCTCAATTGAATGACAGGTTTCTACTGTATGACAATGCACTATCACACAATTACATTTTCTGAGCAAAACTAACTGTCATAATTTTTAACTTTCCTTTACTCACCAGATTTGGCAGTTGCAGGCTATTTTGTTGTTTCTAAAGGGAAGTCTCATCTCAGTGATCATTATTTTAATAGTGTTAAAGAAATTGGAAAGCCATGACTAGAGACATATACAGTATTCCAAAAGATGAGTTTTGTGGAGGAATCATGCAGTTATACAAATGTGTCATGCATTATATAGACCTACTAGGATTGTATGCTGCTTGAAGAAGCAAAAGAAGGATGAATGTTTTTTCTTTTTTCTTGTTTGCTTTATCATGACTGGTTAATTCTTTTGGCATTAAACTTTTCTTCCAACACTGTAGGATTGTCATATAACATGCTTTTACATGCTTATTAATTGATTATCATAAGTATAAATTTCTGTGTCTCACTCTTTTTTTTTTTTCCAGTTTTTATATTTTTAGTAGCTATTGAATTTAATTCACGGTTTCCTGTCAGAATGTCGAAACCTTGATTAAAATATTGTGCTTAAATTTAAAAGTAATTCAGTTCTTTTCAAGCTATTTAAGTTTCAATTATGTGCACTTTATCTAAGTAAATATTTTTTTTTAGGCTTTAAAAACATATGAATCTTTGAGAAAGATTTTGAGTTTAGCTAGAGATATGCGTAAAGAAGATCTCGAGAACATAAACACTGAATTACAAAAATTAGAAGTACCTGACAAGAAAAAGATGAAATCAAAAGAAAAAACTGAAAAAGTAAATATAAATTTTGTTTTAGCAATTTAAAATAAAATTCTGTCACAGAAAAGAGATTTTGTATTAGTCAACAGTAGAACTGCAAAAGCAGTCAAACTAAACTTTCCCAAATTTTATATCTTTATATCTGATAAAGTATTTTAGTTTTTGAAAATTAAATTTTATAACTTTTCTTGAAACTACTTGAATATATGGTATGCAAAATAGAAAAATAAATAATGCTTAGAATCAAATTTATGCCTGAAATTCCCCAGGGGTGAGTTTGTCTTCTCTGTCTGTATAATATGGAATTTATTGAAATTACTTTTTAATATAATTTTTGTAACAGTGGGGAATTCTCCAGACTACAGGCAACTTGAAGCCCATCAAAGATTTAGGTCTTTGAAAGTACTTTGTACCTATGTAGACAAGATTTAGTTACATCACCATAACTCATGGGGATGTGACTAAATAGAACAATCATATTCAAGTTAAATGTGGAGCAGTTGTCAAAGATTGCACAATTAATTACTCTACTGGAAGATGGCTCACAATTCTACAGGAGCATCAGAATTTTAAGTGTCATAGAATGCAAGACCAAATAATTACAACTATCAGAGCTGGCACGATGTCAGAAACACACCCTATCTTAAAATTCTCAAAACTCAGTCTAAATACTTGACTGCTACTTGTTTACATTCTGGTGAGGAATATGGAAAGGCTGAAATTATAAATAATTCTTAATTAACATAAAATTCCCTACAATCTTATTTATTAAAAAAAATCAATTTCATATCATTTCTCATTTTTCACTGTAGAAGGAAATAAATTTCAGATTATTTCATTGTTTATCTAACAGTAGTAGAAGATTTGGAAACTAAAAGTACCTCAATAGTATTAATGAGTGGTTTTCATGAAAAGAAGCAGAACATCAGTGAAAATTTTCTTAGTTCTACTTCATATTATGAGTACATGATGCATGTTCTGTAAAATGTCAGATCACTGTTGTCAAAAAATGCTGACACAAAGTCTGACCATATATTAAGGGAAAATAACTAAAGCCTAAACTAAAAAATATTGATTCTTAGCTTCATACATTCAAATGCAAAATGTAAAAGAGAATGTGGAATTGTTATTTTCAGTAGCAGTTTTTGAATGATATAGGAAAAACTAATATCTGACAGAAGCTAATTTTATGATAGCCACTCCAAATAGTCTATAAAATTCATTTCTCTTTGCAATGTATGCTTGAGTTATTTGCTAGAAAATTACCTATAAAATTGGAAAGAAATATTATTTAGTAGTTTGTAAAGGTGAGCTTCATGAAGAATATTACTTAGGAAAATAAGACCAATGGTACGTAACCTTGAAATGTAAATATGGGGGAGTACTAAAATATAATTGAAACATTTTTATAAGGTCTATGGGAACATCCTGTCCATTTGGGAAGGAAGGAGACATTTTTCATACCTTTAGTAATATATATTATACAATATAATCTCTCTTGTTGCACCTCTTATCAGCATTATGATAACTTGCAAATACTATTTTTGAAAATATGTGCTTGTCCTTAGAAGCGAAGAACTCAAGTAATGCTTGGTTGATCAATTTTGAATTCCCCCCCCCAGTTTGAATCAATTTTGAATTTTTTTTTAATTTAAAAAATTTTTTGAATAATTTTGCAAGGAGGGAAATATTGGTAATCAGAAAGTTCTAACCGTGGGGATATGGTAGATGCAGCAATATTTCACAGCCTAGTTTTAAGTTTTCTGAGGAGTTGTCAAAGCAGCATGTAGTCATAATGCAGTATGGTTTACTTTCTACTAAATACTGCTGGCCTCTTTTCTTTTACTGCTTTGTTTAAATCATTCAGTGGTTGACAGTATCTTTCCGAATTGAGCTTTTTGTTAGGCTTCGAAGGCTCATTATGTATTGGTCTTTGGGTGTCCCATCATATATACACAGCATTCTCTTATTCAGGCTTAAGCTCAGTTTAGAGGTGTCGGTAACAAATTATTCCATTTCACAGCATGATCTTTTCCAAATGAAATTTTTGTAAGTAATCTCCTTTTCATTACAACTTATCTTCTAGTCCAAGAATAGTTAGTTTTTGTTCCGAGCAAGCAGAGATGTGCATATGACAACTCAATTATGCAAATATTTCTCACTTAACTAACTAAGAATCAATTTGGAATATTTATAAACCAGTTTTAATTTACAGTTCAAAACAGTTTATTAAGCTTTTCCACAATCTCGGATGTTGTCAAAAAAAGGATTTTGCTCTATCAAGTTCTTGACAATATTGTAATCGATTAAATGGTCACCCAGTTCTTGGCTTTATCATTAAGATTGAAATCACCTGCTTCAAAATTTTTTAACCGTCTCCTGAACATCCTATCAAAACTCCATTTCCACCAGAAACTTTCGCTAAATATAGATGTGCTTCTGTAGCATAGCTTTCTTGTTGGAATTCATACAAAATATAGTGTTGTAAATGAAATTTATCAGTATCCATGTTTACGTGATTGCACCTCACTTAATAATGATGCTTCATTAAATTTAGAAGAGCGTATGTGCATAATTGGAATTGATAGAGATTTATGTATGTTTCAAATGAACATGTGCATACATGTTGAAACTTGAAACAACATTATCATACAGAACTTTCTGGTAGACCTTATATATTCAGAAATGCATAAATAAAGCACAGGAAAACTGCAAGTAAGTATAAGAAATCTGTGTATTGAAAATGTGTTATGTTGAGTTATTGAGCATTACCTGTATATGCAATTAAAATTCTTGGTGATATTGTAAGGAAAGTTCTAAATTTAGGATTAATATGTAAGAAACAATTGTAATTTCTGGCTTTTGTGTAAAAAAATTCTTAAATATATGTAAATGCTATTATTAAGTCATATTTCTACATTGAAGTAAAACATTGTAATCGCGCATTAACCGAGTGCTACGGGTTTAGCTCTGAAATTTTAAAGTTCCTCAAAATATCAAGAATAAATGGTATTTTCTTGACTATAATTAAAAAATAACTCCTTCACTTTGTACTGATTCCTTTTCCTCCAATATACATCCAACCCAAAATACATGAAAAGCTGGCAGAAATTTTCATGTGTAATGATTACAAAAGCCTCACCCTTCTGTTCAGAATTTTCCATCTGTAATGCTGAGAGGATTAAAAAGGCCTGCTTAGGCATTTTAAGGAGATTTAGAGGTATAATTTGAATTAAAATAAAAAGGTATTGCCTTCAACATGAAATTATTATTGCAGTAAAGTTTTATGCATGTAATTAATCCCTTGAGTGACATAACCATTCTTATTGGTCACGAGATTTTTTAGTCATTTAGTATCTATTATCATAATATTTACTGTATCTTGTTTTGTTTTCTTTTAATATTACTAAAGTATTTTATAATACATTTTATAACTTATATTTATTTTTCATACTTAATATATCAATTAAAAGAATATTATTCATTTTATAATTATAAAGTAAAAGTTTTCTTAAAATAGACAAAATAATATATTCTAGTCTAGTCCTCCATGTAGATATCCTTCCCCTTTGGCTTCATAGACTTTATCATAATCATAAAATAAACATCATAGCATTCAGTGTACTTATTGTATTACTCTTTATTCTTGTGCTTATTGGGTTGTAGAAAAATAATAATTTAGAGATTGTATTTTTCACTAGAACAATTAAATTTTGATTTTTGTGATAAATAAAATAATAAATATTTTATAATATAAGCATAGTTTAGTTACTAAAGGTAAATGAACTGCAAATGTTTAAAAAAATATTCATACATTATATTATAAGTATATATTTTAAAATTTTTATGCTTTTCAAACTAGGCACTCCAAAAGATTGCATCTTGTGAATGCATATATACTTCAGGTCTGCAATTTAGACAGCTGGAACTAAAATATATTCTTCAAGAAATTGGGAAAATATCGATATCAGAACCGAAACAGCACCTGGAATTTGAAGTAAAAAATATTCTTTTTTTACATAAATTTTTAAAAGTTTTTGAGAAATTAAATTTATCCAAAATTGTTTTATTTATTGGCTATTGTATCACTTCTCAAAATATTTCTATAAGGAAAATCCATTTATCAATTAATTTTATTTACTTTTCATTTCATGCCATAAAAAATTTAGTTTTAACACATTCACTGCCATCTACGAAAATACTCATAATTGACAAAGTGAGTTTAGTTGTCAACAATGAGATAACTCATTATTGATCACCTTACCTAAATCACTGAGTGTGAGTTTTGTTGTAGCAAATACATGCAGCATTTAGACAGGATTTTGACATACAGGAAGGGACTAAATAATACACTTGGTGAACTGATTGGTTTATTTCTCAAAACATAGATTTAATAATTAAATGTTCACAACTCAAATCCATTTATTGGGGTTGTTGTCATTTGCTTAGGAATCTTATAAATGATCTGCTCAAATTCTTGTTCAGTGACTTATTTAAAACTGATGGAAAGTAAAGTAATGCACAGGAGTTTTGCATGATGTATAGAAGGGCAAGTATCGTTTATCTAGTTCCAAATTATCTCATAGTTGGTAGAGCGGCAGAAATAATATGTCATATGCCAACTATGAGTATACTTATGCAAATTTATTTGCTGCTAAATCTATCATACCTATATTTATCTATATATTTAAATCCATCTGTATATTTAAATGTAAAGATACAATAGATCTATCATATCATGTGTGTTTAAATAATGAAATGACAGAAAATAATTTAAAAGCATAAAAATGCAGATAGGATCTTTGTCGAATGAAAAGGGGCTCACAGTTTCAACTTTGGCAGCAAAAATATTAAATATGCAACATATGTCTATGAAAAAAAGAAAACCAGAATTTTTAAATAGATGTTATTCAGAAACTATGAAATATATGTAAACCATTCAAACATTAAAACGTCATGGTATGTCTGTTGCTTTCATCTCAGTAGGTTTCAGTATTTTATCTACCCATTTTTGTCTTAAGGTCCATCTCCACAAGGAGACATGTCTGGGAACAAGTATCTGTGTATATCTATGGAGTCTCCACCTGTCCCTCTACCAAGGAAACATATATAACCAGTATGTTAGATACATGTCTGTCTGCCTGCACCGAGAATCATGATGATTGCTCATGATGGGTGAATTGTCATTGAAGGCATTTGACATCAACCATTGAAATTGTGTATGGAAATCACATGTCCAAAAAGCAGTGGCAGCTTGTCAATCAATATTTAGCTTACTTAAGTTACAAAGAATTCTTTGGAACTTTCTATTATTTTAATAAAGTTAATTTATCATGCTATATTTATTTTGGGTCTTAAATTCTGATTGATTTCTTTCTAAATATAAAAAAAGAATATTTCTAGAAGAATAAATATAAAAAGAATATTTCTTTTTTTATTTCCCCCCCCCAAAAAAATATTTCTTTTTCACCTTGATGCAAAGGATTTGTTATTATAAGCTATAGAATGGTGTACTTTTTTATCTCATTTGTTAGCATTAACTAAATCTGATAGAATATTTTTTCCTATTGAAATGAATTATTATATTCTTATATTCTAAGAGTCTGACAAACAAGAAAAGTTTAATTTTCTTTTCTGTTTCCATTCGATTATGTTTCCGATTTTCTGTTGTACTGATTTTTCAACTTTTTGACTAGGTCTAGCTAGTTTGATTGCGCATATTTAGTGAAGTGTTTGAATAGGTTATGAACCAGCATTAATTTGATTACATGGCATATTTACTGAAAGGATTGAATTTTCTGTGAATCAACAGATTATGAGTTCAAATCAGCTGAGCTATTTTGTGACTTTTTTTTTCACTCAAATATTTTATTGTTTTTGTAATTCATAATTAACATAATTCTATTAATATAAAAGTTATTAAAATTTTTATTTGCAACATATAACAATCAATTTATTACCGTCTTTTTCTGAAAATAAGACATCCTCCGAAAATAAGCCCTATCGTGATTTTCGGAACTTTTTGTAAAATAAGACATCCCCCGAAAATAAGCCCTAGTTAAAATAATGGGACACAAAGAATTCGTTAAAAAATGCTGTTGATTTATTAAGTAATAATATGTTTAGCTTTCCTAATACTCCTATTTCAGAGAAATGTTTGAAACAAAATATTCCGAGAAATTAATTGTTTACCTCTACAGTTCGTTTCAAATTAAATCTTGGAATTTATCTTAAAAATACAACATGAGGCGGCAGTCAACATTTAGCGACAGTGCAAGTATACAACGTTCATTCATTTCAGTCTTGTAAGTCTGATTATTTCCTCATACGTAATTTTATTTAAAAATAAAGGGAATTATTTTTAATTCCAGTTAAAATGAGTACAAAACGAAAGAGCTATTCCGTCGAGTACAAAAAGGGAATCGTGGAAGAATCCAGGGGTGTAAATCTTGTAGCATTCTGTAAAGAGAAGATGCTGGATCTCCGTATGGTTCGTAAATGGGGTGCAGACTACGATTACCTGTGTCAACTGGTGGACCAAGGAAATGAGAAAAAACGCAGAGTTGGATCAGGTCGGCAGCCGTTATCTTCTGAGTTGGAAGATTGCATCTGGGAATGGATTGCAGGCAGGAGAGCAATGGCTTTGGTTGTGCGCAGGGCTGATATTTAAGAATTTACCCTTGAAACAGCAATTGAATTTGATAATATCCACAGAGGAATTTAAAGCATCGTCACACTGGTTGGACAACTTCCTTAAACGATATGAACTGTCTTTAAGGAGATCAACAACATTGTTTAAGCTGGAAGACAATGAAGTTGTTAAGCGTGCACTTGCGTTTAAGCGTTTTGTTGATGGCATCGATTTCTCGAAATACCAACTCTCCAACATGATTGCTATGGATGAGACCGCGGTATTCCTAGGCCAAGGAGCTCAAACGACAGTTCACCACAAGGCTTCTTCGTCAATTTACGTTCCTTCTACCGGTTACGATAGTGCACGTGTTACCTGTATTTTGGCGATTCGTCTAGATGGCAAGAAAGTATCGCCATTTTTAATCACTAAAGGTAAAAAAGACTAGATTCAACGTGTTTCAGGAATTTATGTCATTGAAAGTGAAAAAGCCTGGTGCACCCAAGCAGTTATAAGAAAGTGGGTTGATTTTATGCTGCCACCACTGTTGAGGGGTCAGAATAGAGGTTTACTAGTTTGGGATTCAGCCAGTACTCACCGCGCTAAAGACATGAAAAACTTTCTTGCTGAGAGGAAGATTGATCAAATAATGATTCCGGCAGGAATGACTGGTTACCTCCAGACACTTGACATTGCAATAAACAAGCCATTCAAGGATCATTTGCGGATGGAAATCAATGAATATATTGAAAACAGAATGGTGAGAAATCATCGGGGTAATTTTGTAAAACCAGGCTTACAGATAGTTGTGAACTGGATAAAAAATTCATGGGACAAAATAACTGATAGTGATGTTTCCAGTGCACCACGAACAGGCTACTTAGACAAGAAGTATTCATTTAACGATAGCTATATCGCACGACATGAGAGATTTGGACCAATGATTCAACAGGAAATGGATTTGGAAGAAAATCAGAATATTATTCAGAATTTTATTTATGACGATGTTCCAGAAGAAGATGACATGACTGTAATTGAATAAATTTAAATTTTTGTATTTTGTGTAAAATAAATATTAAATAAAGATATATAAATATACTTTTATTTTTGCCCTCCCCTGAAAATAAGCCTTAGCGCGTATTTTGGACCAAAAAAGAAAGTAAGACAGTGTCTTATTTTCGGAAAAAGACGGTATTATACATGATGTTTTATATTGATTAATTATTTACATAATAATTTACATTAATTATGTAAATATAATTAATATGTGTTTGCAGTACATTTCACAATTAATTGCTTTCATTTCCTGCATCATTAGCCACTGTTAATATTATTCAACTTATTTTTAAAATTAAGCCCTGAAAAATACAGGTATTAAAATTTTGCAAATTATTATGCAAATTGTGAAACTAGTGGAGATAATTACCACATCATCTGTTATCTGGTTTGACTGCTGTGATTGGCTTAATAGCCCAGAACAACTTAGATACAACATCTCCCTGTTTAGATTAAATGCTATCAGGCAACATGTCTAAGCCTTATTCAGAGATACGTCGGCTTGTGTGGATGGAGCTTTAGATAGTAATCCCATGACAGTCAAATCTCAGACCTGTATTCAATATTATACCAGGTTTGTTATCATTTGTTGCATGTGCTGGAGAATTTCCAGTATTCACAAGTTTTTTACACATTTTTTCATTCACTTTGTACATCTTCTGAAATGTAAATGTTCTAGCAATACTAAGATAAGTTTAGAGAAGGTATCAGGCTTGGGAATTATTCTGCCTCTCATGTGGGAAAAACTTCTTAATAACATGTTTTTTCCACATCTCTCTGATCTTATGCTGTGTGGACGGAGACTAATGACCAATTGTGTAATTTTAGTATCTCATCTACTTCTACCTGTGTTCAAGATTTGCAAGAACATTCTCCTTTCTCCTGATAAACTGAAAATAAAATAATACTAATATTCAAAAGTGTAATTTTTTTTAAAATCCATAGAACAATAATAAACTAGAAAGAATATCAGAAGGTTCTTATAATGTCAAACTATGAATGAAAGATAACAACTAAGCCTTGGTTCTAACTGTAGTCCCACTTTTTGATTGATGACATACACTTAACCAATCAAAACAAATATAAAAAATACTGTCCACACAAATATCAAGGCTACAGTCAACAAAAAGAAAATTAAATTCTGAAATTTCTACTGTAAATGACTCAAATAGTGTGCAGGTAAGAAATCTAGATGGGATTTTAATTTTTCATTCACATCTAGCCACGACAATCTTAATGTCCTTTGATAAACCTGGAGCTAAATTATTCTTTAGTAATTTTGAAACTAAATTGTCTTCACCCTGCGTCTCAGTTTAATTTTTGACATCTGACTCTAAAGATGAAGGTGTTTCAAGAGGGAATATTCTCTGGATTGCTCGAACTAATTCTCCAGACATAGTTTTTATATGAACTACTTGAATGTTGCCATCTTTTCTTGGTTATAGCTCAATCACTTTTGCTAGAAGTCGCAGCACATTACGTTTGCCATCACATTCAATGAGAAATATGTCTCCGATTTTTATCTACTGAGAAATCGACATTGTAGATGGACATTGCACTAGCAGACCAAGATATTTACTCCTAAATCTCTTTCTCAAGAGCTCTTGTAATTTCTGTAGATATCTGAGTCTCTTGTTGAAATCAATTTTATCAATGTGATCCAAGTCCGGAACTCTAGAGATTGGAATTTCATCTAAAAACAAGAATGCTGTCAAAGGGATGAGATCACATACATGAGGGATCTGGCATTCACAGTTGCTTTGCAATCGCATAGCACACTCATCAGTTCTTCATAATTCAGACATGGCTGGCCTAGGACTCGACACAAAAGCTTCTTAATCATTTAAACAAGTCATTCCTCCAAACCACCCCACTATGGTGTTGCAGGAGGACTGAAATTCCAGTTGATCTTGTTTGTGTCTGCTTGATGGATGATATTCCAATCAGAACCTGAAGAGATTATTGGATCCCACAAAATTACCTCCCTTGTTGCTTTAAATTATGGATGGCCTCCCTCTGTGGGCAATAGATCTTCTAAGGCCAAGTAAAAATCCTTGAGTTTAAAGGGACAAAATCAGTTGTTCCAAATGAACCACCCTGAAAACAGCACAGATGAAAAGTAAAATCCAAGCTTTTCTTTTATCTTTCAAAATTAATGGGCCAGCTAAATCAACTCTGACAATCTCAAAAACAAGACCATCTTTAACTCTTATTTTCTGGCAGAGTAGCAGGCACAGTCTGTAGTCATTTACTTCCATGTCTCCTGCACCTGATGCATGCATATAAAGTTTTTCGAATTATAGCTCTGCTTTTCAGGATCCAAAATGTCTCTCTAAGTTTTGAGATCACTACATGTATTCCTACATGAGACATAGCTAGATGTTATCAGTTATCAACTTCTCCACAGTTTTGTGATTCTTCAGAAGTAACAATGGCTAAATAAAATTTTCATGGTATTTTCTTTCAGTCAACCTAGACTTGATACATAAAATGCCTTCATCGTCTTTGAACACACTAATTGATTCCAGCTTTTTAATATCATCAGATAAAAAGGAATCATATTGAATAATCTTCACAATAGATTTATTTCTCGGCTCTTGTTAATTCATAAACTTTTAACTCTCTAACTTCTTTTTCTTTTTCCTCTTTTGGGTGTTTCCTATGAATCTGTGTATCTGCCCAATCATTCTTAATATTTTTGTGTATTTTGAAAAATAGCCATAGAATCATGAAGAAATATCACTAACATTGCCTAACAAAACTAACTGGTAAACTGCTTTATATTTTTCAGTATTAATCTCTCCTTTCCTTTATATTCTTCAGTATTAACCTTCAGTTTGCTATCAAATGGGATAGAAAGAGATCAGTTTGCTATCAACTGGGATAGATTCTTTCGACAATGCCAAGCAAGTTAGTCCCTCTCACCATCTTGATTCAATGAGTTTCTTCACAAAACATCCTCTTGATGGCATATATCGGCTGGGTTTTCTGCACCTGGTACATGATACCAATTTTCATGGTCCGATAGAATTCCAATTTCTGAAACACTGTTATTTACAAGAGTGCCATTGAAGAATTGGTCCAGTAATATTCCTTTGAAATTTTGACATTTAGGTTCTTCTTGACAAATAATCACACTCTGATAAGACAAACAAGCAATTCAGGTCATGATATACTTGTGGTTTCTCCCCCCCCCAAGGGAACTACTTGTGCTTTGCCTTGCAGTAGAGCACTTCTTAATTTGACTTACTGAATATACTGCACTTGCATATGATCCCTGTGAAACATCATCAAACATATGCAAACTAAAAGATTTTCCTTCTCTCAGTGTAACTAGTCTGTGAAACTTTAAAGATGATAACGAGGACCATTCTTTGACCCACTTCAAGAATTTTCTTGTAATATCTTCAGCCAGCTCTGCTTCCCAGCTCAGTTTAGTTTCCTAGCTCTTTTGCAAGTATAACTTTGGAAGGTAGTGTAAAAGGGCAGGTGAAACCTATTGGGTCAAAACTTCTTTGTGCAACTGATGGTATGTTTCACCTTGCTAATGAGAGATCAATTGCATTGACCTTAGGGATGTCATGAAACAGCAAGTCATCATATTTATCCTCTAGAAGACCAAGTACTTTCAATAGCTCGCCCATTGTAGATTTTTCACTGTTCGGTTCTGTTTGCTCCCACCCTCATAAGTCAATGTTAGCATTGCCATTAACTGAGTTGATTTTGCAATATTCTGCTTCTTCATTCAAATTCACTGAAGTGATACAATTGTCAACATAGAATGAATTTTTCAATTTGTAGCCACTTCTTTAAAAGAAGTTTCACATTGGTCTAAATGCGAATTGAACACTGCTTCTGAAAGAAATGGAGTTCATTTTAGTCTGAAGACTACACTGCAATGGCAAAACTTTCTTATTTCCTTCTGTTCCTAGATTTCTCACCACAGGAATCTGAGGAAATCACAGTCACTTCTTTGAGCAGATGTTTGAAGAAAAGTTCTAATATCTGAGATAATACCTATTTTTCCATATCTAAAATCAAGAAGCAATCTAGGTATCAATTCAGTTAAATTTTGACCTTTTGCTAGACAGCCATTAGGAAATCCTTTTGCTTGCATTAAGTGTCAAATACAGTTATCTTTGAAGACCAATTGGTGAGGAAGATAATGACTGTTAACTCGTTCTCTTCTTCTGGTACTTTTTCTATTACTCCAAATTCAATAATATGTGTCACAACTGAGATGGGAAAAAAATGTGTGGAATAGGGAAAGGATTAACCGGTTTAATTTTTAAGGCTTGCGAAGATGCTAAATGTTTAAAACCTCTGGTAGTTCAATGTATTATTCAACAACAAGCTCTTTGTGGGGAAATACCTCAACCTGTCATGTGTTATTGAACCAGTTGTATTAGTAGTAAACTTTATTCGATCTCTTGGACTTAACCATTACCAGTTTCCTGAAATTTTATTAGAGATTGAAGCTGACTATCCTGACTTGCCTTATCATGCAATTGTTTGATGGCTCAATGGGAAATTTTTGTTGAGATGCCTTGAATTGAAGGAAGTCACGGATATTTTTTTAAATGAGAAAAATTGCCCAGAACCTCTATTATCAAACACAAATGGCTAGGAAAATTAACATTTGCCACAGACATCGTAGGGTATCTCAATGAATTCATTTTAAAAGTACAGGGGAAAACATACTCATGTGTGAAATGTATTTTATCATAAAGGCATATCACTGAAAATTTGCACTGTATGAAATGCAAGTAACATTAAAGAAAGTGAACCATTTTTCCATGCTGTAAAAATTTTCAAATATTAGCAAAATCCCCATTCTTAAGTCTCTCCTCTGAACTTATACTATACTATCAATTTACAAAGTGATGATATGTTAAAATTGATGTTTAAAGAAACAGATCTAACTGTAGCTCTATTTTTAGGGTTTTACTTGATCTGGTAATGTTACGAAGTTGTAAGAAGGTTTAATTAACCATTTGATGTAAACAGAACTGAATTTTATAAATATCTTGTGGAAGATAAGGATAACACTGAATTAAAATCATATGCACAGGGATGGACATCAATATCTGGGAGCATTAAAAAATGCAGAAAGACAATTTTGAAAATTAAGCATGTAAAACTGCAATTCAGATCATTATTAACAGATGACCATTTTAAAAAAAATTTTAATGGCAGGAAGTACTAATTACAAACTCCAGTATGGTGAAATATTACATCAGAAAAAAACAATTATATTCTTTGCATTAAAAATTTTAATCTATTTAATGATAAAATATTTGAATTTGTAATTGTAAATCTTTTACTCTTTATTCTTTTTGTAAGTTTTAGTAAAATGTGTATAAATCTACTCCAAAATAAAAAAAAATCCCCTCTTTTTTTTTTTTTTTTTCTCTCTGAGAAAATTACTCATTCATATCTTCATATTTGCTATTTGGTCTGCCCAGCCTAAAATGTTCACAATCTGGCTCTTTCTAAAAAAAGGTTGCCTATTCCTCTTCTATATTGCTAGATATTTTTAAATTATAAAATTCAAAAGCTAGACCATGTATGATTTAGTTCCAAGAAATATTGCCAGAAATTATTGAAATTGATGCGAGGAAAGATATTTAGCCTATGAAAGGCTTAGATGTTTTTCAACATTTTTAGAACCTGAAAGTAAAATAATGTAAGCTTTTTACAAATTTCTATTTTAAATTTTTCTATACAGACTATATGCAACTTAAATGAATTTGTAGGGTTTTATTTGATTTGGTAATGCTGAAAAGTCATAAGAAAGTTTAATTAACCATTTTATAGAAATAGAATTTAGAACATAAATGCATTCTCTCATGTAACAACTTCAGCCACAGCTTGTTATGATGCAACTAAATAGGATAGGAAATTTAAGTGAAATATGGAAAAGTTGTCAAAGACCACACAATTAAATATTACTATAAGCTGGCTCAGCAACTTTATCGCAATATCAAAACGAAAGTATCAGCAGCGATAGAACACAAAGCTGAATAATTACAACTGTCAGAGATGGCAGGAAGCTAATACGTAAAGTGCAAGCAAAGCCAGAAACATGCTTTGTCGTAAAATTTAAAAACCTCAGTTTAAATACTGGGTATTCCATTTGCATTCTGGTGAGGAATACAGAAAGGAGAAACTATAGCAAAGACTAAAATATAGTAATTGGGTAATTTAAATAATAACCTAACAAATTCACTAGAGGAATCTGAACCTCAGACAGCTTATAGATTAAGAAGAAGGAAATTAAATATTTTTAATGTATTAATCATTATGTATTAATAATAAGTAATATATTAGTTTATAGCTTAGTTTGAAAATTAAAACTGTTACATTTTTAGTCAGCTGACATTGCTGGTGCTTGCAGAAAACTTTTCACATCAACTACTGAATTTAGACAGAGAGACCTTGCTATGATGAAATCACAAGTGCAAATATTAGAAGAAAAAGAAAAAGCATCAAATTCTTTTAAGGACTCAACACCTGAAGTAGCTGCATCTATAAAATCTGAGGTATAAAATTTATTATTATTATTATTATAACAGCTCATTCTAGTTGTGAAGTAAAATGCAGTTACCTTTTATGGTTACATGTAAAATGTATGACATACTCAATAATATGTGATTATAAAAGTTTTTGACAGTAAATTTTATTATTCAATTTTATTTCAAAGTTGTCTTTTGAATTTAATTATATTAAGTTTTATGACAATGTTAATTTTTATGATATTTGATAACTTTAAATTGCATTAAATATTTTAATTAATTCTTACAAAGTATTTGCTCTTTAAGCCTAAAAAGGAGTTTTTGCTATGCCTGTTATTCTTTGTCTAAAGTGCGAGTAAAATAGAAGTGGGAGAAAAATAGCATTAATTATATATTTGATGTTTTTCTCTATATTTAACTACTTTTAAGTATTGTTTTTAAATTGATCAATATTTTAATGACTGAAAATTTTATCTCTGCACATATAAAAATATAAATTGAATACTGACTTATTAAATAAATATTCTTCTTCAAATGTAAGGAAATATTTATATTTATATATTAAAAATTAATTCTCAGAAAAATTCTAGAGTCTTACTTCATATGCACAGGCCAATATTTGGCCTGTGTGTATATGAACAATGGATAAGTTCCTGGTAAATCTGGATATAAAATTTTAAAAAAGTATATAAAATTAAATCTTTTTTAATTGTGTAGATCAATTTTTCTGCCATTGAAACCTTAGTTGCAGAAACCTTAGTTTTTTTTATAAGGTACATTTTCAGATTTCAAAGAATCTTTAGTGTTACACTATACATTTTCATGATATTATAAAATTATTTGTTTATACAATACTTAATATTTGTTAATATTACTGATTAATATTTGTTAATATTACTGAATTATTATGTTTGTATGGATTATATTACTATCATCTATATTCTATGGGAAAAATTACTAATAGTTAATGTATGTAATCTGACACATATTTGTAAGATCACATGTTTAAATCTGCTTATCTTATTGAATTTCTTTGGCTGTAAACTTAGTTAGTCTTTCTCCCCAAGAAACATCAAATTTTATTTCTGATTCAAATAAGTGGTATAGATAATGGGGAAAAAATTGTGGAAGATGAAATTTTAATTACAATTTTTCTACCATGAGTAATTTAGGAAAGTGTGGAAAAAATAGGTTTTCATGCTGGAAGGCAAAATGTTATTAGTTTTTCTGGAGAGAGGACATGAAACTTGATTTTTTTTTCCAAATTAATTTATATCATTTTTGGTAACTTTAAAAAATATGTAGGAAACTCATGTTTTTATGAAATAATTTGTGAATGGCAAAATGGGACTCTCTATGCTTGAAGTTAAGCTTAGTGGATTTAAGTAAGATTGTAGGTTGAACTATTTACATTTATTTAGAATATGAATATTTGACAGTGCTGAACTGTGAAACCATGACTGTAAGACCTTATTAGAAAGCCATAAACTAAGATAAAATGTAGTAATACATCTAAGATAAAGCATTATATATGAAGATAAATCTTTTCTTTCAAAGAGATATAATCAAGTTCAAATTCAAACATAGTAATTATTGCTGTACCATTGAGATCATAAAGTACTGAGAATGTTTCTGTCAAGCTTAAGAATTCAATTTATTAGTCAGTACAGTGTGAAATCTGGTTGTCCAATATCCAAAATGCTCCAAGATCTGGACTTCTGAATCATCAGCAATCTCTTTTTTTTCCCTCCTCTTTATGCTTTATGTTTGTGCATCTCATATTTTTTCATTATGAAAAAACATAGAAAGTCCTGATTCTGTAATTCACTTCACTGATGTCATCATAGCGAATGATTATTTATTATTTTTTTCTTTCATTATTGCATAACTATCAACACAGTACAGTTTGAGAAATGACTCATCCAGCCATGTTTAAAGACGTTTTTCTTTAAATATTAGTAACTGAGTAAAATTTATGTCGGTAACCTTTTATGTTGGTATTACGCTTCGCGGTGATTACAGGCTCTGCTAACTCTACTGCAAAATATTGAGTGTGTTAATAAGGAGAAATTTAACAAAAATTTCTGTTCATATTCAAAAAATAGATTTTTTAATTGATACTTATAGGCTGAAAGATTATATTTAATGCTGTTTGAATTGAAAATAACTAATTTGTCATTCAGATGAGCCAGAACCAGTGCTGGAGATGTGGTGGCAGGATTTAGGGGAGCAAAATTTTTAGAATTTATGGAGACATTTGGCAGCAGAATTTTGGTCCCATGGAAACTGCACACAGATGCAAAATGTTATCGTCCAAATGTTGTCGTCCATAAGTCTTAAGTATATATGGGAATTTATTTCTTCAGGATGCAGATAAGTCTTAAACATGTGTAGGCAATAAACATAAATATAACAAATATCTAATATAACTCACTTAACTTTGTCAGTATGCGATAGAAGCAAGACAAAATTTAGCAGAACAGCATGTGCTTAGTTGCCAGTCTCATGATACATTGCCAATAGTGTATAGCAGATGCTAACTAAGCTTTAGGATGATAGCTGCGAATTTGAAGGTTTTCAGATATCGCAAACAAAAAGAGAAGTTTTCCAATTAATGGAATTTGTGATGAAATGTGGAAAAGTTTTAATAAATGAAGATGACATAAAAGAAGTTTTTCATCATGCTGACAATGCACCAATCAATTAATGGATGTCTTGAAAATATTGCTATTGATAATGCAGAAAGTGACATGAGGTTGTTGAGAATGAAAAAAATTTCTGTCGACAATTTAGGGATAATTTTTCATGAGGCAGTCTCAGGAACAATGGAACTTTGTAATAAACAAGAAATTATTTTTATCTAGAGATTTAAAGGGAAAGTTTTAACACAAAAGGTGAAACAAGTTAAACAGTTTTACATTGAAAGGAATATTTAATAAAGCAAGCAAATATATATTGAGCCTTTTTGTTTTCCATTCTTTTTTTTGTAAATTTTGATTGTTTTAAGGTCATTAATGCTTCACTGCTTCATAAATCATTATTACATGTACTTAATTTTATAGTTTCTGCATGCCACATTAGTAGATTTAAACTGATGATCTAATATCCAAAATCTAGAATCGTTGAAGTCCTAACAAGTCCAAATCTTGGACTTCATACTGTATTTATAGCATGTCTTTCAAAGTAATCCTCTGTTACTAAAAAAGATTTATACTACTGTTTTTTCCAATTCTTGAAACATATTTGAAACATCCATGAAGCATGAAACATGCTTGGGTCTTAAGAGTTTTTTTTTTTTTTTTTTAATTAAATCTCTGTAGAACCTGCAGCGAATTTTCTTTGTTGCAATCAGTAAACTAGAAATGGTGACTGCAAAGTGGCAATTTTAATCATTGAACATCAAAAAAAAGTGCTTATATTAAGGAAATACAAAAATTGCTTAGCTCTATTCATTGAACTTTAAATATGGTTTCGTGAGATGCATTATTATGGTACAAATCCAGGAGTTATCTCATTATAATTCAGGTTGTTTTTTTTTTATCAGATTTCTTCATGCAGATGACACAAAACACTTAAATAATATGCTTTGATAACAATTTGAGTAATTGATAGGAGTTCAAGATGCACAACTTGACTTCATTAGAAAAAAAAATTAATCATCAAATTTTAACTGACTTTGGCATGGTCTTTCTGGTGTTCCTTTACTTGATTGTTGAGTTTTTCTTCATCAAAAGTGTAGTAAAGTGTAGATTTATATTTCATCATTAGTAATAATGTGTTTTAAATAAGGTTTAGCACAAGAAAGGTCTTCAGGAATATGTTATTGTTTTTGAAAAATAATTGTCAAGAAGAATTAAATTATCAAAAATTAAAATTAATTATCAAAAAGAATTATCAAAATTTTAAATTAATCATTAAGAATCAATAAAAAAAATTTAAGCTTGAAGAAGTGGGGTCTAAGTCTGATTGCCATTAAAGCTGATCAAGTTTCATTCACACTCTCTGCCTGGCTGAGAATGTTTGTTGCATAATTTAAAGTTTTTATGCTTTTGTTACTTGATCATATTTTGAGGAATAAGGATTATTTTTTCAGAAATTAGCAGAAGTAGTGGTGGAATCTGCATTGTTAAGCAGAAACCTACATTAATTTTTGTGTATGTGTGTGTGTGGGGGGGGTGAAATTCTCAGACCTCTAATATTAGTTGAAAAAGTGCTTATTTTTAAATCAATATATCTTGGGATTCTTGTTAGTGAATTGCTAATGTGATTAGTAACTGTATGACACATTTATTTCCATTTTAATCCAGTGAATATATTTTTAGGCCCTCACAACTTGTAAAGATCTAGTCCTTGCCTCAGTTGATTCAAAGATGAAAGAGATCGACGATTTTATTACTTATATGGATACTTTGGAAGACTATGAAGCCAAAATAGAAATGCACTTATCGCAGTTGGATCTTGAACGGCAAAAAGCAGTGTTCGCAAAACTTGAAAAGGTTTTTCTTTATATTAATTTTAATTTTAATCAAACGTGATTAATACTTTGTTAAAACATCATTATTTTATGATGCTAAATGAATTTTATTCTTATACTGGTCTAACTAAATATAAATAAGTTGTTTATTTAATATAAAAGATTAAACTTATGTGTCAATATCTAGTTTAACATGCAGCTGCAACTAAAAAATTTAATTTTAATACTGTTCTCTTAGTTTTAATGTGTAACTAAACATTAATTTTGAATTAAATTTTAAAAGTTGAAATTTGGCTTCTATTTCTGCAGTCAAAATATTTTTATGTTCGATCTCTATGTTATGTGGTAATTAATCTGAATTACACTTATCAGAATTTTATTTATAAATATGTTTTGTACATTTATAGTTCTTGCTATCCTTTGAGTGTAAACAAAACTAGAGAAATGTTGGAAAATTTTATGTTATGCAATTAATTATTGCATCATTTAATGCATAGTAAACAAAACTGCATTAAGCAAATATTGGAAATAACAGACATAATTATGATTTATCTGTCAGCATGTGTAAATTAAAAAACAGTTTTATATACATAAAAGCATGCAGAACATTTCATTTTGAAGCAGATGTTCATGGACTTGGAGAAAGGTGCAGTGATTAATACAATGAACATCCAATTTGGCTGTAAAGTGATTCATGTGCAAATGGTGAGAACAAGACCTAACAGGTCACATGAGAACCATTAAAAGCTTGCAGTAGCTTCATACAGCAAATAATGTTAACCTAAGGGAACTTGAAAAGTATTACTAAAAACATTTACTGCAAGTTCAAGTGAGTTGTACGTAGAGCCTAGCTGAAAGACATCATCTGAATAATTCCACATGTAGAAGAATGTTTAATAAACCTGAAGAGGAGTGAAGCATGACAAGTGCAACCTAAGAATTAATATTGACTATAGGGCTATTTCATATACCTAGAGTTCTCCAGAGCATTGGTGCAACTATGAAAAAGTTTGCTTGTGGTTGGTTTAGAAAGACAGCATCAACAGATAACCAATATACTGTTTTGGAGAAAAACATAGACTGATATCAGTCAAGGTACAACATTGCTCAGCAGCTACATATGGCAGCAGAGCATTAAGTGTCACTGTTTACTGTGGCCAGATGCCTTTATAAAAGTGGCTTGTTTGCTTCTCATCCTGAATATTACCCCCTTTTGATAACCACACATTTGCAACACCTTGTAGACTAGTGCAAAGAGCACAAAGATCAGACACATCAATCCAGGGGTCATGGTCATCTTTACAGATGAGAATTGCCTCACTCATAAACAATTCTTGATACCAGCTGATATGGAAAGAGAAGTGGGATATAATTTCATGCCAGTAACATCAAGAAGAAGCCTGTTACCATGGTCTGAGAATGCATCTCGGGACAGGCAATGCACTAGATGGCCATAGTGACCTTTGCATTTTTTATGGTCATGTTATTACTGAAGATCATCTTGTCAAGAAGTGACCCACTTGCATTTATTTCAAATTATCTTTGATGCAGGCTTCATTTTTATGAATGATAAAATCAGAAAGATCAGACTCAGGCTGGGAAGAAGGTTATAAAAATTAAAGGTATTGTTCTAATCGATTAGCCAGCATACAACTCTTGATTTAAATCTTATCGAATAAGAATGAAATGCATTGAGATATGCTTTTCCGTATGACCACATAACCAGGAAACAACCGACAACTGAAATATGTGCTCATTTAAAAATGGATTCTTTATATATTAAGAACTGTTTGATATCTCTTAGTGTACATGGAAGGATACACACAACCATTGCATGTTTTTAAAGGAGATTATATCCCTTATTAAAGGGATATTGAATAACAGAATCATATTGTTTATTGTTCTTTTTCTGTCTGTCTGGTCCTTTTTCTGCTTGATTTTATACTTCGTACTTACTTTTGTGCCAATTTGTTTTTCTTAGTCTGCTTTCTGAAATTTTTAATTCCCAGGTGATTTTTTGCAAAATTATGGAGTGAAAAAAGATTCATGCTTAAATTTTGTAATGTGTGTGTGTGTTTATATATGTCACTTGCGAGGTATGAAAGCTGGCATTCTATAGAATACATATGCATTTTGTAGAATACTGAAAAGTGGCTGCTAATGTTCAGACCAATTAACATTTCATACATTGTCTAGGCATTCTGTAAAATGCCAAATGACAAACTGGCAAAGTGTGAAATAAATCTCTGATTTGTTTTGAATACCCATATATTTAATACATTCATATATAATCCAGAGATTTAATACATTCATTTAATAATTCCATCCATTTTGCATATTTTCATTGTTTTCTTTCATAAGAAAGGCATAAATTTTGTTTTGTATAGCTTTAATTTTTCTTTATGTATTTTGAATGAAAGTTTTTTTTAATGGTATGCTTTCATTTTTTTTTTCAAAATAATATATATATTTTTGAGGTATGCATGTCTTTTAAATAATAGCCTTATCATGAGCCTTTCCCATACTTTGTCTAAATAGCACTTGTCATTCTATAGAATGCCTAGGTACTATATAAAATGCCTAGGTACTATACAAAATGCCTAGGTACTATACAAAATGCCTAAGGAAAATATATAACAATTTTCATATTTCATTCATTTCATTCATTGCTTAAAAATGCCAGACATTCTATAAAATGTTATAGGTATTTTATAGAATACTAGCATTTCATATAGTGCCAGTAATATATATACAAGGTAAATTGGTGCTACACATATAAGCATCTTTAAGGGGTAGGTTATTCAAAGATAAAACAGAATCAGATAGTAATGCAGTATGGAGAGTGCAATCATAACATCGTAGAGAGATTATTGAGGTGCCAGTGCCCATCTGTGCAAGAAAACCATCATTTGTCAGCTGTCACAAATGCAGAGATGCATCTAACATATGCTGCTGATGATCATAATGAACAAGGTATTTGTAAGTATCCTAGGAATGCTAGAAGATGAGGTATATCCTAAACTATGAGACATTTGCACATCTGCATCAAGGATTATGTGAAATGGTTTCCTTCTGAGATATGCTCAAACCAAGGACAAATGGCATGGATCCCTGAAATCAAAGAGAAAATGCTTCGTCATACAAGAGATACTCTTGCTACTACTTTCCAGACTATCATCTAGAAGATGCTGAACTCGTGCACTTGTGCCCATACAATGAGCAGCATATGATCACTGAAAGAGGTTGCTTTTGCTTAATGGTATGTGCAAAAAAAGGGATGCAGGTTCCTTTTTTTCTAGCTTTTTATTCACACTTGAAGTATACTTCACCAGGGAATTTTACTGTAATCTACATAATTTGCATGTAGGGGCAGTGGAGAACCTCATATGCTACATGCACATGTGCAGCACAATGCTGGTTTGCTGTCAATGCTTGTTCTGACATTATGAAAACCACTTAAAAGGCATCTCTTGCCTATTCATTTAAAAAAACACCTGTTACAAGATTTTGTTTTATACAAAGTCTTCCCTACATTGTTGTATAAGCAATAGATCCAACAGTTGCTCTGTCATGATATATGGCTACAATACTATAGGGTCTCAGCTCACTTCAGCCATGATTGCTGGGAGCTCTTGCAATGTTTGAACAATATTGAATGGACAATGGTGGTCCCATTCATTGGCTATGCATTTTTGTCAGACCTATCCAACATGGAATTTTTTTTTTAAGAGATCATATGAAAGATCTAATGTACAATAAACCTGTGAAAGGTGGAAGGTACTCTACACTATCTTTCTCATGTGCATCTGCATAGATGCTGCAGTCTTCAGACAGATGCCCAACATATTTCAAAAGATCTGTAATTTCAGTATGTGCCAATGTCAGGATTGTATTGAAGCTAGTGATGAAAACTTTGAACATTTTGTCAGATCCCCCTTTATCATTTCAATTATTATATTTCGATGAATAAATTAATATTCTTCACTTATGTGTTGCTCTTTCATTTCTCATACAGTCCTGACTGCTCATTGCTCATACAGTGCTCATTCATTTCTCATGCAGTACTGACTGTCTGATTTCGATTCAGCTTTGAGTAACCTACTCTTCCCAGAAGTTTGTACACAATAGTAACAAGTCATCCTGTGTATTACATATAAGCTATATTAATGCCATCAATATTACTTACAAAAACTTGCCTAAACTAAATATCTGATTGCACTAAACATCTAACTGAGCTGTGTTTTGAAAAAAATATATAAAAATGTTTTTGAATAGTTCTGCGTTTTCTTATATCATCACTGAATTTATTTTAACTGGTAGTTGTTTTACTATGATTTCAGTGGGCTGCAAAGCTTCATTATCTTTCAGAATCAGCAATATCAAACAAAATTTCATTTATTTGATGCTATTTAAAACAAGCTAAAGTTCTTTTGAGATTAATTTTTTGTTAATAAGATTTGTTCTTTTCTCCAGGCTCCTTATATGCTTACTATTAATTTAGTTAAAAGAGATCATTCATGCTTAACTGTTTTTAATGGATTCTGAGTAAATTATAAATTTTATTGTCATTCAGTGCCTCTTTCACATCTGTTAGTGACTTCTAGTATTCCTTCTAATGTAGTTACTTATGTTTTCGTTACTCCTAGTTTATTAGTTCTCCTCCTTTCCTTTTTTTCCCCATTAATTTGGATTTTTAGATTACAGCAGAATACATCAAGGTTACCTGCTTAAGGGGGGATGTCTGTGCAAAATTTTCTAACTAGCTGATACCCATATTACATCCAAGAGAAACCGTTAAAACTGACTGCAGCCAGTTTATTCAGCAGAATTTGTATCTAGAATGAAGTGCTTTGTTCAGAAGTTTTATCTGCTTGTCTAATTGTTGTTAGAGCATTTTATGTCATGGATTGAATATATACTATTGTGTCTAACAAAATGAAGAAAAAGTGATTATACAGAGGAACAGACTTGTAAATGCATCTTTTTTACTGTAATTTTCTGTAAACTGATTGTTGCAAGCCAGAGGTTATAGCTCTGCCAGTGTCTATAGACTGCTAAATTGACAAATACTGCTGCTAACTGGTATTTGACTATAAAAAGTTTTATGTAATTTTTTAATTCATATTAACTGGTTAATCACTTGAAAGAGGAAATAATATTATTTTTCTTAATTGTGCCAACTGCTTATTGCACAAATCAATTTCATATTTAGAAAGGTTTTCATATAATTTAAAGTGTTTTTGTTAATATTTACATGATGATCTTATGAATTAAAAAGAATCATAGTTTTATTTCATCACTTTAATAACCAGAAATTCTAATAATGTATATCTGAACAGGCAAAGGATGCTGTAGCAACTTGTAAAAAGCTTTGTGGAAATGTTATTGAAAAGACAAAAAAAGAAGTAAAAGATACAGATGAAGAATTACAGATGCTTAAAGGAGCTTTAGAAAGTGCTAAGGTTTGTAACTTATAATTTTGCATTAAAGTGAGGCTTCATTGCACCAAAAGATTGTATAGTTTTCAATCCAGAAAATAATTACTGTATGACCTATAGGCTCCTCCCCAAAAAATGAAAATTAACAAGATTCACATTCATATTTAACGTATTCAGCTGATCTTGGATTTGCTTCATACTATTATCTGTTTTATTTTAAAGCTTTAGAATTTCTCTTTATTTATAATTATTTTTATCATTTGAAAAGCATATTTAATTATTCATTGTATTTCAGAACTATAGCTATGGATTTTATGGGGTGGCAGGAAATTTTCTTGAGTGTTATGTTCATTAATCATTACCTCTTATTCATATTTAATATACTATTTTATTTCTTCTTAAAAAACGCAATTTTAGCAACTAATTATTATATTTGGCTGTTTTTATGGCACTAAACTCACTCTTCTGTCTAACTCAACCTAGCAAAATCAATCAGTATTTATCCCTTTAGAAAATGAATTAATTTATACATTTTTCTAAGTCTCAGCAACAGTAGCAGGTAATTTTTAAATTAGGGTAACAATCAAACACAGGATTACAGTCAGCAGTAAAGCAAATTCTAACATTACTTGTTTTTCCTCCATCTCTTCCCCTCTATGAATAAAATTTTCCTTTTCTATGAATAGCTAAAAAAACGTGAATGGTATGAATAGATTAAAAATCTGTTTTTTTATCTATTCATTCAGATGTATAAACAAAATGACTAGCTTCTGTGCTAATGCAAAAGAACTAGATTAAAAGTCTTAGTATTCAAAAGAACTGAAAGAATAGGAAAGATTACGCTAAGACTGAATTGCTAATTACAAAATGAAATAAATCTTATGCATGAAATAAATTTATATAGATGATAAGTTGAATTTTAACTTCAAAAGTATTTGGCTCCAAAATTCAACTACAAATATATAGCTGTTGATAATATTAAGAATTATTTCATTCTAAATTCTGAATAAGTATGTCATATGAAAGACTGTATCTCATATGTTGATCCATTCCTTTATATTCATTGTTACAACTCTAAAGATTTGCTGTATGTTTATTCTTTTCAGTGTGTATTTAATTAATTGTCTAGCTTAAAGCTTCAGCAATAAATTTCAACATTCTATTTCTAGCAATTCTATTTCTAACAACAATTATATTTCTAGTTCTTGTGCACTTTAAATTCTGAATAAGTTCTTAAAAAACAAATGTAATTTAAAAAGAGTACAATTTCCTTTTGTCAAAATATTTACTGCTACAAAATCTGTGAATTTTGTAGAATTAAGAAATAATAACAGCTGAAGTTTCATTGTGTCAAAAGGAATATTGAACAGTGTTAAGTGAAGAATTCTGGATCAAATTGTAAATCAAGTGTATTACTCTTTATCAGTTGGATCCATACTTATTGTGTCAAAAATTTATACACATTGAATAGAAAACGGATATTTCTCAATTAGCTAATAGCGGTAAAGAAGTTGAGCATAAAATTGAAATGCTTCTGACGTAAGATCGTCTGGCTGTTAGATTAACTACTTTCTGTCTTGAATTCAAGACTGAGTCTTCCACAAGTACTTCTAACGCTGGTCAGTGTTTAAGAAATTTCAGCAAAGCATGGAGGATTGCTTTTTAAAAAGACTTTTCCGTGCACACTAATTAAACTGTATGAATTTTTTATGCAATTCCCCATTTATTAATATTGATTTGGCTGTGAATGCTTAGGACACTTATTACTCAATATCATACCTCTCATCAGCTTCTGTGAAGATTTGAAGAAGGCATCAAAAATGTTTAATTCGCATAATGCCCACAGATCTTTAATGATAGTTTTGTTCCTTAGTTAATTTGTTGTAATTACATGGGTACATGAAAGGGGCATTATATTACATGGGTTTAAATAATTAATGGGTACATAAAAGCCCATTGGATTTTATATTGTATATTTATATTATTATAACATGACTTGTGATTCCTTCTCTTGATGAGCTATATTTTGAAAATATTTTGAATAGTTACACAGTTATGCTTCTGCGAAAACAACTATAATAATTGCTTATATTTCTTCTTTCAGACTTCACTTGTTTTAGCTACTTGTACACAACTTTTGAATTCATTTATTGAGAAGAAACGATATGAAATTGGAGAAATAGAGCAAGATCTTGAAGTTGTTCAAAAACAGTTTATACTGATATCACAAGTTAGTTAACTTTCAGCTTATACAAATCTTAAAATTAATAATCATATATATATGTAAGAAAAGATATGCTTAACTAAAATAAAAAATAAAATAAAATGAAACCTTTAAGTTGTTCAGTGATGAGTTGCATACAACCTCAAACAGATTCCTAAAGCCAAAATTAAACTGGTGTTCATTAGACATTTGAAGGGAAAAAAAGTATTAAAAATAAAATATTACAGACATTGGGGGGAAATGTAAGAATTAGTCTATGAAGCTTTTTAGGGCAACTTAGGTGTAATTTATTTTTTTGATCTGTTTCCCATATACACTCTTAGACAAAAAAAACTATGCACCAAGAAGGAGTTATCCGAATGGGACAAAAATCGAGAGAAGTGATGTACATATACAGGAAAACAAATGATTACAGTTTGAGAAAAATTGGATGATTTATTGAAGTGATAGAGCTTTAAAAAGGAAAAAAGAGTAACACGTTTGACCACCTCTGGCCCTTATGCAAGCAGTTATTTGGCTTGGCATCGATTGATAGAGGTTGCAGATGTCCTCCTGAGGGATATCGTGCCAAATTCTGTCCAACTGGCGCGTTAGATCGTCAACATCCCGAGCTGGTTGGAGGACCCTGCCCATAATGCTCCAAACGTGCTCGATAGGAGAGAGATCCGGCAACCTTGCTGGCCAATGTAATGTTTGGCAAGCAGTAGAAATATGTGCAGTGTTGTTGCGGGCATTATCTTGTTGAAATGTAAGCCCATGGTGGCGTGACATGAAGGACGACACAGCGAGCCTTAGAACTTCGTCGACGTACTGCTGTGCTGTAAGGTTGTGACGGATGACAACCAAAGGGGTCCTACTATGAAATGAAATGGCACCCCAGGCCATCACTTCTGGTTGTCAGCCTGTCTGCTGGAAGACAGTAAGGTTGGTATCACACCGCTATCCAGGGTGTCTCCAGACTCGCCTTCACTGGTCATCGGGGCTCAGTTCAAAGTGGGACTCATCACTAAAGACTATTCTACTCCAGTCAGTGACATTCCAGTGTGAATGAGCCTGACACTACTGCAAACGGGCTTGACATTGTACAGAGTTCAATGGTAGTTGGCGCAAGGGACGCCGCGACTTCAGCCCCCTTTCTGTGAACCACCTATGAATGGCCCTTGTGGTCACTGAAGCACTAGCTGCACGTACAATTGATGATAATGATGCGTCTGGGGCTGTGAGTGCCACTCTGACGATTGCTCGGGCTTCACGTTCTGTCGTTTCTCTAGGCCTACCGCTTCCTTCTTGACACTGTGTGCGGCCATGGTTCACCCATTCCTGCCAACGTCGTCTAATAGTTGCATCGCTTCTGCTCAAATATCGAGCTATTCGCCGATAAGGCCAACCAGCTTCTAAGCCCAACTACACGATCTCTCTCAAATTCTGACATCTGCGCATATCTTTCGCGTACCTGTATGCGAGGCCATTGTTACTGTTTACCAGAGTACAAAGAATGAAATTCGTGAAGAATTTATGACCTGAAACCGTAATTTCTCCTCTTAAATATCCTGCCTCTCTCCTCTTAAATATCTGCACATATATATATGTGCAGAAAGATGCGCTGTAGCGACAACCTTTCATTCATTGACAGCGAAAATGTAAAATTTTGCATGTTCCGTCAAAACCTGTATGCATATTAATTTGTGTACAATTTGCTTTATATTTTCTCGGTGCATTGTGGTGCATCGATTTTTTTGTCTATGAGTGCATATTAGAGGTTAAGAGTTATATATCACATCTATCTATGTCCTTGTGTCTATGTATCCATTTATAGCTAAATACTATATATTCCACTGTATAATGCATATCTACTGTTTCAACCTACATTAAAAAATTTTTAGGTGTATTTGCTGTATAAAGCACGTCCGTATCTTTACAAAGAAATCTGATGATACATGTGTGATGCTCTTATCTTTTGAAGTCAATTTGAATATTTTTCCCAAGCTTTCAGACAATGGTATACTGAATTGACAAATGATAAGGTGAACCTTATGTATGTGGTGGAAATGCTTGATGGAGTAAATAATTCTGCAAAGATGGAGGGTTGTTAAATGCAACCCACCTTCTTCAAATTGAATATGGCTCCTGCCAAATGAAACAAACATAATGCTGGTTTCAATTCAGAGTAATTCAATTTATGAAAGAAAATTGAAATTGAAAAGAAAATGGACACGTCTCCAAGCTCACACAAAGGGTAATGGCCAAGCTCAAGTGGGAGCAACTTGAGCATCCACCCTAAAACCTGTATTCACCCTGCAACTTCCATATGTTTGGTCCACTAAAATGCATGTCAGAGGAAAGTGCTTCAACTCAGTCGACAAACTGAAGGACACAGTGGAGGACTTGCTCCTGCCACAACGATAGAAATTCTGGGAACAAGGAATCCTTTGGCTTGTGAAACAGTGGGATAATTGGGCTCAGGCCTCTGTTGATTACTTGTGAATAAAGATTTCAAATACCCTCAACAGTATCGTTTTGTCCTTTTCATTGAACATTCCTCATACTTTTTGCTTTGTGATTTGTGACGTACAATCAAGTATGTCATTTTTCCACTTCATAATTAGACATGCTAAGAAATCTCAAAATTAGCATCTGAAATATATTTATTTTCATATTGTATAAATTTTTATTCAGAGCATCCTTGTAATAAATTAATAAATAATTTTTTATAAAAGAAATAGAAATGTAATATCTTCAGGGTGCAAAATCTTCAGTTTCCCCGGGCGCTGAAAACCTTAGTTACAGCTCCGTACATCATACACAGGGTTGACCCTATGCATTTTTTCACCTCTCTATGGATCCTAAATTCTGATGCCTAGTGCCTTCCTAAATTCTAAAATTTTGCCATTTCTAGATTTTGTTGCTTGGTGTGTCACTAAATTCTAAAAACTTTGCTGCGCTGGCTGTGTAACTGGCCATTACCATATATCATTTCATAGTTTTTGAATAACAGAAATCTTTAATTAAATCCAAAAATTCTAAAATGAAGAGGAAACGTATTAAAGAAAGAAACCGAATGCATAAAAAGAAAGGAAATTATTCTTCAAAGATGTGTATAAATATTATTATGTAAATTAACTAGTTGTTTATAATTTCAGTCTTTACTATAACTTCCCCTTTCCTTTTCCTCACCAGAATGTAAACTCATCTATATAGTTTCTAAACTAAGTTTTGGGATTGCAAGCAGAGTGTGTTTCGGGCTTTGGCTTGTACGCTGCATTAGTTCCTGCCAGCTCTGATAATTTGCAATTATTCGTCTTTGTATTATCGCTGCTGATATTTGAATTTGTTATGTGATAACTACATTACGCCGAGTTATGAGTTTGTTACAACCTGTTACTAAGCCAGCTTAGATTAAAACTAAATTGTCTAGTCTTTGGCTTCTAGTTCACATTTTTAGTTTCAATTTGACTATTCCTGTTTAATTGGATCACCATAAGCTGTAGTTGATTTTGGTAGCATAACAACGTGACTTTATGTTTTAAGGTCTTTTAAAATAAGAAGTTTATTTAAACCTTTATCTGACTTTGAAGTTACTTTCAGAGCGATATTTGCTTCATTTCTGTGGGAGATTTTGGACTATTTAACTTTTATTATATCAAGTAAAACTTCATAGGTACAAAGTCAAGAGATTGATGAGTTAGGAGATAAAACACACAGAAACTGGTGGAAATATTGGTTTGCTTATTGAAACAAACTTCTTATTGTTAGAAAAGATGCTTAAAGGAAAAGAAATTGAAATAAATTAACTAGAATGTCTGGAAAGGCTTCAGATTAAAAAGATGCACAAATATTTTTTTGAGTATTGCTGCTACAAAATGTAAATGTTTTGTAGCTTTTAATGTGTAACATCGTTTAAGAATCAGTGTCGTAAATTACATGCATTTTAAATTGTGAAATAGTGCTTTTTTAACAAATATTTAAAAAAAATAAATTTAATAGTGGCCATGTAAATCTATAATGACTAAGGGTATCTAACTAGTTAATTTAATTATTTGTAATTAACTGGTCACTCTTAAAAATTATTTCTGCATATTAAAGTGATTCATTGCCTTTAAACAATCTTTACCGTGGTCACAAGCTACAGCACAAGAATGTAAAACTTAATTTTTTGCAGCTAGTGAGACTAAAAATAATGCAAAACAACCTAATCACCTCTGGTGCTTTATTGGAACCTTAAAATATAAACTGGGTTACAATTCCAGGAACTCTATACAAAGTTGTAACACTAATTGCATCGTACAGGCAGAGCATAAACTAACTTTCAGAACTAGCCAACCACGCCTACATCAGGCTTTCAGGTTTGTTCTGATCAGCAGCCCTCTCTCTAGGCAAGCAGCAGCAGTTGCAATAGCCAGTCTTCTGTAACAAATCATGCTGATTATGATTTTACTTCTCATTTTAACCTATGCTGTTTTGACATAAAATTTACCTGCTATATACTAAACCTCTAAACTAAGCAAGTATGTGACATCAACATAAAGCTAACTGTTAGTAAAACATAAATAAAATGTCACTAATCTTCTTTCAGGTATGTCCAACTATTATAAGGGTAAAATATTTAATGCTACCTGATAAATATTATAAAATTGATTTTTGTTCTCAAATTTGTTTTATAGTTATATTTAATAATAATGTGTTCTATTTATGGATCTATTTTATTCTTAGGATGGTATCACAAAAGTGAAGTTCAGGCCTAGCTAATATCTTTAATTGAATTTATTGAGTTCCCATTTGTGGATGAGTCCTAAATTTTTTTCATTAATGGTTCTTAAAAGTCCTTAAAAGTACTTAATTTTCATATGCAGAAATGTGTATGAATCCTGTCTGTTTATCATAAATTATCATCATAAGCTAAAATAAAATTCATTCTATGCATCACAAATTAAACTAAAATAAAATGCATAGTGAGCATTAAAATTCATACTGAAAACTGTTCTCATATTAAAAATTATTGAAGTCATCATATAAATTTCTCCCTTATGGGGAGGAAACCATTGAGAAATTTTAACTTCGTGTGATTGTTATAATAATTATGTTTATGTAAAATATCAAGGTAAAATTCTCCATTTTGTAGCATTATAATTCTTAAAGCATTAAAATAAAGACTTTAAAATTCTCTTGAAAAATGATGTGTGACACTGGAATTCCATTACTGAATATTTTTTGAAGGAAAAAGAATAATAAACCTAAAAAGCAAAAAATTCAATAGATAATCTAAATTCATAATGTTTTTTCAAAGTTTTTAGAATTTTTATAATATTTGCAAAAGCAAAGAATGAAAAGTATTATGATGACATTTTTTATCAGTATAATTAGATTAGTATAATTTTCATAAAAATAACATATGTGTATGGAAAATATGGCAAAATGTTGATAATATCTGCAGTTTTTTCATTCCTAAATTTTTCTGAAAGAAAAAAAAAAGTGCAAAAATACCATGCCCTTTATTTCACCAAACTGTATGTGTATTTTTGGAGGTATGCTGCCTGGGTTGTCAGTAGAGAATGTCATATATGGCAGATCCTGTTTAGTCGTTCTATATTGGGAAATATTCTTTTCAGCAAAATTATGTAGTGAACAACTGTAATGCAGTGTTTTTTGTATATGAACAATGAACATGTTATTCATCTTTGGTTTAGTATTTTATCTCACATATACTCCGCTATTCAACAGTGGTCTTTATCTCACATCTGTTCAACATTTGTTAAGAAATTTTTTGTGCTAAATTTCTGAAAAATAGAGAAAATATTAATAAACATTTGTCTATTTATATAATTAATTAATTAATGCATTTGTTGGTATTCATTTTGAAAGGTGGAAGAAGAATCAATAGATATGACTGAAATGGAAAATAAAGCATCATTTGAAAAATCATCTGAAGAAAGAAAAGAAACACTTGAGAATATTTTAGAAAACAGAGAAACAGATGATGATCTAAACAAAAGGAAAAGCAGTACTACCTCATCCATCACAGAAAATGTTGAAGATGGAGAATTTTCAAGTATTAAAATGTCAGATTCAGAGGTACAGCAAAAAGATACGAGCTCTAATGTGGATACAAAAGATAAGGTAAATGATAACACTTCAGTGTTATTTGTTTGCATTAAGAAAAATAAAGTGGTTAAAATATTGGAGATAAGAATATTTAAAGAAATCATTTGTGTTGAGAAAGGCAAAACATAATAAAATCTTGACAATAAATGTAAAATAATTGAAATTGCTAAAATAAGGTGAGTAATATGACAATAGCAATTCTACCCATTTAGATCTTCTGAATAATAAAACTGCTTGTTGATTAACGGTTTGATCTTGTATTTAATATGTTCAGAAGTGTGTTTTAATTATTACTTAAATTAAAGCTAAAATTAAAAGGAAATCAGTATCATCAATCATTATTGTTTATTCAACTCACAATTTTTGAAAGTTTACATCTCAAGACATACAATGGATGACAGACAAACAGCGAGTGGCAATGTGTTACTTTGATGCGGGCAAGTGGTAAAGTGTGTGACACATTCAAAAGAAGCATGCAATGATATTGTTGAAAAAGTTTTTGGTTTCGATAGAAATCTTATTCAGCAAGCGGATAAGAAGTGCCTGCATTGCACAAGATGTTGTGATGCAAATTAATTTTGAAATGATGTAGTTTAGATTGATATGTTATCATGTATTAAACATACAAAATGGCACATAAAAATGTAATCTAGAAGTGATACAAAAATATAATATTACTAGCTGATACCCACCTGCTTTGCTGGGCACACTATCTATTTGAATGTGAACCTAGACTTCTTATATGGACGAAATGTCTAATTTTAAATTGATAATTAATGTAAATTTTTTAAATTTCAAGTCGGGAAATATAGTGCCAGTCAGTGGATCTGTCACACACAGATTTCTACATCACCCATGAGGTACTGTGTATTGAGATGATCCCCAGTAGGCCTACACCACGAAAAGTTGCCAACACAAAACTAAGGACATGTGTTGAGAATTTTATTAAATTTATTAAATCAATTTTTTAATCAATTATAATTATTTATCTTTGATTTTTTATGTATGGCAATTTTTTTAAATAACAACAACATTTTTATTTTTCATCACAATAAATTATTTCTTTTAATAATATTTATTTTCATGAAACTTATAATAACAGTTACGTATGTATAAAACTGTAAAATAATATACTTAAATTCATAAAACTTCTCTGTATGCAACATTCTTCGTACGTTTATCTGGTTGAAGAACGATGAGATCCTCAGGTGAACTTATTCTTGAACAAGCCACATAAAGCTGGCCATGAGAAAAGAACTCATTTTGTAAATCTATGCCAACTAATTTTAAACTCTGCCCTTGTGCTTTATTGATAGTCATCGTAAAGTAAACTCTAACCGGAAACTGCAAACGCTTAAAGATTTACGTAAAATCATGTAAATTACATGAAATGATTTATGTAAAATCCGTTCTTAGTGCACGTCTATATCATGGAATAAGTAACTATGCAAAATTTCAAGTCAATCGGTATAGTTTCAGAGATCTCGTGGTGAGTCAGTAGTATTTTACTTATATATATATACATATAAAGCAAAAAAGGAAGCATATCGTACCTAAAAACTGTGTAGTAGATGTGTCAGTTAATGAATGGATACTAAAAGTTTTAAACTTGTTTGCATACTTACAGAAAAGCCATACAATTACGGATCATCAGGCAAAAATTGCTTATTAATTTAAGATCTGGTTTGAAATAAGGAAATTACTATGATTACAACACGGGCAGAATCTTATGGGTTAATACTGTTTCTCAATCAAACTTATAAAATATTTCTGTCTATCTGCTTAAATATTTCTGTCATTATACACAATGCTTGAGCAGACTGTAATGTGATATCAATAATCACTTTGTCTATAATTTAAGTTATGTAGGAAGTTCATTTGCTTGAAATTTATTATAAAATACTGAATCTAACTTTGTAAAAAAAAAAAATCTGTAAGTTTTCAGATTTTATATTATGTCCAAAGGGACATTTTTTTTTAAGGTTTCGTGTGTTACCTTTATTTATTAAACATTATGTTCTTCGCACTTAAACCAAAGACTTCAATTCAACAGCAATATTTGAAAATAATTTTAAAAGTGCAGACCTTTAGAATTTCCAATACGCAGTTTCGTGCACTGGAGATAAATTTTTTTTTCGTGCAGTGTTGGCATTGCTTGCTTTGAAATCATGGAGTTTCTTAATCAAAAACTCATAAATGCTTTACAAAATATGAAAAAGATAAAACAAATTCTAAGTTTGGCCTTCCAGAGGTCCATATTCGGGTGGAGATGTACATTATTTAAAATTTGATGGTTCTAGGTACCGTTGTTTTATCACAATGCAAGAAACATACATACATTTATGCAGATTCTTCATTATTTAATTTTTTTAAATATAATACAGGGAGATAATATTTGGTGATAACAATTTGAAAAGTGATACAGTCTTTTAAAGTTTTTGACACAAAATGCCAAAACGAAATCAATAGCCCGTCTGGGCTAATAATTCTTTATTTTGAATAATCACTTTTTAGGTATGAATTTCTATTAATTTCTTCCTTGTATTTCATTGATGAAGGTAGAAGAAGTCTTAGCTGTTTTCCATCAGTACTTTTCGTCAACTCTTTTGAAAAGGAAGCAACAGATTGAAGCACTTGAATTTGATTTAGAAAGACTGAAAGTAACACTGCAAAAAGTTGAAAATGAAGTGAGTTATTTTATTAAATACAAAACTGCAGTATAAGTTTTAATGGATGGTACTTGTAATATGTTACTGAGAAGTTATTTGATTGATAGAGTAACAACTATGAATTATAATACATTTGATACTTTTTCATGTGAAATTTGATAATAAAATGCTATGGCAAAAGCATTCAATTTATTTTGTGTAAAACATGTATGAAATTTTAATCTCAGATATGTAAGATTTAAAACTAATTTTTAAAACATTTCTGATGCAAGCACAAAAAGGTGGCTGTATTGTAAGTCACCTTAATTTGAGAATACACATATTATTAGCTCAATTTTCTTCCCCTATGAGTGGGTTAAATTTTTTTTTTTCTTTTTTAATCTAATCTTGCTCAGATTGCCTTATTGAGTAATTATTCATAAAATGTATGTGTTTTTTAAAAGCCTATTTGTAAGTGTATCCTGTTTAGTTAACAATATTGTTGTAACAAATAATCTTTGAGAAGATATTTTACATTTTTAGTGCCTTTAGTACATTTTGAATAAATGATTAATAATTTCACATTAAATCTGAGAATATTTAAGAATTTTTATTTAATTTTCTGAGCAGCATGACTTTTTAGATGCACTTATGAAAAATTGTGTTTAAAAAACACTCTATTAGATTTATATAAATTCTTATTTTTCTGTGTTTTCTTACCATTTCATTCATTAGGACGATATTTAGATCATTAAAGAAAATGAGGTATTTAATGACATAACGATGTATAACAGTAATAAATCTCATGTCTTCATCGATAAAAACAATCATGCTGCTCAGAAAGTTTAAGTAATTAATTTGAAGCATTTCATTTCTACTTCATTGTCATTTAAAAGATAATAAATAATAATTTAATATGAAACAAATAAGCTTATATATTTTATATTTTTGATTTCATGTAAAAATATTCACACTTATCAAATTAATGAAAATTCCTTCTTATACTGTTAAAACTTGTTACTTCTTATACTGTTACTTCTTATACATAAAACTTACTGTTAAAAACAGTAAGTTTTATGTTTTTGAATTTAAAATTTAACTTTATGTGTGTGCTTTTAGTATTACATTTGGCGTCTATTAATAGAGTAATTAACTAACAGTTTCCATCAAGTAGTTATCATGTATTCAATATTAGAGAAATTAATTTCTTCTTAATTTTTTAATAAATGTCCTTTCATTTTTTCTTTTAAATACTCCTCTTACCTTCTATTAGATCTTACATCTCTCATAAGTTTTTCTTTCAATAATTTTAGTCCAACATAAAAGCAATCAATACCTTAAGCAGATTTAAGTTGCACACAAGACGAAAATTTAATCATTATCAGCATTCTGAATGCAACTTAACTTACTCCTGTATCTGATCCCGTGCACTAATTATGTGATAATGTTTGTTATGAAATCTAAATGCTAATTTATGAAATTTTGAAAAAATATATAACATGCCCTTGGTATACAGCCCTTCTGCAAAATTATGTAGGCTACCAGAATTGTGTAGGTGGAATGCACTCAATGACATTGTTTGGATGCAAGATGGTGCACCTCCGCATATAGCAAGGTCTGTTAAAAGGATCCTGGAACAGCATTTTGGTGATCGCATCATCTCACGCCACCTTTTCCGTGGCCTCCGTGATCCCCCAATCTGGCGCCTATGGATTTCTGCTTTAGGGGATATCTCAAATCCAGAGTTTACCTGTGCAGTCTGCAAACTTTGTCAGATTTAAAGCATTCTATATGGCAGGAGATTGCAAACTCCTGCCATTCCCTCATCCATGTTGCGTTCAGCGGTATTGTCCACTGTCTCCCACATGCAATGCATACTTGCCTGTGATGGCACTCTGTGGAAAATGTTTGACCTAAATAAAGGTATTCTTTTGTCTGATATGCGTTATCATCAGTGATCGGTGTCCTATCTCTGTCATGATTGAATTTTCTGCACGTGCCAAAATCATGTTTGATTGACAAGTTTACAGAACTCTTTTTTTGTGTATGCATAACACATACAATGACCTGTTTTCAGAACACATACTCGTTGGCCGGTTTTGGGACATATCGGTACCATTCCAATGCTATCTAGGGTTTTTGCATGCCCTGAACATTTTGCGACCAGAAAAGGTTGGGGTTGCTGTCTGATATTTTTGAGTGTCTATAACTATGACTGTAACTGTGTTGTCATTCGCAGAATCTCGAGTGCATACCTCCAAATAACTATATTTGCAATCTTATCTCGATTGGTTAACCGGAATGGATGCTAGAAGTGCAAATGTTGCCAAAGTTTGTTTATGACCACCCTGTATAAACTGACTCCCTAGTTTAGTTTTAGAAAAAGTTCCAAAATTTACAGGCTTATACATGAAAATACACATTATGTCTTTTTCAAATGCATATTATTTAAAAAATTTTTAAATGCATATTTTTTAAATCCAATAAGAAACATTTCCCCTTTTGTTCATGTTTTTCCTGCTTTTTAATGCCCACCACTGGAATATTTTTTACATTTAACTAAAAAAATTAGAAGTATAATTAACCTTTATTTGATAATTTCAAATGAAGATATGTAATGCAAAAGAAAATATAGTCCTAAAAATTAAACAATTTAAATCAAATTTGATTTTTTAAAGAAAGGAAAAAAATTTTGACAATATCTGCAACAAGAAACTACACTATCTACCACAAGTAATCCACTAAAGTTAACAAATTTATAACTCTTAATTAAAATTTTTGTTTTGTTATTTTAGGATTCTGGAGTCTTTTCTATTTGCCAAAATGTCATTTCATCTACTTTTGGGATACGAAGAGAAGAAATTTTATCAATGGACAGCGAATTGAAAATTTTGCATAAAATCAAACCTTTGAAAGTTAAAGTGGTAAGTTACTACAATAACTATTGCTTAATACTACAATAATTATTGCTTAATGCGACCATAATGGTACTTTTTAAATGTGTTAAAAATACATGAATAGCAACAATGTAGGATGAAAGCTTTATTTACCAACTTATGTGTTAACAGTACATTTAAACCTAAGATATCATTCTTGAGATTATTAAGAATACATTCGAGCTTGTTAACACATCATCCTTGAGACTGATTATGAAATAACAAAGAACAAGATTATTCCTGAATGGATGGTTTCTAAACTGATATTAATTAATTGGTCAGATTGATTAATGATTTAAATTAAGATTTTCTCATTAAAGACATTAAATGTATAGGGTTGTTATTGTTCTGGAAGCTGATGCTGTTTTGCAAACTCCACAAGACAAATTGTCTAGTTATTCCTTCATCTGAAATATTATGACAAAGTTTTCAGAAGCCATAAATTGTAGAGACATTAGGCATTTTTTGAAAGTAGGAGAGTTGAAAATTGAGCAATGCCCTCGCCGGGAGTCGAACTGTGGACCTCTCGGATATGCACCGAGTGTGCTGACCACTATACCACAAAGGCATGCTGAGAAGGCAGGAGAAATACCTTACAAAATAACCTTTTCATTTAATCTTGGAATTTAAAACATAAAAGGCATGACTTATGCTACAGACAAACCATCTCTCATGGTGATGTAAATTAAGCAATAACAGTCAAAGAAATTTAAATATTGATAAAGTAATATAAACCTATATATCTAATAAACTAAGCTATAGCTTATAAGCTGGCTCAGTGTTTTACTGGCACATAAGTTTAAAATATCAGCATGTGAGAGAATGCCAAAGTTCGAATAATCACTTTTCAGTTGAACTCACAAAGAATCCTAACAGCATAATCTGAGTGCCAGGAGCTCTGGCTCTTTGAGATTCAAAGCCCTTAGCATATACTCACAAAGCTAATTTGTATTCTGGTGAGGAGTCTAGGAAGAAGTTATAGTACAGATCAAATTCATAATAAATGTTTAATTAACATAAGAACTTTATAAATGTAGAGCAAAAAATACCTTAATTTAATTATGTATTATGTTTACTTTGTTTAAATACACCTGTTTGATTTGATTATGGCTGTATGAAAGGTTAGAAATAAAAATATTCTTACTTTGTTCATATACATTGCATAAAATTAAGTTTATTTATTGTTTCATTCATAGAAAAAATATAAGTCCTTATTCATGATTAGATTTTCTGATGGATCTTTTCACTGTAGTTATTTAGTTCCATAATTTTCAAAAAGATAATTCTATGCTAAAGCTTTAACTACTCTGTTAGATATAGTATTGTAATAAGTATTAATTAACTTTCCATTTTCTTTCAATGCATCTATCATTATACTTCCCTTGTGTATGATTTTTTAAAAGATTTTGAACTTTAGCAGAGAAAAACACCTGCATTAAGTAACAAGGTATTAAATTAAAAAAATATAACTGAATCAGCTTTTCCATAGATTTCTTAGAATCTTCCTAAGAAGATTCATGCTATAATCATACAGAAAAAATCCTGGTGAATTTGCAGTGTGAAGCTTATTTCTGAGTTCATCTAATAATGATCAGTTGGCAGCTCTAGGCACTATTGTTTTTCCACACTGCAAGGAACATACATACATATATACATACGTACAGACTCTTCATTGCTTAATAATACAGATAATACACTGAGAATATTAAAGTAAATTTGTGAATGCTAATTGTTAAAAAGTCGGAATGGTAGTGATAAACTGTATTTATTTGAGTTAATATCTTTTTCTATCATAATACTTTAGTCTTTTAAAATATAAATTATCTATATTTAGTTTGTACAAGAAAATTATATTTGTTTTGAATGGCAGTCATTTGTTATTCAAAATAAATAAAAATTAGGTAATTTATAAAGATTTTGAAATTTTTTACTGATCATTTCTATATTTATAAAACTTCCAAACATTGCAAATAGTATAGGAATAATTTACTATACCTACATGCATGTTACTTGTTGTGGAAGTGTGGTGAAATGATTGAAATCAAAAGGCTTAGAGAAGAAGATTTAATGTTTACATAATATTTACATTCATTGGCAGTTCAGTTTAATTAATCAAACAGAATCGAAAACATTCTAACAATAAAAAATCTGAATCATTTAAAAGAAACTTAATTGTTTCTATCCAGCTAGGGTCTAAATCAAGGTAAGAAGGAGGTTGCAGTCTGGGGAAGTGAAAAGAGCATGTCATGTTTAATGCATGATGCTAGTGCCGTCTGTTGATGATAAAAACAATTTCCACAGAAGGAGAAAAGAAACCTTGAAGAAAACAATGTAATAATGAAATGATAAATAAATAAATAAGCATATTTATTAACAACAACTATTAATTATTTTACTTGAATATTGTCTTTCGACAAGCATTTTAATAGTCACAGGATTATTTTATACACACATATTTTATTGCATCACTTATATGCTTTGCCATATTTGTTTCATGTTGCGTTTTCAAGAGGAAAATTGCTTGCAAAGTGCTATTAATTTTTAATTTAAAATTTGTTTAAAAACTTGTACTTGGCCAGCAGTTAAATGAATGTATATTAAAAACTTCTAAGATATCTTTTGAACTAACGTGATTGAGGAGAATTTTTTCAAAAATTTTATTTATGAGAGAACCAATATTACTATTTTATAAAAAATGTAACTTAAAAAGCAATTTATTTTAAAATTAAATATTAATATGCAATATGAAAATTCTAGTTCAGAACTTTATTAATAAATAAAATAATAACCACATTTAATCGCATATTTTTCTGCTTTGCAAATTTTCCCCCTTAGCGTTTTTAGCACAAGTTTCTGAACATTTTTTATGTATCCTTCCTCAGGGTGTTCAGAAAGTGAGCTTTCCTTAATTTTAAAATGGATTCATCTACATAGTGGTTATTTTTCTTATCTTACTAATTACTAATTGATGTGCTTGTGACATGCATGGGGTCTGATTGATGAAGCAATAGTAGTGAAGAGCTTCAAGGAAACGAGAGCACCTAATTCTCTTGATGGTTATGAAGATCATTTCACCTGGAAAGATAGACTGAACAGTAACTATGATACTGATGGCAACAACTTGTAAAAGCTGTAGCAGGTGGCATAGCATTCCAGCAGCATTAAATGATTTAAGACTTACAGAGTAGCAGTGGACAACAATAACAGTGGACAAGATTCAAGGTACAGAGAAGTAGAAATAAAGATATCTTGTCAGATATTCTAATGTTAATGTTATTCTTATTGGAATGCAGGTTTCTTTAAAAGAAATAATATTACGATAGTTACCAGTAGTTTGTACTTGAATATTTTCATTTGATATATTCTTACTGTAACAATGTCCTTTGGAAATTGAGTTATTCACATAATTTTCCACTCTGAATTGTTATACAATATAATTAGTAGAAAAGGGGGAAACAAGAGTAAATATGGTGTTTTTCATGAATTAACAAAATATTATTTCAGTAAATTATTCTTCATCTGGATATGTATTTTATTTCACTTATCATTTTTAAATTTTTTTTTTTCAGCCTGAAGAAACTGAAAAAAAGGTTACTGCACCAGAAGAAACCCAAGTGTGTGGAAGTATTTAATTGCACTCTTGTTTAATTACACTCATACGCACTTGCTTGTTATTTATTCTGCTATTAAAATTACAGGTGCAACTCGCAGCTGCTACATGCAAAAAAATATTACAGTTAGCAATAAAAAACCGAAAAAATGAAAAAGATTCCATTGAGTTTGAATTGTTGAAACTTGTCCGATTTCAGGTAATTCATTAAATAACATTATCTTAGCAAGTTTATTAATAGTAATTTTTTTATGTGAAATTTTCATATTTTCATCATTTAGGAATCTCGTATTTCTGATATGTGTAAGCAGTTTCTCTTAACATGTGCTGAAAAAGCTAATCAGGAAATGAATTTAATAAAGATAAAAATTGAGAGTTTTGAAAATGCAGATGATAAAGCAGAACCTGAGGTTTGTTAATATTCATTTGCTATAGTAAATATTGCAACATTTACATATTTAATATTTTACAAAGTAAATATTATAACTTCTTTAAAATGTTAAAGATTAGATAAATGTTAAAGATGTTGGATCATGTCAAAGTGCTAGAACCACAAATTGATTTTTAAAATTATAACTAGACTTTTGTGTAGTTATAAATACAGATATGATTGAAAATTTCTCAAAATTAAAAAAAAAAAAATCTGAAATGTTTCAGATTTTAAATTATGTCCAAAGGGGCATTTTTTAAACATTTTGTGTGTTACCTCTATTTATTAAATATCATGTTTTTTGCACTTAAACCATAAAATTCAGTTCAATAGGAATATCGCAAAATAATTTTAAAATGAGCATACCTTTAGAATTTTCGATATACAGTTCTGCATGCTGGAGATAAAAAAAGTCCCCTTCCATAGAATGTTGCCATTGCTCGCTTTTAAATCGTTGAGGTTGTTAATAAAAAATTCGTTAAAGTTTTACAATATATGAAATAGGTAATAAAACAAATTCCAAATTTGGGCTTCCAGATGCCCATATTCAGGTGGAAACGTATGTTATTAAAAATTGGATGGCTTTAGGTACCGTTGTTTTATCACAGTGCGAGAAACATATGTGCATTTATGCAGATTCTTCATTATTTAATTTCTTTAAATATAATGCAGGGTAATAATGTTTGGTGGCAACAGTTTGAAAAGTGAATCGAACATTTATAGTGAACAACATAAAATGCCAAAATGAAAACAATAGTCCTTCAAGGACAAAGCCGCTTTGGACTAAAAAGAATATTAAAGAGTCCTTAAAATGCAAGAGGATGGCCTTTAAATGTATAAATATTTGCTAGAAAAATATCAGGATTTTTTCCTCTGGGGAAGGGATTGTTTTTAAAGATGTTTTTCTCTTCTGTTTTTAATTAGTTTATTTCAACTCATTTGGAGTTTTTAAAATTTTTTTGTAATTAAGGGAAAATTGTTCAATTTTATTTCTAGCTTCTTGAAATAATGAAGTCTGTTGTAAAAGCTTTTATGAAAGATACAAAAAAACAAATTGATGATTTGAAATCTGGTTTAGAAGCTTTAGCAAAAAGGAAAATGAGAACAGAAATTGAGGTTTCTTTCATACATTTTTTTGTTTTCTACTGAAATATTAGGTTTATTTTATATGTAATTATGGCTTTTTAATTTATTTTCTTTTCTCTTTAATAAAAATTGTGATATTATAGGAGTCGCAGTTTGTAGCAGCCTGTAGCAGGCAATTTCGTGCTCAAGCTGATTTGAGAGAAAAAGAGATTACTCTCATAAAGCAAGAATTGGAGTCCTTTTCAACCATTAAAATTGATTATGAAGATGTAAAAAATGAGGTATTTTTTTTAACTTAGCCTAAAATATGACATCTATAAATGCATTCACATCATCTGATTATTATCTAGTAAATTAAATTTTGTGTGTTGCATTTTATAATTTTTATTTATTCTTATTGAATATTACTTCTGATATTTATATTATTAAATAATTAAAAACACAAATTTGCTATTAGAATATTTTTCTGTGTCAGTAAAATATTACTACTAGCAGTTTTTTTTTTTTTTTTTTGGTTCTGGTTCTATTAATCTTAGAAATTGTTTTTTAAAATAAGATTTTCCAACTTTACAAGAGAACTGAGAACTTGATAAAAATGGGATTTTTTAAAGAATATGTGAAACTAGTTGATAAAGCCATTAACTTAAAGTATGGATGTGACAAAAATTTTTATGGAAAAAAAAACGTTTGAATTGCATACAGTTATGCAGTTTTTGAGAAAAACTGAAAGCCTATGATTGTGGTATTGTTACGATCAAGAGCAAAACTGAAAGATCAAAGCCGGTGGTTGTGTTCATGTTATGATCAGTATGTCACATCAATTCCAATGTTTGTGCTCTCATCACAGATATCATGTGCCCATGTTATGTGAACTAAGTCATGCTTCAATGCATAGATTTTTGAAGCCATAAACATAGTTCTTGTGTACATAGTTCTTGTATATTTTTGTTAAAAAATGTTGGGATAAATATACTTACTATATTACTTTCAGAGAAGCATACAAACTTTAAGAAAGGACTGGTCATGTTTAATATCTTCAAAATTTAGAGAAAATCATATGTTATGTTCTGTGTAGTTGCTCTTGGTGATTGTGATGACCACAGACAGCATGTACAATCCAATAAACTGTGAAAATAGGATGTATTCTGAAGGGAGTATTTTCATTTTTTATTAAAAAAAATTCTTGTGATATAAATGCAGAGCATTTGTTATAGAGCTAAAAGAAGGAATTTTGATGTTGACGAGTTGGAAATTGAATTTGCAGCATGTCAGTTCACTGATTTTGATGAGAGAGTTTTTGCTGCTTTATAAATCGTATGTAGCATAGCACAGCATTGCAAGATGAAAAGGGGTTGTACAGATCTGGAGAGCTCAGGAAAATAGTGTTCACTATTTTATTATAGTCTGCTACTTTAAAATAGACACTTCAAATCTGTTGCCAGTCCTTGCCTTTGTAACTTATGTCATCATCACTGCGCACAGTTTTTTTTTCTTTCTTATTTGAAGCTGTAGTTCAAATCAGCCTTTATTCATACGCTTTGTAAGTTTTCTTTGCATGCAGTTAAAAGAAAATTTAGATCAGATAGCCTGTGCTTCATACTTAACTATAAAGAATTCATTTTTAATTTTAGCTTGTTTGAAATGGACTTATTGTTTAAAGTTATATTTGAATGTCTAATAATGTTAATCTTCCCAGTATTAATTAAATGCATATTTAAATGTATAGAAACATATTAAGAAAAAGCAGAAAATATGTAAATTTGTAATTCTGTTATGTTATTTATTTATTCAGCTAGCTTGTTCATGGCATTCATTAATGGCTTTTGTATATAATGCCACCAAACCCAGTGTGTCATTTTATGTATTATCTTATAAATGTTCTTATACAATGAAAAAAATAAGATTTTGAATTAATCGTTTTCCTCGGAGAATCGGCTGATGATGATGCTTTGCGATTAGTTTCAGTTGACCGATTAATTCAGCATTCTACTGTATAATTTTTGTTTAGTGCAAAATTGAAACATGCTAAATAGAAATCAAGTGGGGAAAAAATTAAGCAACATGAGCATTTTTTCTGCTACTGTTGTTCCTATGATTATGACTCAAATTGGCAGTTTAAGCTTGAAGCTCCTGTTTGAACAGACAGTGAACTAGCTTTCAGTACCTCACATAGCAATAAACTAAAAAGTGAACTCTGAAAGGATTTTCAGAATTGTGCCAAAGAATCCAACTAAACTGACACCCAGTTTATCCACTGATGCATTAAAGGCACTTCTTATACAGAAAGGAAAATCATTTAGTCACAACACTGTTTGTTGCCAGATTAAGTTTAGCCATGAAGAGTTGGCTGCAGCAAAACATGCAACAAGTTTTACATGAAGTCAGGAGTAGTAACATAGAGAAATGCATCTTAATTCTTAGTTTTTTAATCTTTTGTATATTAGGAAAACTGTAAGTAATGTGCTTTTTATGTGGTGTAACATTCAGTTGATACTGTTGTCTTCCATCCAGTGCAGGGAATGCTTGAGTGTCATGAACTTAACTGAATTAAATATTATTGATAGACTCCCAGAAAGGCTGGAATCTTTCTTATTGAATACTTATTTAAAAATTTGGAACATACTAAGTTCATAAAATATGTTACTAAATAATGTGTTTAAAAGTGTGGTAAATTTAAGATCACACAGAAGAAAATTTTGTAAAAATTCAATCTTTTAAATTATGTTCCTTTCAGAAAAGCAAGAATAAAATACTGTAGAAGAAAACTAGATCAAAATCTGAAAACAAAAATAGCGCTGCAGAGAACAAAAAAGCATATTAGAGCAATTATAGAAATTAAAAAAAGAAAAAAATCTCTACGTAAACAGCCTTAAATTATTTTCTTCAAAATGGCCAAGAAACATATGCACTGAGTAGCTGTTTTTAACAAGTATTTTTAAAGATATTACCTAAACAGGTTTAAATATTTATCCACACATAAAAATACATCTTACCTTCTAATTTACCATATATTTCACAGGTGGCAGGTAATGCAAGTTAGAGACACAGGTATTTTGCCATCATCTTAGTTAAACACGTGTAATTCCACAGAAGTTCTTACTTTCTTAGCACTCATTTTCTGATAAATGTATAATTTCATCATCTTTTTTTTTGTTATCATGATTGAAAATATATACTTCCCACAGTAAAATCATCTTCAGTTCCATTAATTAATGTGTGCTACTTTACAATTTTTCAAGCTGATGCCTGAATATTTCTCTTTTTCACATATTTTTACACAATCCACAAAATCATAATCCATTCATCCTTTCATCTGCACTTATAAAATCACATGTGATATATTTTCCTGTACAAAAATGCTAGTGCCCATATTAAGTTAGTATTTTTCTCCCTTCTTAAAAATAAAATGTGCGGAGTTTATGCAATCATGTGTATAGATATCAGGTTAATATTCAACATTGTGAAATTTGTCAGTACCTAAAAGCATCATAAACAGGATTTTTTTTTTAATGCAGAGTAGTTTCATGTGCTATGTGTATCTTTGGTTGGCTATCTTATTTTGCTGATTTCTATAAATACACACATGCATTTCACATACACATACCCATAGAAAAAAAGATATAAAATTTTGTTATTAAATAGTGGCTGATGTAAAATTAAAGAAAAGTAAAAAATTCAGTAATTCAAAAAGTGTAGCCATTAACATAATGTAGTTTACATAGAAATTCATGGAAAGAACTGAACTGCCTGCAGAAGAGAAAATGAAATAATAAAACAAAATTCTAGAATGCCATCAGTGACTTTGCTAACAAAAAAACCATTAGTGAACTAGCACTTTAAAATGCTGGAATTTTATTTCAAAAACAAACCTAAAGCTTATATTTATTTCCTTATGTTGATATTTTATAGATTTGATTTTGGATGTAAATTGAGAGGGGTGGGAAACAGATTATCCCGGGTGACAAAATCTCTAGAATGGTGGCCATTACAGTCAACATTTTAAATCTTAGCTGCATTATGAATTCCATTGTGCCAATGTTTGCAGTTGAAGCCCTCCGGTCAGTGGAAATTATAACAATTCTGGCAATAAGATCTCTCATTATTAAGTAAATAAATGTGGTGTGTTTGTGTGCATTTTGTGAAAATAAATCTGGCTGCTGTCTATACTTTATGAATTACTGAATTTTTATTTTTGCTGTTAATTTTGTATTATCTGGTACACTTTTAGGCAGTGTCTAATTAAAGACTGTTAATTTATAAAATGCAAATTTCATTTGCCATTTATGATATAAGTAGACATAATATGAGAAGGCACCTAATAATTTTAAAAATTTGGAAATTAGTATGGTTTGTTGATTTTCCTGTATTAAACTTATAAATAAAATGTCTTAATTATTTACTTCAGATTACTTTCATTTTTAAAATTAAGAAATTCACAATAGTATATTTTTCAATATTTTCTAAATTCAGATCAAGGTTATGGTACTAATTGCTGAAAAACTTGCTGCAGATGCAATTCAGATGCGGAAAAAAGAAATATTAAACACTGAATGTGAAGTTATTGGAAGGCTAAAGATTAAGGTGAGAGAATTATCTTAGTAAAAGTTTCAAATATTATAGATGGCCTATAAACTATAGCTGTCATTCAGTTTTGACTAAATCCAACCCTATTATCAGCCAAGTCAAATTATCATTTCTTTTGATGGATAATTTTTAGTTACATATTTTTTTAAGTGACTGACAACAGTAGTCATCAAATTACTTTTTTTTCAGTTTTAGTTATATTTTAACTCTACAAGCAGCCAAGCCATTCATTCAAAAATATTTGTCGTGATGTCTTTAAGGTACTTTGAAATATGTGTAGACAGTTAAGGTAATATTTATATTGGAAAAAAAGGAATCAAGGTGCAAAGGGCAATCTATTTCAAAGTTATAATCAAGATAACAGTCATGGCCTTCTTAAGAATGTTAAATGGCCCACCAGCGGCCGAGCGGTAAAGACGCTGAACACTGGTAGTTCGGTCCGAGGTTCAAATCCCGCGAACGGGCTGGCTGCATGGGCGTTTTCGTGGTTTTCCCCATGTGTAACGTGTATACAAGCCAGTTTCCCTTAGAAAGTCCTCCACGAAGGCATCCCTCCCTTTAGGCAAGTAGCCCTCGTGTGCTTTGCCATAATTGAATAACCTAACCTAACCTAACCTTAAGAATGTTAAGGTTTGGGGGCTAACCCTTGACCACTTGTAAGGTTAAAGTTTATGATCTGTGTTTTAGAAAAAAACTGTAAGATGTTTTTATTGTACTCTTTTATTATGTGTAAAATACATAAAGAAAAGCTATGCTTTCTTATGCTCAAACTATTAACAATTCTCTACTAAGAAATCGTGATTAAAATGCTTCCATATCAAATTATGCATAAAATGTCAGCGTTTTATGCATAATTTCAAATTCATAAGGTTTCAACTGTAATCTCTTAATCTTCTTGCTAAACATTCGCTGTGAAACCCTATGTCGAGGACAGTGAACAAATCTAGGCTATGTCCTTTAGTGTTGAAGAACTATAAGTCAGAAGGAGGGTTTAAAGAACCCTTTAATTCAAATAATTACAACTCTCCGACTTGAGAGTAAGCCACTACTTGGGCTGAACTAAAATAATATAACATAAAGCGTGTTAACAATTCAATTACGTAAGTTTAACTTTAACTTTAAGTAGGACGGCGAGGGAAGCCTAAGCTCTCAGCGAAATGCAATAATGCGAATTTCACAAGTAAGAACTAGTAAATGCAATCGCCTATGAAGGTGAACCTTCACTAGACAGAGGAAGTATTTGCGCGAACAGCCTTACGGCGATGAATCCAAAACTCTCTCTCTTTTTGTCGTTAACTCCTGCCTTTTAAACTGCTATCAGATATATGCGATTTGCATAATAATATCGCTCGCGCTAAATTCGGGAAGCAACTGAAACTTCGAGATATCGATAGGAAAGTTCAAACTAAAAATATCTTGGTTAGTTAAAATAATAAATGCTACAAAGTGAAAATATTTTATATTCAAGATGTATGTAATTATGAAATGCAAATATGAATAAATTTCCTTTAGAAAGTCCTCCATGTTCCCTTTGGCTAATAGCTATCAAATTCACTGCCTTAATTAATTAACCTGTGCTGTGATAGCGTTGATTGGGCCAATTGAAGCATGTGCATGTATGTTCCTTGTGTGAGGGTGTTAATTAAAAATATTCCGATTTATTTAATTTCATTGTTATACGTCTAAAAATTTCTATTATTTACTATTGTAGAGTCTTGAATTGGTTTTTGAGCAATTAAGCAATACGAAATACTACTTTTTATTTCTAAGTTACTTAGTTGCATTTGATTTCTGATGATTCATGTTATTTTATTTTCGAATAATGAACTTTCTGTGCAGAAATTAATGATTTTATACCATTTTCATCAAATGTAGTTTATTTTTATTGCTGGAGTTTCAACTGGTTAATTTTATTAATCTACTGTCAAAGTTGACTGTATATAAAAGACTGAAAGGGTTACATAAAATATTTCTTTTTGATCTTAACTATTTGAATTGTTGACAAAATGTACTTTATTAGTTTTGTTTAGATAAAAATCTGAAGTACTTGATTTACCTTAGACTAATGGTACACATGCACAGAGAGAGAGCCTGATACAGGTATAAGTAATACAAAGATTGAAATCTGGATGTTCAATAATCAGAATCATCTAATATTCAGAGCTCCAGTTGCACAGAATTATATAACATTCAAAGCTTCAGTTTAAAGCAAAAAACTTCTCCTGCCCTAAGAGAGTCTGGAAATAGAGAATATAATACTCAAGCAGTTGTGTTTAGAAAATTGTACTGTAGCCAGTTACAATATATTGATTGATGTTGGCTGTGATCATACTTTTGGCTGCCCATAGGTGACTGTGCTAGTTTAACATTTTTCTCTCTGACCTAAACAATAAGTGAAGCACTAAACAGAGTGAGGATTTTCCCCATCATCTGCCATTCAAATAAAAAAGATGACAGGGATCAATGATTGGTATGAAAATCATTTCATCCTTGAAGTCGTGCAACATTTTAAATCCACTGACTTACTGGATTGTATAAAAATTGTTCTAATTGTAAACAACCATTTGACTCATTTTTCACTTAAAGTTTTAATAAAAAATAAATTCTCTGTTTTATTCTTCCCTTCAGATTTGAAAATCCATTGTTCAAGCACTGCACTTACTGAAATGCAGATATAAAGTAGTCTTTTCAAGTCTGTACTAAATTTTCTGAATGATGGGAAGATCATTTAAGAATTTTTGAAATATTTTAACATAAAATATTTCATTCAGGTCAAATATTCATTCAGGCTTTCAGGATCATGAGAGGATGTATCTGCAGACATTTTTAAAAATGGTTTACATAATTGATGGGTAGCTACCATATTTCATGGTGATTGTCGCAAATCTGAAGATTTTCAGATATCAGCAACAAAAGATAATATTTTCTAATTAACAAAATTTGTGAAAAAATGTGGAGAAAAGATGACACTTCAAGCTAACAGAAGTTTTGCATTGCGGGGGCGATGTCCCAATTATCAGTTAACTAACTGATTTTACAGTTAACTAACAGACTTTTTAACTAACACATGGTGAAATCAGTAGTGTTGTTTTTTATCCAAAGAATATTGCTACCAGTAGTAAAGAAAGTAACCAAGAGGCTGTTAAGAGTTAAGATATTTTGATTGACAGTTTAGTGGAAATTCTCAGCATACGAATTACAGCACTTGAACGATGCAACTTTGTGACTGAGTAAGAAACTATATCTGCCTAAAAAAATAAAGAAGTATTAGCATAAAAAACAAAAAAAAACTTAAACAGTTAATTCTGAAAATTTAATAAAACAAATACTGAGCTTTCATTCAGCTAAAACAAATATTCAGCTAATATTAATTCTTTTAATATCATAATTGCTTCATTATTTCATAATCAACTGTTTCGTATTTTTAATTTTGTAATTACTACCTGTCATCTTACTAGATTTAAACTTCTAAAACGATCTATAATCTGGATTGCTGAAGTTCTGACAAATCCAGGTCTGAGATTTTGTGTTGCACATACGTATATAGAGAGAAGCTTTCATAATATTTCTCCCAATTTTTGACTTTAGCTATGCAATATGTATTTATCTGTATATGGAATACACTTTATTTACATGTAAGCATTAGCTATGTTTAAGTAAATCTCTGTATAAGTTTTTCTGAGGTTGTGTTTTATTTTGAACAAATACTGAGAATGTGTTAATTATAATAATTAGTAGTAGGATGCTTGCAGAATCTGCATTCTGGCAAATTTATCTGCAGGAGTTATTTAGACAATTTTGAATAAAGATGATAAAGCAACAACAGATAAAAGTAAAAGAATTGCTGATTGTGATAATGCTCTTGGTGTCAAATTTAATAATCACAAAAGGAGGCATCATGAAGAGTTTTCCCTTTTTCAAAGAATATGATTAGATTTTCTCTGTTATTTTATGGAACTAATGAGTTGTTCATTTACTTTAGCATTCACAACAATTTATTTCTCATCTTTATGGATGAAAGAAGTGTCTCTGTAGACTAATATAGAATTAACATAGCATAAGGTTTTAGATTAATATAGAATTATCTTAACAAATGCTATGTTATATTCTGCTATTAAAATGTTAGCTATGAAGTTCTATTCTGCTATTAAAATGTTGCAGCCATTTTAATAGCAGAATAGAACTTCATAACCCTTCTTAGTTTTCCTTTTATTGCAGAATTTGGTTTCTTAAGTCTAATTTATGATGGGATTACAGAAAGAAAGTTTGCTTTTGGCTTGTAAAACATCTGTAGTATTAATTTTTCATAAATTATGTAGCATAGTGTTTAAGTGTGTATATATATATATAATTTTCTTTAGAAAGTTAAAACTTGAATGATAGTATTTCAAGGTTTTAAACTGTGCTTTTACAAATAGGATTTTAGAGGCTTCGAATGTACCATAGCTTCTACATTCTTACTTGTTAATAATAGTATATATATATATATATACACACACATACATATATGTATGTTATACGTACATACATATATATTGCCACTAAATTTATATATGTAAGATATATAAAACTGTTACTGGAAACTTTGTCATTTCCTGAGATGCAATAATTAATGTCTTCTTTTTTTTTGCTCCATAGCTTCTTTGTACACCTGTTACCTGTTGTATATATTACATATGTAATTTTGGTTCACTAGTTTTGAATTCAATTGGAATGTAATGGATGCTAGTGCTTTTTTATTCTAATAAACACTATTTTGCAATTTAGTTGTGCAGTTTATGCCAAATCTATATTTATAGAATGGTATTAACAACACATACATAATTGAAACTGGGAAGTGAGAATAATTTCAGCTACACAGTCTATGTTTTCATATATATATATATCTTCACATATTTGTTTATTATACATATTATATGTAAAATTTAATTATGTGTATTAATTTATTATATAATTTATGATTAGTGTGTTTATGTTAAGAATTCTTTTTAAGGTTTCAGATGCTGTTGCTAAATGCAAGGATCATTTTATTCAAGCATCAAAAAACAGGAAAAATGAGTTAAATGAATTTGATCGTGAACTTAAGAAGCTTAAAGAAATTAAGAAGAAAATTAGAAAATATGAAAAATATGAGGTATGTAGGTTTCTAATTATCACTGCTGTGCAAAAATCAATTTAGTTAGACACAAAACTGAGAAGTTTATGCCATTTCTTGATACTCATTGTGATCTTTAAATACACTCATGCCCATAAATTAAGAATAATGCAAAATCAGGCAAAGGAAGAGTTAGAAGCAAAACAAATTTGACTTATTTGTAAAGTTTATTTATTAAACAAAAGGTAAAGAGCAAAAAAAAAAGATGCTATATGTTTGATATTATTAAAAAAATTAGCGATTTTTTCTCCCTGGAGCAAATTACAAAAAAAAAACCTATTTACAAAAAACCAATATTACATGGTTGGTATGATTGTTAATACATTGTATGTCTCCCAGACGATGCAATACAGTCCGTACAACGGCTAGGCATGCTGAGTATCAAATTATCGATCTGATCTTGGGGGATATTACACCACTCAAAAAGCAATGCACTTCGAAGTTCCGGTAGACATGTAGGAGGAGGTTGACGGGCTGCAACTCGTCGGCCAAGCATGTCACACATGTGCTCTACTGGATTCAAGTCTGAAACACACGTACATGTTGTTCCAGAATGACATCCCGATAGATTTGGCTTGTCATGGTTCCAATTTGAACATGCAGGTCAGTTCTGGAACCCAGAATAGTTCAACCCCAAACAGCAGTAACTGCCAAATATCGGTCCTCATTCGGCATTGTGACTCTGGGGCGACCTGTGCTGTAACGTCTACTCACATTATCATCATCTTGGAATTGTTGCCAAAGCCTGGAGATGACACTCTGGGCAATTCCAAGTTCATCTGATACCTTCAGTTGGGTACGCCCAAATTCCAGACGGCCGACAATTTTACCACGTAAAAAATCATCCAAATGCGTCCTTTGTGTCATAACTATTCGATTATTGCACTGAAATGCTTATAAAGCGCCTGCGAACAATTTTACTTCTTTGCCTGTATTCCTTATACATCACTTTCTTACACTCTCGTCATCGTGACGTACCATCGGTGTCATCTGGTGACTTCCTGAAATTTACATATGATTCTTGAAGATGTGTGTAGTGATTTTACAGGTGATATATTTATTTTTGAGTTCGATTTCTGCGTGACTCTGAATTATCCTTAATTTATGGACATGAGTGTAGCTGATAGTGCAATTTCCTTGAAATATGTGTAACACATAACACATAAGTTTAAAGTTTCTCACCTCTATTTTCTTGTAGATTTTTTAGGCACTGAAATATTTTAGCTCATGATTCTCTAAATTTCTAAAGCTGTCATGTTTCCTTTAATTTGAAAGTATAAAAAAATATTTTAAATTTATTTTATAAAGTTCCTTTCCTTAAAATTAAAACTGTGATAACATTTCATATGCAGAAATTTAGAAGTACTTATGAAAATTTTTAAGTTCTTTAGATGTTATTTTTTTTATCAGTTAATGAAAAATTAGTTTTGAATTTATACAAATTTTTTTATATGTTAATATGTAATTATATACATGCAATTTTATATGTTTACCCATAACGTTATATGTTAACGTATACTTTTACATGTTAACATGCAATCTTTGAGCATTTATCTTTTCAAGAATAGAAAAATAGCAAAGTAAATTTAGATCTGAAGTTGTCCTCTTTTTTTTCCCCTTCTTCGTACATTTAAAGTACTAAAATTGCATTTTCATTATTGTTTTTTAAACATTGCTGGAAGTTATATGCTATAAATAATAGAATTTCAAAAACTGAAACATTATCATACTGTTATACACAAATTCGAAATGTTGCAGAATGCAGGGGAAGAGGGCATAAATTTTTGATGTATATATGTATGTAACATAAAAAATATGTAATTTACTTAATTCTTCTTTTTGCCCAAGTAAAATAGTAACTGTTGTGTCATTTAAAAATGAGTCTTTCTCTTATAATGCTAAAGTTGTAGAAATTTGCTGAACACTTTAGCCAATAATAATTTCAAGTTTACAAATCTAAATTTGTCTGCTGCTGCACTTTCTTTCTTCAGATTCAAAAGTTGTAAGAAGTATTAATGTAATAATTCAAGAATTTGTGTTCCATTTGCGCCCATTAAGTTGTGTATTTCTATGTAAAAAATTGTTTTGTCCAGAAAAAAAAAGTACTGAATCGGCCATGATTGAAAGCATCTCCGTCTCCAGTAACTAAATTGTTACACACACACATACATATAACAAATTTCAATAATTTATATAAAAGGAAAAGTTAAGATCAAAACTCAAAACTTAAATTTTGTATTCTAAGTTGCATAAATTTAGTTTCAATATTTATTGAAATCAAAACATAAACTAACCAAATTCCAGTATCATATTCAATTTAGAATGAATAATGAAATGGCACAAAAGTAGCAAAATTTGCTAATGTAAAAAAAAAAAATGCAGAAAATTAAACAAAAAAAAAACACATTTTTGCAAAAAATATATATGCAAATTTTGCAGTAATGCAGATAATCATAAAACATGCTTCTTTAAAACAGTATAATGAGAAGGATAGATAGCACTCTTTAGGTTGCTTCTTATATCTCACAGATACTCTTAATTATATCTTCAGGTAAATGTTTCTGCTTGTCTTATCTTTAAATGATTTTGCTTCCGTTAATTTTATCTTTACAGGCTAGATTTATCGAATGAATGCCCCAGAACTAATGATACAGTATGAAAAAAGCTATAAAAAAATGTATGAATATATTGGAAATGGAAACTACTAAAAACAAAATGAAATCGTTTCTCATAACTTCAGTTTTTAATAGGAAATAAGCTTTTAATTTTAAAACTTGTTTTGTTCAAGTTAAATAGAATTTTGTCAAGGTATCAAGCAAACTTAAATACCCATAATGAACTGCATTTCTGTTGCTCTTGTTTTACTACCTGGTATGAAGTAAAAAGGAAGTATTGTAATCGTGAAAAATTTTGGGTATCATATTTCATTGAAAATATCCATTTTGCTCATTATCGAATGCAATTTAACCATGTTTTTGTTTGACATCTGTACATAAGGACAGAATAAAGGACTCTTTTTTTCCCCCAAAAATAATTATAAAATTGATTTGAAATGGATTCTGAAGAGAATTTTTCATGGCGTCTGTGCATACGTACATACCTATGTATCTTGCATAACTCAAAAATGAGTTGCTTCAGAATGGTGAAATTTTTTATATAGGACTGCTATAACATGTAGATGCACACCTCCTATTTTGGTTGCAATCGGCCGCACCAAAAGTATATAAATATATGTATGTATATGTCCATTCCGCTACTCGGCTCAGTGATCTCAGTTTCTTTATTCTTATATGATTGCAAATTGTGCATTTTTTGCTTTAAAAATGGTTGAATTATGTTGTACTTAGCTGTTTTTACACCTTTAGTAAATCTCTATGCAGTATTTGTAGAAATATCAACAATTTAAAAGTTGTTTAAGTGTGGCTAAGGATAATTATTATTACTATAGCAAACATATTTGTTTACATTTGAAAAGCAGCGGAATAGTGGATTTGTTCGCAATCTAGAGAAACTAAGCTTTGCAACACCAAAGATAACGTCTTCTTTTATTATTGCGAATTAAATCATGCTTAATCCAGTCTGAAATTTATTCCAGGAAATAAACATTTAACATTTACTTCGTAATTTTTAATATAGATATTTTGAGTTTTTATGTATTTTCACCTTGTCGCTAAGTGAGAACTGAAGTAATTGAACGAGAAATACCGAATCATCTGTAAAAAACTATTTTTTGTTTCTTTTGTTCGTTGTTTTAGATTTATTATAGTATTTGAATAGAACATGTGGCAAAGATTAAATAATTCTTCAGATGATATAACTTTTTGTGCATTCTGAGTTATAAAATGAATAAGATGTAATGCTGTTAAGTGAAACCTGGTGCCAGAGTGTCGCTATGGTAAGAAAATGTAGTGAATTTTAAAGCATGCATTTATTCTTTTGAAGTTTTATGCACTATCAACAAAGTAGAGTTAATTTAATCCAATAAGTTTAAATGAAATGCAAGAAAAAATGTGTATAATTTAATATTTCATACAAGGAAATCATGTGGTGTACACATCAGATTTTTTGTTTTGGTACATTGGACGTTTAGACTATATTTGTGGGTCTTAATAATAATTACAATTATTCAGTTTTTAAAGCTGTTTACAGATTCTAGATCTTCAGGCTTTTTGTTAGATTGTCACTTTTAAAAAAGGGAGGGTGTCTTATTTGCATAATTTACCTTAAAAGTTGAGTGAAGAAATTATTGATAAAGAAATATTTATAAAAAGAACAAAATCCATGTGCCATGCACCATTTATATCATTTTTTCCCTTTTTTTTTTTTTTTTTGTTCTGTTGGTCACTTTTTTCATCTGTTTTAAACCACTATTACAGTTGTATACATGTACTACTGAATGATAGTTAACACGTTGACTGCAGTGTGCATTTTAACATGATTTGCCCATGGCAACAACATCAATTTTTACTTCCTTGTATGAAGCCCAAAGGAAGTACAGAAATCCGCAATGCTTGGGACCAGAGGTTGTGCGGATTTTAGGAATTTGCGGATTTCAGGACAGAAAAACCAAATCATAGTATTCAGACTAAAAGTGCAAAATAAATAAGGCATATTAGATACATTTACTTAAATTATTATGTACAATAATATACATTATTACATTATTTTATTACATGCACTAAATTATTATATATATATTATTCATTTATATTAGTGATTACAGGAATATTTTAAAGCATTAAGGACATATACAATAGAGGCGTGTAAAAAATGTACAATATGTGTGTATACAATAGAGGCGTGCATACTAATAAAGCATAAAATATTTCATTTTTTTTTACTTGTTTCAAACACTTTTCTGATAAAGGTTTGTTTTAAAACTTTACGTGCTTCAGAGTAAGTTTTTTTTTCTAAATTCTACAGGGTCATAATCTCTTGGTCTGTAACACAGCTCTGTTGTTCTAAGTATTTTAGGTATTTTTCACCATGTTCCAAACTCTCATTAAAAGATATTTTCTCACTCCTTTCATATTCATTATCTGTGTCGGTGTTGGAATCGTTTTCTTGCCATGGCGAGTTCAAAACAGAGCAAATGATTTCATCATCGGTCATCTGATATGCCAGTGTTGGCTCATCTGAAGACATCATCCATACTGAAAACCTCTTCTGGGCTAAGATCCTTTTTCTGCCACTAACACAGAATCATTATTATTCGGAAATTACGACGTCATTATTGGATAAATATTTTTTCTTCGGTATTTCATTCTCCATTCTGCAGTTTCTGAAACCTATAAAATTAATGTTTATATTTTGAGAGGCAGTGCATATTTCAGGAGTTGGCGGATATTAGGTTGGCGGATTTTTGGTATTTGACTGTATTGTAATCGCAAAAAATTTGAGGTATCATATTTCAATGAAAATATCCATTTTGACCATTAACGAATGGAATTTAATGATGCTTATGCATGACATCTGTATGTAAGGACTGAATAAAGGACTCTTTTTCCCCAAACAAATTATAAAACTGATTTAAAATGGATTCAGAAGAGATTTATTCATGGTATCTGTTCGTACATGCGTGCATATGTATGTATCTCGCATAACTCAAAAATGAATAGTCTCAGAATGTTGAAATTTTGTATGTGGGACTGCTATAACATGTAGATATGCAATTCCCTTTTTGGTTGCAATCGATTGCACCAAAAGTATATAAATACATATGTATACATGTATCCGTTCTGCTACTCGGTTCATTGAGCTCAGTTTCTTTATTCTTATATGCTTGTAAATTGTGCATTTTTTGCTTTACAAATGATTGATGTTGCTCTTTTCTTCCAGTTAAGGTTTTTATGCCTTTAGTTAACTTGCATGTTATATTTATAGAATTATCTACAATTTAAAAGTCATGTAAGTGTGGCTAAGCCTAATTTTTTACCATAGCAGCTGTGTTTGTTTACATTTGAAACTTAGCAGAATAGTGGATTTGTTGCTAATCTAGTGAAACTAAGCTTCACAATAACAAAGTAATGTGTTCTTTTATTATTGCAAATTGAGTTATGCTTAATGCGTTCTGGAATTATCATTTAAGTTACTAAATTATCCCACATATTGACTCAGCATTGCGTCCACAACAAATTAAATCAGTCTCTGCACCTTCAGTGTCTTTTTGCTAAGTGGGACCAAAAGTAAACTTTCAGTTTTGTGTGCTTTTACATCGTTTCAAATATATTATTGTATTTGAATAGAACATGTAGCAGTGATTAGATAATTCTTCAGATGGTATATATATATATTGCATTGTGAGTTATAAAATGAATGGGATGTAAGACTGTTAAGTGAACCTAGTGCCAGAGTATAAGTATGGTAAATAAATATAGTGAATTTTAAAAAGCACATTTATTCTAGCGTGGTTTATGTGCTATTGACGAAGTAGATTCAATTCAATAAGTTTAAATAAAATGTTGGAAAAATGCATCTAGTTTAATATTCCGTACAAGGAAGTCATGTGGTGTACACACTAGATTTTTTATTAGGTGGTGTTGTGTGCTGTAGATTCAATGATTATCTTCTGTAGGTAATATTTCAACATAATGTTCATTATGTTGAAATATTATCTACAGAAGATAAGGTGAGATATATAATCATGCTTAATGGATTTTTTGTGGTAGGGGTCACCAGTGACCCAGAGGTGCCATAGACCATTTTTGTGATTTATTGTTGTTCAAACCATTATAGTGAGACCATTTTTGTGATTTATTGTTCTTCATACCATTATAGTAAAAATGGTATTATTTAAAAATTTGTCAGGATTGATAGTTACTCTAATTATGTATTTTTACTATTGGTCATGTTGCTGGTCACCGGAGGCCCCCATGGCAGTCAACGTGTTAATCATGCCATGCAAAAGTCAATTTATTGACTGAATTTTGAATTCTTAAATTGTTATTGAGTAAATTTTTTTATAAATATTTCAATTTGCAGATGCTAATAAGTGTGATCTCATTACCCAAACCATAATTTCCCACTTCTCAGAATATAAATTGCTCACTGAGTAAAAATGATAGATTGATCATTTGCAAAATGTATTTCTTTATTTTGATAGAAATAGGGATTTAAAAGTTTTGTCTATAAGAATGTTTTTTCGTTTGTGTGTATGTGCTTGTGTCTGCTTATTTTATGATTAATACTATAAAGGCTTCGGAGAAGTGTTATATTAGAGTAGAGACATTTTTTACATATGTTGTCCTAGACTACTGATTATCCATCTGTCATGATTGCAATTAAAATATATAGTCTTATTTTAGAAAATTTCTGTATTTGTAGTTATTTCATATGTGAGCTTGAGAGTTGTAATTTAATTTTTTATATGCAGTTGATGACTTATTAGCTAAAACTGAGTTTTAATCAAATTAGTGTTATGATTAAGACCAATTATAAATTCCTTTTAATTTCTATAATTATTTACTAAATGTTTACCAATTTTTAATGTAGAAGTTTTCACATATATGCTAAAAGCATTTTTCCCCCTGTTATATTTAAAGTACCTAAATAATGTAAAGCAATCATTTCTGCAAAAATTTCGTATAATAGTATAATATTAAAATTAAGCATTCATCAGTTTCTGTTGCTGGTTTTAAGATCTTATGAAATTATTCAAAGTATAGGAGACGAAAGAAATTTTGTGTCATTTGCATGCATTTAATTTATTTCTTTTCCACATTTCCTTTGTTAGTTTTAATATTTTATAAAATAAAATGTTAACATTTTATGTACATTTATAATTTTTAATTATTTTTGATTAGTTATTATGTTTAATTAGTTATTAGTTTTAATTTTTGGTCTGGAAATCTCAAAAAGTTTTATTGGGTTATCAAATTTAAGAGGACATCAATTTGTATACAGATTCCTCTAACTATATCCAGAGGTGAGAGTATCTTACAAAATGCATCTAGAGAAAGAGAAGCAGAATGTGAAGTAATTGAAGAGGATCTAAGGTATTTGATGGGCAAAGAAAAAAGCTTAAAACAAGAGGAGATGAGTCTTCTGGATTTATTTGAGATTTTGGAACAAGGAAAAATGGAAGATGTGTTGCAGACTGAGGTTATTTTTAAATAGTATAAAATTAATGCTTTTAATTTTTTAAACTTTGTATTTAACTTTATTTTTACCCAAGTTATTATTTGTTTGTACTTCATCTGAAAGCTAAATGTTGTTAAAATTTTGAAATATCAGTTTTAACGAAAATTTCTCACCAACCCCAAATATTGTCTGCACAAACAGTTCACATTGGTGTGTTTAATCATATTTTGTCAAATAATTTTTTGGCATTTGAAAGAAAGAGATTTGCTTTCAAACACTGTGTTGTGAAATTTGTTATCATTATATACAAGGTGTTTGAAATGAAACTATCACACTACCAGTTCAGAAACATAATTTACTTCCAGTTCTGTTGCAAAAAGTCAGCTACAAAATGTCACCAAATCACTTGCACAGCTTTAAGCACAAATATTGTATCATATGATACTGTGAAGGTTTGGTACTGAAAGTTCAAAAACAGGGGCTATGACATTCTGGAAGCAGAGCACTTTGGCCGGCCTACTGATGTTGATGAGACTTGCCTGTGAGAACCTGTGGAAGACGACCAGTATGCAACCTCTTGAGAGCTTCCTAAGGTGTTAGACATTAGTGCAATATCCATTAGTCGCACTGTGCATCATAATAAATTGACATACATGTTCAATCGTTGGATGCCGCATGAGCTGACTCAAGTAGAGTTGGCCACTAAGTTTCTGCGCTGAAGACTTTGAAAAACCACCAAAACTTTTGCAGAAAACCATAGATTTGGATGGTAATTACGACCTGCACTAAAGGTACTACTTTTATTTTTTTTCTTCAAACTTTATTAAGAACGTTTTTTGGTGTAAAGCTTTTGTTACAACCAGATTTAATGATATTTTGTTTGATAAGTGAAGAAATCGTAGTGTATAATAGGTGGGAATAGAGGGAAAATTTTTGGTTAGACAGTACTTGTGAGGGACAATAGTTGTTGCACATTACAAAACATCAGTTATGTCAAGCATTAAATACAAAATTTATTATTCAATATCAAATGCGGTACAGTATTCAGCTTTAGATGTAGATGTTATAGATGTTTGCAACAGACGAAGGTTTTTGCTTGACTACATGCCAAGTTAGATTAGAGAATAAGAAATCTGATGCATAAAAGATGAATTGCATTGTATATCAGTGTTTTTTTCAGAAATTTTTGAGTTTAACTGATAATCAAACATATTTTTCATAAATTCTCCATCATGTAAATTTTATGCTAATTAAATATTGTTTACCCCTGTGTACTTCTATTTTATCCCTGAATTTTATTGAATGAATGTTTTTGTGTGAATTCTTATATAATACTGCATGTTTTATTTCTTTCTACTTCTTCATCTTCTGCAAGTTTTTTTATTCATTTAAAATTTAGTCTGAAATAAATATAAAAAAAAAAACTTAACAGTTTTTTAATATTTATTTAGTACTAAATTTTGAAATTTAAAGTATTAAAATTTAAAGTACTAAATTTTGAAACCTTTTGTTAAGTTTCCAGGTAAAGCACTACATTTGACTGCTTATTTGAATTGTGTTCATTTCTAATATCAGTTGCTTGTTTGACTAGCTGCCTAAAGCAATTATGTTAGGAAAGATGATATATACTGAGTTTGTCGTTATAATTCAAAATAATAATTGCAGTGGTTCTAGCTAGTGTAATTTCATAGCTATAATTATAATAGAAATGAAGAACTGCATTTATTGCTTTTAAATCACTTAGTTTATTTTATAATCAATGACAAACAAATTAAATTTTAAAGAAACATTCAATATCTTGTACTTGCCAAATGGCCACACACTGACATGTGGAAGACAAAAAAATGCTTAATTTATTTTAGGTGGTGGTTACACATTCCTTATAGATCACTGAATTTATTGATTAAGTTTGAAAGACAAATATCTTACACTTTGTCATGTGGCAACACATTTGTTTTAAATCACTAAATTCTCACTAAATCTGAAGCATAATTACTTTGTACTTTGCAACATATTGCATTTAAATCACTGAGTTTGTTAGTTGAAATTTTATTAAATTTGAGCAAAACTGGAAATAAATATAAAATACAAATACAAAACTTCAGCTTCAGAGATGCATTTATTGGAATGGTGGACTATGTGTGTTCAAGATTTGGTGGCTGTAGGTGTACCTGTTTTCTCAAGAGGAATGTACACTGCGCAAAAAAAAGGGGGGGAGGGACATTTCTATATCTCCCTTTCCACTGTGTTAATTGACGAAATTCACCTTGCGTTTTTCATGTCTTGGAAGTGCGAATTAGGATATATATTAGATTTATATATAGCATTGTTCTAATATGGGTGTTTTGACACAAAATCGGACTTTTTCTGAAATGAGATACCATTTTTTTTCCATTTTGATTGTACGACTCAAATTATACTTGAATATTAAATTTCGTAATTTTTAATATTAAATTAATTTATTTAATTAATTAGTTTTTAACTTAATCAGTTTAGTAATTTAATTTAATTAATTTTTAATATTAAATTAATTAAATATTAAAATTTGTAATTTTTTTCAGCTTGTGGCAAGAATTATTCACCTGGCAGAATTCTTAATTTATAATAACCTACTTACTTTTTTTTTTAAAATTGATGCACAAGAGAAAGAAAGATCCATCGTTCATTCTTTCAAATAATTTTGACAAACTGCATAAACCACATTTTTGTTATTATCACTTAAATTAAATATGACAGACTTCAAAACACGCAAAAATGTAAATTCACGTATATCTTAGGAAATTTTGAATTAAAAACTCTAACTTTTTGCAGGTGTGCCTATAAATGTATCTACTTTAAGGTGATATTAAAACTTTTATATGTTATAGTGCAAAAATGTTTTTGAAAAATTTATAAAAAATATTTTAAAATATAAATTTTGAAAATAAATCTTAAAATATGGGCAAATTATATTTGGATTAAGCCTAAATGATGAATTTTGGAAGAAGGAATCGAGTAAGTTTTAAGAAAAAAGATATATTAATAAATGTATGTCAAATTCAATTATCACTGAGAAGCTAAAATTTTGAGAGCTAATTTTTTAAAAACTACTCATGCAATTTTTCACAAAACTTGGCAGTTTGGCATAATTTGGGTCATAGAATCAAATGTGGGAAAAAATTGGTATGTCATTTCATAAAATGTCCGATTTTGTGTCAAAATACCTCTATTAGATCAATGCTTTATATAAATCTAATACATATCCTAAGTTGCACTTTTGAGTCATGAAAACTCGAGTTAAATTTTGTCAATCAGTCCAGTAGGATGGGGGATATAGAACTGTCCCTCCCTTTTTTTATGCAGTGTACATTCATACGTACATACAGATTCTTTTTTACTGAATAAGAGAGAAGTTATGTGTTTCATCTGAAAAGTTTCACTATCTTATTATGTTTTGAAATGATAATTTATTGAATTACTTGCAGGCTGCTCAGATAGTATCTATTTGTAAGGGTATTTTATATTCTACTATTGAATTATTAAAAGATGAAATAAGAAATGTGAATTTGGAGCTACAAGAACTTAAAAGATGTCAGGAGCCTGAACCTCAAAAGTCAACAAAAAAGGTTTTGGAATTTTTATTTCATCTAAAACTTTGAAAAAAATTTTTGCTTTAGTATATAAGATGTTTTCCTAACTGGTGATTTGATCTTTTAAGCTATTTTCTCTATTTTTAATTTTAACTAATAATATTAATTTTCTTGTGTATATTTAACCATGCAAACTCTAATCAACTGAATTTTAGTTATTTATCATATTTAATTACTGGAAAAATTATATTTATCTATTTATTTTCGTTTGTATGGAATAAACACTAACATTAATCCAAATGCTATGCCCATCAGCAGCACTGAGCAGCAAAGTCGCTGAGTTCTGGTAATTCGAGCTGGGTTCAAATGTTATTGAACAAGCTTACTGCATGAGAAATTTGTGGTTTCCAATGTATATTATAAATAAGAGTCCGTTTCCCTTAAAAATACCTCCATGTTGGCATCATTTCCCATAGGCAAACAGGACATTACTTTGCCTTGATCAATTAATCTATTGTTGTTATTGTGACTTATCTCACTTCTCTGACAATAACATCAGAACAAGCTCACGATATTCATTGTGGCAAGGAGTGCAAGATTATGCCTGTTGTTGGCAAGAGCCTTGAGCATCATACAGGTGACACTATGACTTTCCTTAGTTCCACCCCCAATTTTGATGGAGAGCATCCTGGGGGAGAGGAACGGGTCTGAAGGTCTCACACCCCTCTTTCTTTACTACCAGCCTCTTGAGAGGACTTGAGGCTCACCATATATTTAGATTGCCCCCATGCCACACAGACACCATATATTTACAAACATGTGTACCTTCTCTGGGGTTCGAGCCCAAGCCTTTTGGTGCTGCAATCAACGTCGCTAACCACTATCCTGGCTGGGTAGCACATTTCACCTAAATCAAATTGAATTTACATCATGTCTCCTAATTTCAAATAAATAAAGATTTTTGTAACCGATTATGTTGTCAAAATTAAATAATTAAATCTAAATAGCATGTAAAAGATACTTTTTGAATATCAAAGTATTTAAATTCATTCTAAGAATGATTATGGTCCATAATCATATCATAATAATTCATATCTTCAGATTGATATGAATAATATGTTAGAGCTGTAACTTCGAGCAGGAAAGATACAGCAGAACTTTGCAAGAATTATTTAAATTTGCTTCTATAAAATAATATTGTCAGTGGCTTCCTGAATAAAAGAAATTAATACTTTAGCTGTTATCATTTTCTGGGAGTACTGATTAGTTGTAAGGAAGCCTTCATGGTTTTTCTTATGTATAAATTGAATTATCATTAGAAATAAAGGTATTTTTTTACATATGCTTTTAATTCATTACAGTTTACACATAATAGTGCATTTTCTTATACACTCACGTTTGTGAAAATTGCAACACCATGAAGGACTTACGCGAGTGAGCTGAAATTTTCAGGAAATGCAAAGTAGCGCATGATATGCAAATGATTAGAATTGCAAATCCGTAGCGCATGCGTATGCTGAGCAGCGCCCTCTGAACGGCTGATGGATCCGAATAAATAGACGGCTGTAGCGAGGCGTGTATGGTTATCGGTGGTTATCTGCTAGTGGTAAACGTTAACTCAATCTGTACTTATGCCTCGTCGACGAAAGAGAGCGAGATTTGAACAACTTACAGAGTTTGAACGAGGGAGAATCATCGGCCTTCGTGAAGCTGGATTGTCGTATCGTGCAGTAGCCTCTCGTGTGCAGCGTAACAGCAGCACAGTGATGCGCGTTTGGAAGCAGTGGACGGACGAGTGTCGGACAACTCGGAAATCCGGGAGTGGACCCCGAAATGTGACGTCAGCTCGCGATGATAGACACCTGGTCCGCATGGCGCGGACGGACCGTACAGCTTCCTCTAGACAATTGGCAGCACTGTGGTCAATAGCTACAGGTGTTTCATTGTGTGCTTCATCAATTCGTAGACGTCTGCTGCAGTGTGGACTGCGCGCACGGACTCCTTTATACAGGATCCCCCTAACGCACGACCATCGCCGCCTGCGGCTACAATGGGCCAATCAGCATAGAGACTGGCGTGCTGATTGGCAGCATGTCGTGTTTTCTGACGAATCCCGCTTTAATTTGTGGTACCATGATGGCCGCATTCGTGTCAGACGCTATGCCGGTGAACGCCACCTTCCGGAGTGCATTATCGAACGCCACAGTGGACGAACACCCGGAGTTATGGTCTGGGGCGCCATAGCATATCATAGACGATCTCAATTGCTACGAATTGTGGGCAATCTGAACAGCAACCGGTATATCCGTGAAGTTCTACAGCCCGAAGCTGTTCCCTTCCTTCAAAGCTTGCCAGGCGCTGTATTTCAACAGGACAATGCCCGCCCTCATACTGCTCGGATTGTTAAATCCTTCTTTGCAGCACAGCAGGTACAGCTTCTTCCTTGGCCTGCGTGTTCCCCGGATATGTCGCCAATTGAACATGTGTGGGATGTCATTGGTCGGCGTCTTGCTCGTGATCCTCGTCCTGTTGCGTCTGCAGACGAACTTTGGGTACGCGTACAAACGATATGGAATGCTCTTCCTCAGTCAGACATTCAAACTTTGTTTGACTCCATGCCACGTCGTGTAGCAGCACTTATTGCGGCGCGTGGTGGCCACACAAAATACTGATTCTGATCTCTTGTTCTTGTTTGTTTGCTTTGAACATTTAATCATTTATTTGTACCACTACCACTCAACTGTGTATTAAATTGCATTCAATTATGACGATTCCTTCTTGGTGTTGCAATTTTCACAAATGTGAGTGTATATACTTCTTCAAGCTTCTGCAAACATTTTTATTTTTTGTCTTGTTTAATTAGTTAAAGTGGGTTTTGGAACAGCCATCTAAACTTAAAAGTCTAATCTGATTGATTGTCAGATCAACAAATTTTGTAATTTTATGTTTTTTTTTTCAAAATTTCATTATTATTTCATAATGATTATTGAGACAGATAAAAATTTTAAAATGCTATAAATTCTTGACCCTGTGTGCTAGAAAGCAGTTTTGAAGTTTATTAATGGTTTTCCAAAGATTTTTTTAACCAAATCTCCCTATAAAATATAATATAGAAATTAATTTTAAATTATGCAAATGGAGATAAATCTTCATTTCAAATACTTTTATTTGCTGAATGTTTAAAGAGAAATTTTATGAAATCAAGTTTAAATACATTATGGAAGATGTAGTTAAACATTTCTTAAATAGTGAAACTACACTTACTTTTTTAAACCAATATATTAATTTAATTTTTAGTTATTTTTTATTTTTATTGATATTTTTAAAACACAATTTGAAATCAAGTGTTATTGCTTTCATTTCAAAAGATAAAAATTAATATCCTGATAAAATGGTATTTTTTTTAATTGGTGAGAAATAAAGTCGTTCATTTATGTTCCATATCATCAGAGTATATTACTGAACATAATGACTGATTTTAAAACAAATTGTTCTCTTTATTAACATTTTATAACAGGTAATACTAATGTTTATTAATCAAAGAAATTTTTTTTAGTACATGATTGTGTTACAAAATTTCTAATTGTATTACTTGTTCAACAAAAGTAAAATCTAATGGTGGTAATAAAATTCTGTCATGATGTATAGCTTATAATAATTTTTCTTTTAACTTTTTTGAACAGTAGTCTTTTATATATTATATTTTAAGATATTGATAGCATATTTTTGTATCTTTTTGTATTTAAAGAAGAAATGTGAAAATATATATTTGAGATTTTTAAAATTTAAATGATTTTTTAAGTTGAGTTTTCTTTACAAAAAAATAAAACTCAACTTAAAAAATCATTTAAATTTTAAAAATCTCAAATATATATATATATATCTTATTTCTCATTAGTATGCATTTCAGTAAATTTTTTTCATAGAATGTGGTACCTTTACCGTTAGTTTCCATGCCATAAGTATGCATAAGTAAATATTTTGCTCTGCAAAAATCATTCACTTTTGTTACTTAGATGTTATATGCATGTATGAGGAGATATGTTTCTTTATCAAAAAGTCAGTTTTTGATAAACTTGCATGCTTACATAAGTATTAAATTAGATTGAAACTTGAATGTTATTATTGAATTTTTCAGTAATATTTGGATTTTACAATATTTTTTATGTATCAAAACAGGCCTCTGAATCATTTGAAAAACAAGGAATATTTACTTCAAAGGAACTATCACTGTTAAAAGCTTTAGAACAAGAAATTCTGAAATCGGAGATTACTAAGGTATCTTATATCATAATCTAATACTTAATGTTTTAATTTTTTTTATTTGTGACTTTATATGCCTAAACATGCCATATTTACTTGCATATTTTTCTCCTTAGTTTTTTAATACAAGGTTCTGAAAAATTTTTTTAAGTGTTTGCATAATTTTCTTCCTTAAGGCTTCATAAAGTGAGTGCCCCTAAATTTTAATATGGATTTGTTCATGTAGTGATCATTTTTGGCTTACTAATTAATTTTTGGGGGATTTGGAGAAGATGACTTCTGACTGATAAAACTGTAATAATGAAGAATATTTAATACTCTTGATGATTCTGAAGATTGTGGCAAGTGGGAAAACAGGCTGAATGGTGATGAAGCCTGTGACAATACTGATGATGATATTAATTTGCAAGCTGTATAAGAAGACACAAACAGCAGTTTCAGCAACATGAATGTTAGAGAAGTATAAAGGAAGGTATCTTATTAGATACTGTGTAAGGTTTATTGTACGTTTTCTAACAGGTATTTTAAGTTTTGTATCTTTCTTATCTTATTCTAATTTCAGCTTACAATTTCCTGCCAGAATGTGAATTCAGAAACGTAGAGAATGCAAATGAGTACTATTTAAGTCGTGACTTAACTGACTTCAAAAGAGAGAGTCTGATTTCCTGACTAGTGAACGTTTGCCTTCTGGCCACATCTCTCTTAGCTGTTACTACGCTCGACCATATCTAGGCCCTTGCCAGGCTTCGCCGATTCAATTAATACTTACTGGCCAACTAGTTAGATTCTGATAGCTTCGGCTATATTATTTAAGAGCTTTAGTTAAGCTAGTTTTAGTTCAAATTATTAGTATTTAAGTTCAAGCCCGAGTGGTGGCTTTATTGTAAAGTTCCAAGCCAGAACTGATTGTAAATATATTGAATAATAAAGGGTTTTAAACCCTTCTCAAGTCTTAAGTATTTTGTTCACACACTTAAGCGATTATTCGCTTGTAAAGTGTTCTTGGGGTTCGGAGTTAGAACTAAGAAATAAAGAGTTGAACCCTACAACTGTAATGTTAATATTGCTATGTATTCTTATTGGAATGTAGGTTTTCTTTTATATAAAAAAAATTCTGATTGACAGTATGTCCATGAATACTTTTCATTTCATTTGTTATGTTTTTACTGTAAGTACTTTCTTCAAAATTAAACTATTCACATAATTTTCCACTCTTGGTTTTTGCACAATAAAATCAGTAAAAGAAAAAAAATAGAAATATGCAAGGAAAGAAAAATAGGCAAGTGAATATGGTGGTTAATATTTTTTCAGGGGGAGGGACATGTGGGGCACTATGTTTTAAAATTATTTCTTTTCTAGAGCATTTTATATGATGTAGTCTTTATTTATTAAAGCATCACTAACGTTGATCTTCATCTGTCTATCCTTTTTTTCATGCCGTTTTACTAAAAAACTAGTAAATAAGTTTGAATGTGTAATATGTAAATGTGAGTTAAATATAAATTTTATATGAATTTCGTAAATTTCAATATTTAAATATTTTATTGCAAAAATAAACAGAAAAAAAAATCCACTCAAACTTTTCACCTGTAATGTCTCTAGTATAGTAACTCAGTCTCATGAAAAGGTTATGAAAGTAAATGAATAATTATGAAACAAAAATATTAAGTCAGGATTAAAGGAGCATGAATTTTATCCTGCCTAGAAGCAAAATTTTGCATCTGTCATTGGCATGGCTCTTGCGTACTGTACAGTTCGAATATCAGATAACAGTTTGAATTTCGTAGCTTCATCCCAGTTTTGAAGGAGAATCTCCTGGCAGATGAATCCGAGGATCTCCCATTCTACCACTGAACATCTCAAGGACATTTATTTCACCAATATTTTAAGTGCCTTCATGCTATAAATGCACTGTACATTTAACAAGCATATTAAAGTCTTCTCTGGGATTCAACCCCCCCCCCTGTGATATGAGAATGAGCAGTGTAAATGCAGTATTCACAAATTACAGACCATATCATATGGAAGGTTGACTAACCTATCTTAGACAATTTTCTTTTTTCATATGTATATTCATGTGCATACTAATAAAGTAGATAGCTTCTTGATGCCTGATTCTTTATATTTATGCTATTTTTTTTCTAAACTCTCCATCCCCCCGAATGCATTGATATGATAAGGAATATCTGGGGAAAGTACTTTTTAAAATTTATTATAGAATCGTAGGTTTAAAGAAAAGTGTTCTCATTCATCTAAATTTTCATAGTTTATTTTCTATATATTTCCTAGTATAGTTTTCTTTAGTATTATTAGCCATTGGTTATGAATATTATTTTTATTTGTAATAGTTGTACTTATTTTATTTATTTGTTGATTTATTTTATTTTTGTTTTATATTCAGTGTAATAAAGAATAAATTATTAGTTTCCGATTTCAGAAAGAAGAAATAATTGAATTATGCTTAAATATTTATGTAACGGCAATTGAAAAAAAGGAAGAGGAAGTTCAAGCAATGAGGCTTTATCTTGAAAAATTAGGCACAGCAGAAAGATCTTTAGTTTTTGAGGTTTGTAATTATATTAATTAATGGATTTATAACACTATTTTGGCCCGGTATCATTTTGTTTTTAAGTATGTAAGCGTAATTATAATCGATGCATTTCTTTCTAGGCCTCAAAAATCATTTTAGATCTAAGAAATCTTTGTAGTGCCATTCTTAATCAAGAAAAAGTTGAAATAGATTTCAATCAAAAGAAACAGGAAGACATTCAGGAAATAAAATCAATTTCTCAAAACGAGGTTAGTCAAGATTACAAATGTCGAATTTTAATCCCTATTTAAAATTTTATGCTTCAAAGCAAAGTGATAATTTATATTCCTCTCCTGTGCCTTTTTAATATTTTTTCACTGTAATCTCATATAAATTTCTTCGCTTTTATTCAAATCCTTTTTTTTTTTTATTTGCATAATAATAATAATACATGTACTATCTTTGCATTGTGCAGATGAATTAAGTTAATTCATTTACAAATTCTCCTCAGGTGGCTTAGAAAATTGATCTGTCAGATAGCTTAGAAATTTTGCAACTGCACTGAGTTTTCAGGTGATGATGAATTATATAAATAATTTTGGGAACCATATGTAAATTTTTCAGAAATTTCTAAAGTAATAATAATAAAAATTATTAATATTTTGTAGAAACAGGAAATTTGGAACAGTTCAGAAAAATATTACATGACCTTTAAGTTTCACCTTATGAAGCACAGTACTTAACAGGTTGGAACTGAAACTTACAGATGTGAGCATATGTAGACTAAATGTTTGCATAGAGATTAATTGTTTTACAAGACTTATAATCTGTGCGCTGTATATTCTTATCTATGTTGGAACTATAATAGGAAATTTAATATCCAAAGGGGATACATACCCACGAATGATTAAAAATGAGTTGAAAAAAATGTGAGCTTAAAGTGGTGTAGATGTTTCTGATGTGCAAGTGCAGCTTTCATAATTTCAACATTAAATAACCAGAGAAAAATTAAATATTGCAGTTTAATTTTACTCAGCAAAATAATGTTGACCTTTATTCTTTTACTTAACTAATTCTTTATTTTGACAACTATACATTGATTCAATTAGGTATATATGATCAACAAGTTTCCTATCTGAATTAATAAATTAATAACTCTTTCGTGTTACAACACTGTAGTTATTATGTTTTTTTAATTGCATGTAGGAAATACAGGCTATAAAAATATTCTTTTTCAGACTTTTTTACTTCTTTGTGATCTTAAACTAAAATACAGAAAAATTATTCATGTCAAAATATTAATGTCTAAAATAATAAATAAAAAAAGAAAGAAAAACCTTTTTTTTATGTTGTTACATAGAACCAGATTTTACTGAAACATTCACTGTTGGCTTGAGAAATCTTCCCCCTTGTGAGGAGCAGATTCTTTCTAAGGACATTCACATGTCAGTTACTGTACACAATCTCCTGAATTATTTGTTAACTTTATGTAATATGTATCTTTATATTAATTACTCAGTATGCTTTGCAATTAGGCTCTTAATTAATGTATTTTTTAATTCTTTTGATAAAACTTTGAAAGAGGCATCAGTGCTAGATGAAGCTGGTTGTTTTTCCTGAAAATGACTAATACAGTAGAAGTCCAGAAATCCGCAATGCTTGGGATCAGAGGTTGTGCGGATTTTAGGATTTTGCGGATTTCAGGACAGAAAAGCCAAATCATAATATTCAGACTAAAAGTGCAAAATAAATAAGGCATATTAGATACATTTATTTAAATTATTGTGTACAATAATATACATTATTACATTGTTTTATTATATGCATCAAATTATTATATGTATATATATATTATTCATTTATGTTAGTGACTACAGGAATATTTTAAAGCATTAAGGACATATACAGAAGAGACATGTAAAAATAAGGGATACTAATAAAGCATAAAATATTTCATTTTTTTTTTGTTTCAAACATTTTTTTGATAGAGGTTTGTTTTAAAACTTTAGGTACTCCAGAGTAAGTTTTTTTTTTTTTTTTTTTGTAAATTCTACAGGGTCACAATCTTTTGCTCTGTGACACAGCTCTGTTGTTCTGAATATTTTAGGTATTTTTCACCATGTTTCAAACCCTCATTAAAAGATATTTTCTCACTCCTTTCATATTCATTATCTGTGTTGGTGTCGGAATCATTTTCTTGCTGTGGCGAGTTCAAAACAGAGCCAATGATTTCATCATCTATTATCTGATATGCCAGTGTTGGCTCATCTGAACTCATCATCCATCCTAAAAACCTTTTCTGGGGTAAGATTTTTTTTCTTCCACTAACACAGAATCATTATTATTCGGTAATTATGACGTCATTATTGGATAAATATTTTTTCTTCGGTATTTCATTCTCCATTCTGCGGTTTCTGGAACCTATAAATTCATTGTTTATATTTTGAGAGGCGATGCGGATTTCAGGAGTTGGCGGATTTCAGGTCGGCAGATTTTCGGTACTTGACTGTATTAGTCATCAACAAGTAGTAAAGTGGCATTTTTAAATGCTAACAAATTATTGTCCCTTATTTCTTTGTTCAGTTTAGGTTTTTTACCTCCTGATGTTATATTTATTATGGAAAGCACAACTTTCACACTTTATTGCTGTATACAACTCTGAAATAAGATATATTCTTCTAGTTTTCAAACTATTTAGAATTTTTCTTTAGTGTGATTTACGTTTTCTACATAAGCTGCTTATATATATATTTCATATAAGAAATAAAAATAAGCACAAAATATTTACATTTCTAGGGTATGAAAATTTTTCGGAAAATCGAAGCAGTATTTACAGAAGCATTTATGTTTCAAAAGGATTCGGTGGAATTTATGATGTTAAATTTGAAGACTCTGGAGGATAAAGAGCAGCAGTTGAAATCTGAGGTACTAATTTTTAACCTTATATTATCTTGCTTCTTCACATTTATTCTAGTAATATCAGATTTCAATCCTTTTTAACATGGTATTTATTATCTTGCTTATTAGATTTATTTTGTAATATCAGATTCCACTCAATTTTTAACATTATAATAGCTTTGTTTATTCATGTTTATGCTAGTAATGTCAGATTTCTTTTTTATGATGAAAAAATATTTAAAATTAATATAAAATATGTTATTAATGTTATAAATAGTGTACAGCATACTGCTAATTTGCAAAAATTTGACTTCTATATGTGTATGCTTGTTATCTTTACTGTATGTGTACCATTTACTATTATGAGAACATATGCTAAATAAGGCAGCACATATGAAGTGAAAGGACTCTAGAGAACTGTAGAACAATGGGAAGGAGGAAGCATACTAAAGTGAGCAATGAGCATCTAGTATAGAGGCTGTTCGCACATCTTTTAGACAATTTTGGCAAGCGGTAATAAAAAATCGTTTGCTGCAAAAGAGGTAATTGCAATTGTACTATGTTTTTAAAAGTCAAAATTATCGTCTGTTTCTCGAAAGTTTTGTTTTTATTCAAAATGGCGAATTTAACAAAGCAGAGGTTCGAAGGCTACATTTACGCTCTTTCCGAAGAGAAATAGGCATACTCCGTTATCCCAAAACGATGTGAGAGTCATGGTTTTGTGATATCTAAAGCGTCGATAGGTAATATCATCGACAAGAAAAGGAAAAAATGTCAAATTAGAGCGTCAAGTGGGGCAAAAATGCCAAACAAGTATCCGAGGAAAAAACGGACATCTTCTACTATTGCAAAGGTACCTTGTTTAATGTTAAAAGAAAATCCCCTTCATCAAAGGACAGTTGCAAAATCATTAAAATGCTTGATGTCCACTGTAAACAAAATGATAAACGTTGATTTAAATCTTAAGAAAGTCAAAAAACGCAATCTGCATCGTCTTCTTCCAAAGCATATCGCTCAACGCAGGACACGCTGCAGAATTCTATATGAGAAACACTTATCCAAAGAAAAATGGAAAACAATTGTCACAATAGATGAAGCATGGGTGTATTTAAATGATTGTAAGATAAAAAGAGCCTTTTATTATCATAAAAGGGGAGAAAAAAATTTATGTACATGGTTCAAAGAATCGAAAGAAAGTTTTTCTAAGGGATTCATGATCGCTGCTGGTTTTTCTTATAATGGCGAGTTAAAAATAAAGAGAGTGCAAAAAAATGTCAAGATTAACTCCAAATATTATCAGGAACATATTTTATCGCCCATTTTTCTGAATGAAATACCATTGCTTTACCACAGCCATCTGCATTATTATAATAAATCATATTTCTTATTAGACGGCTGGAACCTGAAAACATGGGTGATGTTCAAAAAAGATTTAATAGGAAACATCTATGGATTCATATGTGCCTTTCATATTAGCTCAATGGTAATGTAATTGATGTTACTAATAGTAATCATATGGTAACAGCATGTTTTTATGCATGTCATATTTATGTATCTCATTATTGCAAAATAGTCATTAAATTGATATCTTACTTAAAAATGAATGACAAGAAAGCTATCATGTATTTTATTGAGTATTTTATTGAGTACATGTAATTTTTATCTGAAATTTCTAGAAAGCAGTGCACAATGATATATTGACAGTATTTTAAAACTGACATTCATATCTCATTCGAGCAGTTGCCATCAACAGAGTTGTATGCAGTTCAGTTCTCCTGTATAGCTTGACTTGATTTTATTGCAGTCATGAGAGTATCATGCCATGTAGCCTTAGGATTGCACCTTGAAAATGCTCTTTTGCCCATCAGCGACCAAGCGGTAAAGTCGCTGAACACTGGTAGTTCAGTCTGAGGTTCAAATACTGTGAATACTGCATGGACGTTTTTGTGGTTTTCTTCATGTATAGCATGTATGCAAGCCAGTTCTCTTAGAAAGCCCTCCACGAAGGCATCTCTCTCCACTTAGGCTTTGTCATAATCGCATAAACCAAACCAAATCATCAAAATGATCTTCTTTATAACTGTCGATCAATATGATGGTGATAACTATAGTGATTGTGCTGATTCTGAAATTTTAATGAAATCTCAACCAGGTATTTCATCAAGATGTGATGAATTCCTGAAATGTACCTCTGTGGGTGACAAGAAAAGCAGTATTTCTCAAAGGTCTTTATCTTCCAAGGCAAACTCTGATACTGAGAAGAAAACTGGCTCAAATAAGCCGAAAAAGAAGCATCCTGTTGGGACCATCACCATTGATACTCTGCACTTACCTACATAGAAGGATAAACACAATCTCCTAATGCAAGCCATAAAAGAATTTGGAATTGAAAGTGTCCTCAAAACCTTAACATCAGAACCAAGTAAACCAGCTGTAAATGGATCGCCACTCTAAGCTGAAAAGCACCATGCAGAAAAAGCTACTATGCACATCAAAAAAGATGATAGTGGAAAATTCCCCAAAACCCTGCTAAAGTTCCCGTCAACCCAGAACCTGTGGAAATAGCTCAAGAAAATCATTTCTATAGACCTTGAAAATCTAAAAGAAACAGAGCAGGAAAATATAGAAAAGATGGATACAAAAGTTCCTCTGGTAGTTTTTTCCAAAATTCAACAAACTGGTTGAAAACTGAAGAACTGTTTAGAGAAATATGCGATGAAGAGCATGAGGCCCATATGAAAATGCAATCAATTTTTGTTCATGTTAAGAATTCTATGGACTTTAGAAAAACGACTAAAGCCCTCAAGGAAAGGAACATCCCGTTCCATATGTATCAAATATCAAGTCACACGAGAGTCGTGCTGAAGATCTTACCTGGTTCCATAAGTGAAAGGGCTATATTAAATGACTTAGAAAGAAGGAAATTCTGAAGGTGAAGCAATTTTCCAAATCAAAAAACAGAAATCTAAAGAAGAGCAATGCTGGAAAAGCAATAAATTACCTGAACAATATGTTCAGTGCAAATGTAAGGATCGAAAGATTTATCCCAAAGAAAAAACCCACACCACCAAGTCCCTACTGTTACCAGGAGTATGGGAATACCGAACACTTTTGTAACTATCAAGAAAAATGCTGTAAATGCAGACTTTTTCTTGAAAAACCAGAAGGGAATCCCTCCTGTATATTCTGCAATGAGGAATATTCTAGCAGTCAGCATGGGTGCAAGGTACATAAAGTGAAGTTTGCAAAAAAAAAAAATTCCCAAGAAAAACAACCATCGCAAAGATGACAAAAATAAAATTTCCAGACTTGAAGAAAAACCCAAAAAAGACCTTGTACAGCGTGAAAGTAAAGAGAAATATCAAGCTGCCCTCGAAAGATCTAAACTAAGCAATAAACTGGATGTTAGATGAGAAAATTCAAAAATTCCTTGGAAACATTATGGTAAAATCAAAGATGCACGTACTGTGACAGAAAACTAAAAGCAGGTTTCCACTGTTTATCGGATTTCCCAAAAGCAGTATACTCAGCGATGAAAAACTTCACCCGACAAGCATTGTGAAAGAAGCAAATGCAGCCTGGTGGTACAGAGCATAGACGAAGACCATCAAGTGCTGAGATTGTAAGTTCATGGCTACATCTTCAATTTTAATTTTCTGCTTCGGCTTGTACTTTTTCTTTGAATTAGCTTATTTAGAGAGCTTGACTGTGTTACCTTTGGACTTTTTTGCCTGCAGGGGAATGGTGTGAGTCCACTGTATTTTGCAACTACCGTGATTGGCCTTAAAGCAATATCTGATATTTCTGCCTAAAACTCTATATAGTTGAAGCCAGTTAGTGAGAGATATTACCATTATCCCATGTTTTTAAAACTTGTCTGTCTTGAAACTTCCTCTTTTCATTCTTGGATATTGAAGTTAGTCAGCAATCATGTTCAAAGTGTTGATTCTCAACCTGTTTTCACACTTACTGTGCAGGTTATGTTATTTTTCAGTCTCTGCTTGATGGTATCAACAACAGACTGGAAGTATCAGATTAGTATGATGCAAGAAAGTCATTAGATGGCATACTTAGCATTTTCAGTCTGTGAACATAATTTTGTATTCATCTTAACTGCACGTTTAATCTGATGACTTTTGCTTTCACCCTGTTTCATTTCCTTACATATTTTCCATTTTGAGATAATTACTCAGTTCTTCCTTTTCATTATTTTACTGATTACCTTGTTACATTCATAAACTCTTATAAGCCTTTTTTTTTTATAATATCATGTCTACATATGCAATATATAGATAAGATTTCATTCTGTTTTATTAACTTGTTTAATTAATGACTATGCAAACTGAATAAGCGATATGTACACTTTGCACACACAAAAAAATGGAACAGTTCTATATCTCCCGCTCCACTGGACTGATTATCAAAATTTAGCTTGCATTTTCCATGTCTCTCGAAAGTGCGGCTTAGGATACATATTAGATTTATATATAGCATTTTTCTAATATAGGTATTTTGATACAAAATCGGACTTTTTCTGAAATAAAATACAAATTGTTTTCCCTATTTCGATTCTACGACTCAAATTAAGCCAAACTGCCAAGTTTAGTAAAAATCGCACCAGTAGTTTTATAAAAAGTTAGCTCTCAAAATTTTAGTTCCTCCATGTTAGTTGAATTTTATATATATTTATTAATATCTCTTTTTTTATTAAACTTATTTGATTCTTCCTTTCACATTTCAAAATTTAGGTTCATTCCAAATAAAATTCCCCCATTTTTTACGGTTTATTAAAAAATAATTTTTATCAATTTTTTGAAAAAAATTTTGAATTATAACCTATAAAATTTTTACCATCATTTTAAAGTAGATCTATATCTAAGCATATCAGAAAAATTAGAGTTTTTTCAGTTAAAATTTCCTAAGATATACGTGAATTTACATATTGGCGCGTTTTGAAATTTGGCATATTTGTTATAAGGGATAATAACGCCAAATGGGTTTACTCACTTTGTTAAAATTATTTGAAAGTATGTTGTTTTGGTTTGGTTTATGTAATTATGGCAAAGCCATGAGGGCTATTCGCCTAAGGGAAGGGATGCTTTTGTGGAGGGCTTTCTAAGGGAAACTGACTCACATACACATTACACATGGTAAAAAATGATTTGAAAGTATGAATGATGACCTCTTCTCCTCATGTGCACAATGAAATAAAAGGAAGGAAAATATGTTGTTATAAATTAAGAAGTTTGCCAAGTGAATTATTCTTGGCATGGACTGAAAAATATGCACCAAGATAAATTTTTAAATTTCTCCACAAATTTCTCACCAAAACTTACAAAATTTAATATTTAGGCACAATTTGAGTCATAGAATCGAAACATGGAAAAAAATCATTATGTTATTTCAAAAAAGTCCAATTTTGTGTCAAAATGCCTAGGTTAGAACAATGCTATATATAAATCTATGTTCTAAGTTGCGCTTTCGAGACATGAAAAACGCAAGTTGAATTCGACCCAGTAGAACGGAAGATATAGAACGAGAGGGAAAGGTAAAGGCTGTCCAACAATATGGATAGCAAAATTTGAACAGAAGCATTCCTATTAACCACCCGTGTTCGATTTAACAGTTTTGAGGCAAATTTTCGACGTAGCTTGTTTTTCCATACATGGAAAATGCAAGTTAAAGTTTGACAATCTGTCCAATAGAATGGGAGATATAGAACTGTCCTATGTTTTTTTGTGCAAGGTGTACAAATTATTATGCATTGATAGAAGTCAAATTCAGTGCACATGAATGTCAATTTAAGATGTCCTGATACTGAGTTCTGCTAAATATGTTTTGTTTAGGCAGTACTGGGGAGTACCTCCTGGAGTAATGAATATATGTTACTTCAAGGTATTAAGATCAAATATAAAATCACACAGAAAAAATTCAAAATGACATTTTTATATAATATAAATTAGTGAGAATTCTATGCATGCTCATGCTAAGCAAGTAGTGTCATCAAAATTAATTTTACTTGTAAAATTATGAGAATTTTACATGTGCAGTGTACATTTGTGTGCTGTGTATCTGTGTATTGCATGCTATGAGAAGAAAACACAAAAATATAATGTGTTTATATGGAAATTCATAACCAGTAATAACTATAATTTTTTCTTAATGAACTCATGGGTTGCAAGCTGACTTTCACTGATTGTATATAATGTAATCTCTGAAGTATATTGTGAATTGATCTTTATGCCAGACTTCACATGTGACTAGAAATTAATTATAGCCTGTAACTTTGACTGTCACGTTACATGCAAGAATTACATGAACATATTTTTAAAAGCTTTCATAATTTAAAATTTGTATTCCATTTTTTTTTTATTTGGCTGAAGGAATATCTTTTCCGTGTACCAAATTTTCTATTTTAGTGAAGTGTTTCAGTTTTTTTGTATAGATGCAATTTTTGATTTTATTTATTTGTGTAACACCTTCTGTTTACAAACTGGTATTTAGTGTTCTTATATGCGAAGTTTGTTTTCAACTTATGAACAACTAACAAAGTAAACTTATTATTAAAATCCAAGTAATGATGTTGTACAAATGATCAGATGTGTCATTGTTGAATATTGATTTTGTATTATACTGAGTGCTTTTTTTATTAATACATTTTTCTCGGTAGCTTCTTGTTATACAATGACTACTTAGCCTTTTGTGATAATTAAAAATTACATGTTATAAATTTGATCCTGCTTTTAAAATATTTCAAAGGAAAAAAAATTATGTTAATTGCAGGTTTTAAGGCAAATTTTTATTATTACTATTTCTTATTTTAAACCTATTTTGAAGCATATATCATACGTGAACTTACTTATGTATGAATTTGTCTCTAATTTTTTTATTCATGAGTTGAACTTTGAAGTTTCTTTCTAATTCTGTTTTTATATTTAGATATCTCAAATATTTGTATACTGCAGACATCTTCTGCTTAGCATTGTGCAGGTTATAGAGACTGATATAAAGCATGCCGTGGAAGATTTGGAAAGCCTCACGGCTTGTGGATTTGTTGAAGTAAATGAGTTGAATCAATCTCTGCTTTCAGAAGTTAGTATTTGCTCATTTCGTTTCTTACAGTATTACTATTAAAGCTGATTGGAAAGGTTAAAGGCTATTTGTACTTATCTTTCCTGACATTAAATATAGCAACCCTGTCCTGAATTTTGTGAGGGCTATTTGTCATTTTTCCTGAATCTTTAGGTGCATAGCTATAGCTTCCAATATTTTGTCACAAGAAGTGTAAGCACCTAGTCTATATATTATGGTGGGGAATGAGGATGAATTTATCTTAAACTTAGAAAGAGCAGTACTGAAACATTTGAAAATTTTATGGCCTGCATATGGTGTTGAGCACACAAATGTGCTTCAGTATTTTAGTGGCAGAAACATTATAGACACAGTAAGACTCAAGAGGGATCAATAAAATATATTTAGCAGTCCATCTACTCTAGTTACGGATATCAATATTGGTAGTCTGTGAGCAGACAAAAGAATGGGGACTATTGTGTAAATATTCTGAAAACACGCTTTAAAAGATAAGGATCAAAAGATTAGATTTGCTGACAAAATAGCAATTTTTCCTCCAGGTAAATGCTCGCTGCTTGTTCCTTTTATGACATTAGCAACATTGTTTAGAATTGATAGGACTCCTCTAAAGCTCCTTATGGTGTAGATTTAGCATTAAGTGATTTATGAGTATTTTAAACACTGAAAAGCCAAATACATGTACTCTTCTCAGGAATCAGACATCCCTTGTGACATCCCTTTGACTGGATGTCACAAAATAATATATTTTGTCTTTTTGAATATTCATAAAATTCTATAAAGTTTTAATCCATTGTGAAAGTACATATATACTATAATTTCGGGTAGAAAAGCCGCCCTGTCGTATGCGCCACACACATGATTATTGACTAAAAAAAACATGAAAGTTCATCAGCTAAGCCGCACCGCCGTATACGCCGCAGCAAAGCATTCCAAAGTGTGGCACTTAATATTCATTTATTCAGTAATTCCCTGCCATATTGATGTAATCATAATCGATAACACTTTATAACATTTACTTCATAAATATAATCAGTACTGTATAAATAACTAAGGAAGAAACATCTTACCTTGAACTTGCCAGAAACGAACTCTGATGATTTCTAATAAATATTATTTTTACATGTTCGGTAAATTTCATTTATCACCATGAATTACCATATTATGAAAAAGAATACGTAAATTAGATAAACAGACAGAATTTTTTAATTAAATTAAACTACATTTATTTATACAAAACCTTCAAAATGTGACTCATCGATGTCAGAATTAAATAAAATTAACAAATGACCATCAAGGTCAATTTCATCATTCTGTTCTAAATCACTTCTTTCAATGTCTATATCTTAACTTTCATTTTCTTTTTCGATGATTTCTGATTTAATGAAAGCTGATACCATCACATCAGCTCGGACTGATTGCCATGCTTTGTCAACCCATAAGGCAGCCTCCTCATACAAAGCTTTTCTCATTCATCCAGAATTTGTAAAGGAGTGGAGCCCGCTTTGCATCCATTCCTTCCACTGCTTTGGTAGTTCGTGCTTGAAAATTCTATTGACAGTGATATCCAGCAGCTGCAAAATTTTTGTAAGCCCACCTGATATCACTGAGACATCGGTGCTAAGTTTTTTTGCTTCAAATCTTACCTTATCCTCTAAATGGGATCGCATTGAATCCAGAACAACGAGACATGCCCATTTGTTGAGCAATTACCTTTGCTTGAAGGCGAATTCTAACTATTGATACTGATAATCCACCTTCTCTCTGCTCTATTGTCCATTCCTCTAAATTGTCTTCCAATACAGGCTAGGCTATCACACCAGTTCAACGAGATCTTTTATTCTTAGGCATTTTTTCTAATTCTTCTTGTTCGGACTTCCACCACCGAATGCATTGCTCGTCAACTTGAAATTCTTTGGCCGCAGTGCGATTTCCAATTTTGATCATCTTGTTCACTGCCAAAAGCTTAAAAGCAGCTGTATAACCTTTTCTTCGAATAGGAGTCATAATAATAACAATATTTTTAAAGCGCGAATGATAAGGTAAGCAAAAAGCAGGGTACAAAGCAATAAAACGTGTAAGAATGAATACAACACCTAGTAAACATAGCTGTTTCCATTGAAAAGTCATAGGAAAACGTGTGCAAAACCATCAAGTTTAGCAGAAAGTACATGCATTACAGTGTCTTTACAGAGAATGCCACCTACCTTAGTTACGCCGAATTTGAACTTATTGCACTAGCTTCAGCAAATTCTTACTGCTTCGCTTGCACATATCTTATGATCTGAATTAGCGAAGTTTTGTATGTACCCAAAATTACGGTATATAGATTTAGATTTTAAATAAAAGTAATTATGAGTAAATTAAAAAAGCCTATGACCTGTGCTAAAGCTGCAAAGTAATAAACCAATAATTTATAATTAACAAACTTTTCATGTACTGTTTCCAAGGAATAGAAATTCAGTTAAAACCGTAAATATTAGAAAAACTTTTTTAAACAGTATTTTAAGTTATATGTGTATAATTTTAAAGGCTTCAGATTTTAATGGTTGCCCAAAAGGTTTTGTTAAGGTTTACGCTTTCACTGAGCTTGCAGTTCTGCAGTCTGGTCTTGAACTCTGTCCTGCATATGCAAGAGTATATCATATGTTTTATGCACCCTGTTGGCAAACGTTTGTATATTTTTTTGGTCATTTCTCAGTTCATCATATCAATATTCAGTTTTCTTAGTTAAGATGGCTAATAAAAAAAATTAGCCTTCTTATTATTAACTTTTTATGTGTTACTTTATCTATTAACTATTGCTTTCTTTGCATTTAACAAAACATAAAATTCAGTTCAACAACAAAGTCACAAAATATTTAAAATCAGAATGTCTTTAGAATAGGCAATCTCGTCCACTGGAGATAAAAGCGTTTTATTTTGAACAGTTTTGCTATGGTTCGCTTCCAAACTGCTGAGTTTATTAATCAAAAAATTCATTAAAGTTTTACAAAATATGATATAAATAATGAAACAAATTCAAAATTTGCACTTTCATGTGAAGGACTACATTGTTCAAAATTTGATGGCTCTAGGTACCATAATTTTTTCACAATGCAAGGAACATGCATACCTACATGCAGAATCTTCATTATTTAATTTTTTTAAAAATAATACAGGCCAATAATATTTGGTAGCAATAATTTGAAAAGTGATACAGTGTTTTCAGTGAACCAATGCAAAATCTTATTTCATGACTAATAGCCTTTTTTATAAATTATTTATGTTAATAAAAATTAATATTAAATAAAAATGAAATAAAAAATAAACAAGTAAAATCAATAGAATCATTTAAATCTGAATAAAAGTATCATCTTAAATCTTTTCAATCAGCAGCTGACATTTGCATATAGAGAAATCTTTTATTTGTAGGTATTAAAAATGTTATGTACATTTTGTAATAATTCTGATATTCATATTAACATAAAATGCAATCAGTTTAAATTTCAGCATTTCTGTAGAGTCAATTAAATATTGAAAATGTATGATGAGATTTTGAGTACGTAGATTAATGTGTCTAAAAATACAGAGTAATAAATATTATATGTAATATTGACTAAAGTTGTTACTTTATTTTTCATTTAGTAAGAATATAACCCAAAACGTAAAAGGTATACCAGCAGCCAAGCTGTAAAGTCACAGAACTCTGGTAGCTTAGTCCGGGGTTTGAACCCAATGTATGGGCTGGCTGCATGGGTGTTTTCATGGTTTACAGATGTGTTACAGATATACAAGCTAGATTTCCTTAGGAAGTCCTCCATGAAGGCATCTCTTCCCTTAGGGACACTCCATTCTGAACCCCCATGAAGGCATCCCTCCCCTTGAGTGTTTTGACATAAACAAGTAAACCAAACCAAAAGATAAAATAATGCTAGATGATGTTGGTATATGGTTTCTCCCTCCCCCCTTTTCCCCCGTTTTACATTATTTATGCAGCAATTCTAAATTGCTATGTAAACTTTTATTTTAAATAGATGCTAAAATAATCGTGATTTTAAAATCTTAAGATTTTTACAATAGAACATGTTTACAGTTGTCTTTTTCTTTTTTTAATAGATAAGCAGGCTTTATAGGAATTTCTAATAAAATGTATTTTTTGTATGTGAATGCAAAATTATTTTAGCAATTCAAAAAATGCAAAATTAATTTAGCAATTTTAGCAATTATTTACTTATAAATAAGGGAATTTTGATAATTTTATATGAAGATTATTACCAGGTGATAATATTTATCGTATTTATTATAATGAAAATTTTAATTTGGTCCTTAGATTTTTTGAACTAAAATTAAATTTAGCAAATTTCATACAGTTTTTAGAAATTGCTTGTATTATTTCCTTTAGGTGACTAAATATTCAGTATTTTGTGGCATTGAATTGCAAGACCTGTACATTTCCTCTTTTTTATTTTGAAGTACTTTTATGGTCACTAAGTATTATACTGATAATTTTATTGTTGTTGGCTTATGCCATGATGTGTGTAAGAATAATTTGCATGCATTTTTTACTTTTGATAAGTAAAATGTTTCTTTTCTTTATTTATAAGCATTCTTTATTGGCATTTTTACTGAAACTTGAAAAGGATTCTTTTACTGCTGATATATCCTCTAAAAAATTATTTAAAGTTTAGTATGTATTTTTTAAAGTAAAAGATTAAAACATTTTATCCATAATATCTTTATTATTGGTAACAAAAAATATTTCTTGCTTGAAATTAATAATTTGATGTTAAATATGTGGATTACTAGAACATATATATATATGTCATATATAATGTTTTGTTTAGGAGGAAAAATATCTTGTTGTTTGCAAGAATCTATTAACTGCTGGTATTGAAAATAAAAAGAGCCTGATTCACTCAATTGATCTAGAATTACAATTTTTGAGAGGCAGTATAAAAGATACTGAAAATGAGGTTTGTGCATTTTCTTATATTATCTTAATAATGTTTTCATAAATTGAATTGTAAAACATTAAAATATAATTTAACATATTACATGTGGTATTAATTAATTTTAAAACTGTATGTGGATTCTTTTTTGCCATCTTACTCCTTAGTCTGTTTATGCCTTTATCATAATTCTAGTCTAAGGCTCTAAGTGTTTTAGCATTTGCATTGAAAATCAATTTTTATATATAAGAAATATGTTAAATGATTGAGTTTTTCTGCTCTCTGATGGTAAATCATATTTTACCATTTTAATTATAACAATTAAAAAAACTTTCATTTAAAAGTATTAAATAGTTTGCTTTAAATTTAAAAAAAAATTCATTCAATAGCTTCTGAATATAAATAGCACGATATATGTAACAGAGTGCAATTCATCATTTTTTTTATGAATTTCATATTTTATTTTTATTCTTAATCATTTTGTATTGCATTTAGTTACTAATGCAGTAAGTATTAAAATTCAAAACTAAATATTTATTAAAAATGTAATTAATGTTAACAGGTTTAAGTGAAATTTATATTGATAATATAGTACATTTCTTCTGCTAATAGAATGTTTCTTTATTTTCAAAGTGCCATTAGTACTTTTAGAAGATCTTTTTTCAGACATTGTACATTTCAGACTTCGAATGATTTTCCTTCTTGCTGTGAGCGTTTTCTTATGTTCATGGATATGAAATTAGAAGAATTTGCCTGTGAGTCATCTTCAGATACATTTTTTAATGACAGTGAAGAATCTGAAGTAAGCTTTGCACTTTTAAATATGCCTAATATTGCAGATTCACATCAAAATATAATTTAATTTTATGGTGATATTCTATAAACAGTATAATTTTCTTCTAATTTTTATGTTTTCAAATATTTTACGCAAAAGTAGCAGAATGTATGGCTCTAATAAAAGCAATAGATTGTGATTTATTTTAAAAATGGAAGAAATGCATGAGGTGGGGAAAACCCATTATAGGTATAAAGGAAACAAAAATAAAAGTTTGTGAATTCACATTGAGATGTAGTGGCCAAGCCTTAGTTTTTTTAAAATAATTGTTATTCAGCAACAAACTTATTAGCTTTAACTTAATTTGATTCATTGTTTTTCATTTAATATGTTGTCATTTGACCTCTCACTCAATCTATTTTTAACTAAATTTTTTGAATAGAAGATTACCCAGTTCTATGAAAATTTATGACACTTAAATTTATGTTAAATCATAGTTCTTCCCAGTACTGATTTTGAAAATGGTCTCAGTTTTTTTTTCTGTCACACACCTCTTCCCCCCCCAACAGTTTCTGTTATCCTTTTCTCTCCTGTGGCATGCAATTATATAAACTGTTGAGCTGATAAACCTTAACTGTTTAAGATGCTTCTGACCATCAGTTTCTAGGGAGAAAACACTTATAATTCCTTCACTGCTGGCATCTGCATTAGAAATAAAGTCATATTTAAGTTCGGGATAATGCGATACAAGAATGGATTTTAAGATGAATTTTAAATGTTTAGAACCTTAAATGTTTCTCACCCTTAGATGTCCTTGAAAAGTTATGTTCTCCTTCTATTAGGTGATGTACAACCTTGCAATTTTAGAAAAATCTTAAGTAAATCTTCAGTGTTGCAATGCAAAGTCCGAGAAAGCATTTTAACCAACGCATAATCTTGAGGATGGCACTAGTCACAAATGTTCTCAATTTATTCAGAATCTGTACATTTGCCTGTGATGACAAAGATAGATAACTTTTCATTATAAATAATTTATATTTTGAATTGCTTAGCTTTGCATTTGAATTTCTATAGTGACTTCCTGATAATTCTCAGATGTTCCTTAAGGTACATCAGATTATAATATTGTCCTAGAAATATATATAACACATGCTTCATATGTTCAAAGTCTTTATTAAATGTTACATTGTTGCTGGAGCATTTCATAATTCTAAATACATGACTGTAAACTGTCAAGTCCGTGACTCATAACAAATGTAGTCTGGTCACGATTTTTGAGATCTATTTTAACTTGCTAATAATTGTTTGCCAGATCGAAGTTTGAAACCATTTGTTTCTTGCAAGTGTGTCCAATATATTGAGTAATTTCACTTTTTCCCAACAGAGGGCTTATTTGTATTTTTTTACAGCCAACTTCACACTTAAGCCGCATAGTCATTATATATTTTGATGGCTTGTTTGTGAAATCTGATGGGTTGTTTGTGAAAAAGTTTGATTGATTCTACGCAGCGGTTTTTAGTTGGTGACCTTTCAAATATGGAAAGTGAAAAGCATCATTTTCAGCATATTTTACTTTTTTTGCTACAAAAAGGTAAAAATGCTTTTCAATCAAGAAAAAAAATATGTGATGTGTATGCTGAAGATGTATTGACCAAACGCCAGTGGCAAAACTGGTTTGCAAAATTTGGATCGGGCAATTTTGATCTTGAAGATGCGTCAGATTAACCATAAAGGCATGCAAAAACATATTTCCTTCCTCCTTTAAAAGAGCAGCTGGTCATTAAGGGATCCAGTTGCCAAAAGCTGATAGTGAAGAATCATCATCCATCACCTTTTAGTTCGGGCGCGATTGTAGAGTCATTAGGATTTTTCGATGCTTATATACTGCCCCTTTCAAAGGGCAACTAGGGATTAGGGGGCCAAATTGCTGGTGATGAAGAATCATCATCCATCACCTTTTACTTCAGGTGGCACTTGTAATGCTCTCGCCGAGGCTCGAACGTTGGCGTCTTGAATACGCACCAAGTGTGCTATTGTTACACCATGAAGGCATGCGTAAAGGAGGGGGAAAATACCTTATAATTTATTAATTTTTGCCAGTAATCTTATAAAATGATATTGCCAAACAGAGTATTTGTCATGCTGATGAATTATGTTTTACTATCATTTTGAGTTTCAAGCCATTTGGTCTAAGAACAGTGAAAGAATTAGTTTTGTATGATTATTGAAAACTCCTGTTTTATTTTTATGCTGTTGGTTATATTTTTTTGAATTCTTTTATATTTGTGCATAATCTTTCAATGGCAGGAATCTTCTTTATATGATGGGGAGCCTGTGTTCCATTTTTCAAAGAAGGTCTATTGTATAGAGCTTTTGAGATCATTAGAACATAAACAACTTAAGCAAGTAAGGCCTTTTATATATTGTTGTTTCTGTTGTTTTTTAATGTATTGGTGCTGGCATTTATTCTTTCTGCTCACATCTTTGACTCTTCATAAATTGAAAATGCATTTATTTTTAAATTACTTATTTTTTTAATTGTTTTCTTAAAATAAAATTGATTTTCATGTTTTAATCATCCTTATGAATTAATGATAAATTGTTTTAGATGTGCTCTTTTAAATATCAAATTCTCTTAAAGTTAGTTTAGTTTTTAACATTTATTTACTTCAGAATATACAGCACTTTTAGACATTTGCACTCCTTTATAATCGTAATGTAAGTATTATCAGATTAGGGAAAAACATGCTTCTCTTAGTTAGCATCTTCTGTTTACATTATAGAATTAATGCTTAATTCTTTAATGCTAAAATGTAAGGAAATATTTTGGACCTTTTATAAACATTTATTTTTGTTGAATTATTTGTAATATAATTTACAATAAAATCTAAATTTCCTTCCATTTTTCTAGCCTGTTTATGCTATTACAAGTTGGAATGAATTATTTTTACGAGCTCTTTTAATGCATAGAATAGAATGTGAAGAAAAAAAATGTACTGAAATAATTTGCGATCCAAAAGCAGATGAAGCATTGCATAAAAAAACAGGATCTGAAAATGTATGTAATTATAAAGAGGTATTTGTTCATATAAAATATTTTTTTATGTTCGGTAAAAAATGCAGATCCTTGAGGAACTGAATCTTTTAGAAATTCTCCAGCTCTTCAGATATAATTGACTGCTTCTTGTGCTTAATTTGGGAAAAAGAAATTAAAATTGCAAAAATTGTGATGAAGCACATTAAAAAAAATAAAAGTGCCAAACACACAGCAACAAGGGCAAAAGGAGTTTTACTAAAGAAAAAATTAATGTAGATATTTTTTGTGTTGTATTTTATTTGAAGGTATTTCATTAATAAATTAAAACAAATTTTTTTTTTATAAAGTATATCTAATGGTTAGAAAACAAGTGACAAAATAAGGGACAATTCCATATTTACTGGCTGAGCGATTTACAAATTCAATTAGCTTTTTTCATGTTCTGGAAGCACAATTTAAAATGTATGCTAGTATTATATAGTGCACTGTTCTAACTTAAATATTTTGAACAAAAATAATTTTTTCTTGGTATGATATGCCGATATAAATATATATATAAATATATTTAGTAGTTCAGTTCTCCACCTCAAATTACAGCTAAATACCAAATTTTGTAAAAATTGTATGATTAGCCTTCTATTTAGTTGCAATTAAATACTGGTGCTGATTTTCAGTTTGGCACTGCAAAATAATTTTACTTCATTAACTTCTAATTTTATTTTAAAATTTCTCTAAAGAATAGTGATGTGACAACTCAGCGGGAAATTAGAAGTTTGGTCTATTTACATCTGCATGTTAATCGCAATATTTCTGGTATTTTTCAGAAATACTTAACTTTTTTAATCTGCATATTTTAAAAAATAATTAAGATGTCAGGAAAATAATGTGAGAGTTATTTTAGGAAAGAAATTCCTTTAAAATTACATGTATTTTTGAATGCATTTAATACTTACGATTATCTGATGTACCAAACATAAAGAATTTTAATCTAGTATCTGATAAAATATATAATCAGGGAATAATCATAAAAAATACCTGAATTAAATTAACTATTTATTTATGTTTAAATTTTGCTGAGTCATTATCAACAGAGTGTTTAATTATGTTTTACTCAAAATTCTGCAAGCTTATCTATCTATATATATATATATAAACTAACTATTGTTGCTATTGTTATTACTAGCCTAATTTCTCTAACCTAATCAGAATGAGTACTGGATTTTATTGTGGCGAAGAGTGCAAGACTATGTCTGTCTTTGGCATGAGTCTTAAGCATCATGTAGGTGACAATATGACTTTGTCCAAATTCCACCCCAATTTCAGGGGGCCCACCTTGGAAAATGTGTCAGACGATTTCCCACCCCTCTTCCTTTTCCTCGAAATCATTCGAGAGAACTCTTGGCTCACCATATACTAACTACTATCCTATCTGGTCAGTAATGTTTCTATAAAAGAACTAAGTATAATTATTTTGCAATCAGAAAAATTGTAGGTTGCAGTCGTAACATTTTAAATAAGCATTTGCCATTAAAAATTTTTAAAAACCTAAAATAATGGATATATAAAAACTTGCAGAACTATTTTTGTGCATTAAAAAAAAAACATTATCTAATATTGTCACCTTATAAAAGTAAAGTTTTTGGATAAAATTAAATACTTTAAAGCTGTGGCTTTTTTTTTTTTTTCCTAAACATAAAATGGTATAAAAAGAAGAATATTAAAAAAGTTAATGCCTACTTAAATTAAAAGAAGTGTGCAATGAGAGGCATATGATGTGCATATTGCAAAAGAATTTTATTGCAATTTAGATTTTAATTTGAATGTGGACAATAGTATATACAAAAAATAAAGTTAAAAATTTATTAATTAATATAGCTAGATTTTTAGTAATGTATTGGAAATAAATAGCATAATGTTTTGAAATATATTTTATTTATTATTAAAACTAAAATTTTGGGTACTACTAAAAACAATTCCCCCCTCTTTCCCCCCCCCTTTTTTTTTACTTTTACAGAACTTTTTCCTTTGGCATATTTAGAAGCACAGAATCAAAATATGGGGGGGGGAGTCTTTTCAGGAAAAGTTCAGTTTTGAGTCAAAATTCATACATTAAATCAATGCTACGTGTAAGTCTTAATATATATCCTAAATTCTGCTTTTGTGACATGAAAAACACAATGTAAAATTTTAGCAATAAGCCATCTATAAAAAAGGTGTTTTGGGGAAAAATGTAATTTTTATTATTTATTTATTGCAATTTTCTTCTACATTATTGAGATCTAAATAGTCTTTATAATAGTTCTAAATATTCTTTTGTGACATGAAAAACACAAAGTAAAATTTTATGAATAAGCCGTCTATTAAAAAAGGTGTTTTGGGGTAAATGTAATTCTTATTATTTATTTACCACAATTTTCTTCTACATTATTTAGTTCTAAGTAGTTTCAAATACTAAATGCTCTTTTTTTTGGGGGGGTGGAGAATTACTGAGAACAATGTTTATATCTTAATCAGTAGCTTAAATCTTTAAAATACCTTCATTTGTGAAATTAACTGCTTTCTATTTTTTCATAAGTTGTAAAATGTTATCTTTTTTCTCTTAAATATCGCCCCATCTTTTTTATTTTGTGAATTTAAATTTAAAAATTTTGCCTGAGAATCTAAAAAAATCTAGATCGGTCCATTCATTAAAAATTGCAGATTTTGTTTAATCTTTATTTTATATATGTATTAGCAATTAAATGTTTAACAATTATTTTTGTTATAAACGAAAAGTGTTTTTCATTTATTTCTAGCTGTATTATTAGGACAAGGAAATTTTTGTTTTGTACCTTAAAAAGGTATTGCTAATGAAATGATATTAATTTAGGCTAACACACACTGTTTGCTTTTTTTTTTTTCCAACAAAGTTCAGTTTTAGTTTAAAATATTATGTACTGTTAAAAATACTAATATTTTCCCTCTAGATCATTTGTACTGAAAATTTAGATGAACTCTTGCTTTCTTCTGTACGTTTACTTAAAGAAGAAAATAAGGTAGCTTCGAAACTAAAAAGAAAGCAAGTAAGATCTATGATTATTCTTTAGAATAAGTTTTTTTCTCTTATGATTTATTTGAAGAATTAATTTATTATTAATTTGAATTCAGATAAATTGCAAATATTTCAAACATTTGAACATACTATAAATAAATAAAAATTTGAATTCTTGCATATGTGATAAAAAAATGTATACAACAGGTCTGTTTTTAATTAAACTAATAATCTCAGAATAATATATTGCAAAAATAAAGAATTGTGCAATTTCTATTTCCCAAGATATGATATTTAATTTATTGTTAATCAGTGTCATAAGCATGTAAAAATGCTACTAAAATATCATGCATTATATTAAATAATATGGAAATGTATATATAGCATAATACATACTTTTGCTTATCAGCTTAATGGGCATTTACCTCTATGTCTTACTGCAGAAAAGAGCTATGATGGATTTTGACATTTAATCACTCTTTACTGAGCTAGTATATGAACATGAGTACAGAGAGGGATTAGGAAAATTTTAACCCATTTCTAATCTTCAAAAGTTAGGAAGTAAATTCTTGAAACTATTGGGAGAATGGGATTGAATACACACACGGTGTTCACACTTTTTTAGAATGATTTTTGATAACGAAATTTTTTTTAAAGCAAATGTTTTAGAATAAAATTTTCTGGCAACAGCTTATTATTTGAAAGGAGAGATATCATCTCCTATTTTTTTAATTTATTCATCTTTCAAAATGTTGAATTAAACAACATATGAATTGAAGAACATATTTTTGAGCTTTCCAAAGAGAAATATTCCCATTCCATAATTCAAAAACATTGTGAAATACATGGTGTTAAAGTTTTTAAGTGCAAAATAAGCAACATTATTAATTTGAAAAGCCAGGTCAGTTAATACATCTACATGGAAAGGAGATTTCAAGCTAATACCCAAAAAAAGATATGGATTGTTTTTAAAGTTAACCCTTAGCACTCTGTTGGCTCCTCTACAGGGCCATCCAGCATTTGTTCTGTAGCTCCGTAGGCTCTGCTACTGCAGAACCAAATATTTTTAGCATGATTACGCTTAAGATGCTCAGGTATCATCGGCGTTGGCAATTGTTATCTGTAGTTTAAACGTGGTCAGTCTCTGTACTATTGTGATTAAACCATTTTTTTACCTATTTTATGGTTAGCAACACGGAGAAAAATAATTATTATGTTGAGAATTTAAAGTTGAGTGCTAGTGAAGACGTGTTTGATTTTCAAGTGTTAAAAGATATTGTGAAAGACAATGTTGATTATAATTCTGACACTTCAAGTAGTGGTTCCGATATTATACTACCAAAGGGACGATGGATGAAAATTATTGAAAGTGAGGATGAAGATTCGCTGTGGAAGACTTTGATGAATTCTGCAATGTCATAGAAGAATTAGATATTCCAGATAGGATACATTTTAGTGTATCACCAAAGGTCGTTGGACCACAAGTTCCTACAAATATTGTACACCTGATACAATATTTTTAATTATTTTTCACAGAAGAACTGGTAAATGAAATTATAAAAGAAACCAACAGTTGTGCAGAAGATGTTCTAAAGGATAAAGAAATTTCTAATAATTCTATTTGGCAAATGCAGCATGTGGTGGAAGAGGGTGAATTTTGGCCTTTTATTGAAGTCATTGTCAATATGGGTACGATATCTTGGACAAATATGCAAGAATACTGGTCAGTTAATAGTTGGATCCTTTTCTTTATTAAAATATTTACAAGAAAGAGATTCAACCAGATATTCAGGATATTGCATTTGAAAACGCCTGATCTTGCAAAAAAATGATATTAGAACACATATTCAGCAAGCAAGTAATTTTTTGGAATATGTAAATTTGAGATTTTAAGACTATTTTATACCTGGAGAAAATATGCATTGACAAATCCGTAGCTAAATTTAAAGGAAAAATAAGCTTACCGGTAGCATACAAACAAACAGAAAAAGTGTTCCATCATGCCTGAAGAAACCAAAATTATATGAAAAAAAAAACTCTTGCATACAAACGAGGAAATACAATGCTCCTAGCTTGGAGAGATAAGAGAATAGTATCATTATTGAGTAACTGGCATAATGCTGCAATGATAACCACTAATAGATTTATACGAGGTGATAACAAATGAAGTAATCGAAAAGTCAAGTGTAGTTGTCGGGTACACGAAGTTGATGGGTGGTGTTGATCAGGCTGATCAATATGCCTCCAGTTACTGCTTTTTGAGGAAATCACTTAAATGGTGGTGGGAACTGTTTTTTTGGAGAATGAAGACATCAATAATCAATTCAAACATTCTGTATTAAACTGTACAGCACAATAAAAATGAGAAAGAACTGACACATTTACAATATCGAAAAATTTTAGTCTATCAACTCGTAGGAGATTTTCGTTGGGCGAGAACAAGAGTTTTTACATCAGTTTCTGAAATAAGAGGAAATGGAAAACTTCATATAATGAGGAAAGGTCGAAAGAGGGGCTGTGTTGTGTGCTCTGCAAGGAAACAAAAGAATGGCAGATGTCAAACAAGGGATTACTGTGACAATTGCCCAAGTAAACCCAGGGTGCACATGGGAGATTGTTTCCAAAGATGGTTAAATACAAAATTTAAGATTTATCTTTCATTTGCAAGAAGAAAGTGCATATGTGTAAAATAAATAAAACTAAAAGCATTTACAAGCATGTGTAGTTCTTCTCACTTAAAAATAAGACTCCATTCCACTCGTTCCACTGCGAAAATGTGCTGGAGTTGCTGGTAGGCAGTGGTACAAAAATTTGCAGAGCACTAAGGGTTAAAACAGTGGTGACGACAGAAATTCTGCCGATACAGAAATCGGTTGCAAAGTCTTTATCTATAACAATAATAAATAAAATAATGAACTCAGATATGCAAATTAAAAACCTAACAACATAATGTTTACCAGCTTTTGCCAAGGCATGTGGCTCAACACAGAACAATTTGTATAACCTTGAATGAAAATTATTTAGCAGGAGGTAAACAGAAATACATTGTGACATTTGAAGAAACATAGATGTACCTAAATGGCTGCAACAAGAAAAGGTTTCTTTGTTATTGAAATCAAAGAGAAGAAAAAGGTGTAAACCTTTTTCCGTCAATGCAAAGAAAGTTTTCTAAGGGGTTTTATGGTTGTCACGGGGTTCTCAGAATGAAAACAAATGTTAAAATCAACTTAACATACTATCAAGAGAAGGTTTTTTTAAGTCCAATATTTAAAGAATAAATTCCATTTCTTTATCCCAGTGATTTTAAAAAAGTAAAACTTCACCAAGACAAAACAACAAGTTATACTTTGAAAAGTACATTACTTTCCTTGAAAAAATGAAGGTTGATGCATGTACTGTATATGTGCCTTTTCAACACATCCTGCAAAGTCCCCTGACATTTCACCTGTGGACTATTGTGCTTTTGGTCTCTTGAAAAAAGTGCAAACCCACCACGATTGATGAGCTCTGGAAAGTGGTGGAAGAGGAATGGAAATCGCTACTTCTGAAATCTTACAAAACTCCTTTTATGACGAAAATTATGATGCAGACTTATAGTTCAGAAAAAGGTTTTCATGTGGAACATTTAAGAAAATGCTCTTTACATTTTAAAGATTAATTAAAGGATGCCCAAAATCTTTACAAAAAGTGTAATGGTCTCTGCATTTTGGTCAGAAGTCTAGATATTGGACGTCAGGATTTGAGTCTTTGTACTGAATTACAATTCCTTGCATTTGCCTTTGTCTTTGATTTATCTCATTTGTGATAATTGTCTGTGATTGTAGTATTTGGCTTCTTCCAAGGTTTTTCAGGGTTGTCTCTTTGCTGTATGTGTATATAATTCTTTTAATACTGCCAAAAATGCTGATTAGATGTTGATTGCCTTAGATGATGATCTTGATAAAAAATCAGATCAAAATAAATAAATAGCTTTATGAAAGAGCGTTACAATTTTGCCCTTCCATAAAACTTTTAATTTATTTTTGCTTTGTTCTTTATCAAAATCATCATCTAATGTAACCTAGTCTTCCAAAGTGTCCTGCTTAGGCTACAAGATGTGAATATTATTATCATACTTAGATTCATTGATTGCAGATATGAGGTTATATTTTAAGTTTTGCACCTGCAACTTAATTTGATTAAAGATTTCAGTCACAATAATGTTGTAAATAGAAGCTGAATATTTAAAGAATTCTTCTGTTCCTTCTGATATATCCCAGTGTAACCTTAAAATTACTTTATGAAATAAAAGATAGAAAATGTGAAGATGGTATTAGTAATTTAATTTTATAAAAAGTCATGTGTGCTTCAAAATAATAGTTGAAAACTTGTATACCATTTACTTTTTTTCAAAGAAGAAAAAATTGGAAGTATTCAGTTCTTTTGACTTAAAAATACAGGGTCAGCAAACATCCTCTTGGGAATACTTTCAAAAAAGAACTATGTTTTTAGAAACACAGTGTTTTGTTTTTACATGACCTTGAAGCTTATGAATTGCATTCTATAGTTTTTTATGAATGATTTCCATACTTTATTCTGTAATATATTGTTATTCACATGCTATGTTTATTTGTTGAAAATTTTGCAAATCGTGACTGACTGTTTGGAGGGACTGTTCTAGAAAACGCTTTGATTAATACTGTCAAAAAATTTGGCATGCATAAAATCTAAATATTTTTATTAGAATTTTTATATATTTCAGTATTTAAATTGTAAAAATCTTTAGTTTTTATTTTAAAACATATTATTTTTAGGAAAATTTATCTCTTGTTACTTGGACTGAGATTTTCATGAAAGCTATTCAGTCTTGGAATGTGGTGATGAGAAAGGAATTTTCATTAATGCAATACAAAAATATTCTTCTTCATTGGAAAGGCAAAATGGGACCAAAAGATGTAAGCTTCTGTAGACTTTTAATAAAATAAGAGGATGATTACTGATATGATAATGTTATCGAGTGGGTGCCTGCACAGTAAAGCCTTATCCCAGAATCTTTATTAAAGAGCATAGTTCTTGCATGGCTTAGCTGTGAATGTTCTTTGTTGAGAAAAGAAAATAATAGTGTGGTATTTAGTTATTTTCTGTAAACAAGCTTGTGTTGAACATAAAGTATTTGTATTTTTATGTCGATACATCATGTTGCAATAATAATCAGTTAAAGTAATATAGAATAACTTATTATAAAAGTCTTTTCTGCAAGTTTATTTTTTTCTTTATGTTAACACTGGAAATTATGTTTTTACTATAAAAATATACCATTATATCGCTGACCATAATTTTTTAACTGTATATATCTACCTGTCTGTCTATCTATCTATCTATCTATATCTATATATTCCATATATATATATATTTGTGTGTGTTTTTAAATTTTCTTGTTATCTAAAATCCTTTTAATATATTTAGTTTTCTGGTAACCTTGCTGGATACCAAAATGAAAATACAGCCACTGTGGAGTTAAACAGAAATTTAGAATTTTTCTTGGGATCAAATTTTGAAAATAAAAAAACAAAGTCCCAGGTATGCTATTAAAAGAAAAAATAAATAATATTTTTCAAAGTAATTTTACTATTTAAAATACTTAATTAAATTTGTGCTGATAAGAAACTTTTTTCTGCATTGCAAAATATTACTGTCATTCAGTATTTCTATGCTGCCTTCTTTATATACTTTTTCTTACATTCTTTTATAAAGAATGAGCAAACTTTTCATCGTGATTCTGAATTGTCTTCAAAGCCATCAGACAAAATGGACTGTATTCAAGAATCATCACACAGAGAACATGAATTTCGTTTAATTTATTTTTTGGCTTTTATAAAGATTTAATTTCCTTTAATATTTAATTGTCATGTTGCTTTCTATAATTTTATTTTATAATCAGAAGTTTTCTAAGTTCTGGTGAGACTGCCTAGTGCTTTCCTAAAATGAGTGTCTTTCCCTGCAAATAAACCTGCCAAGTTATGTTGCTATATGTTTTTTAAAATTATTATTACTCAATGCATATTTTATTTCTTCTGTAAGAAAATTAATATTTTCTGCAAATAAAAACGCATACATATAGATTTACAAAGCATGAAATAGCTTTTACATGACATTTTAAGAAAAGTTCTAAAATAGAGTCTAATCTCTCAGCTCAACTTTTTGTCTTAACGGTGTTTTACTTGAAATTTGTGAATTAAAGAATTTTCAAGCAATAACGAATATTTGTATTTTTCAAAGTCTTATAGAGTCCCACAAACTCGACATAGTGTAGACTGAGAGACTGTAAAGTTTCTGAAAGTCGAGTTTTACTGAATAAGGGGTGGGTTTTTCAGAACTCTTAATATTTAACTGTAAATTACTCTAGACATTTGTAGCACAATATCGGACATGGAAAAGTACAGCGTATAATTAAATTAATGTTGGTTTTTTTTATGTCAAGTTCTAGCACAATAGGAGTCATAAAAGGAACAAATATCCTAAGATAATTGAGAAAAAAACTTACATACAAAAATAAAAAAAAATTGGTAGTTCTTCGTAGAAAAATATCATGTGATGGTAGATTGTTTCTCACACTTACTCTGTCGTTGTGCAACTTCATCCTGTAGGCTACAGAAGAACAAAATGTCCATACTAGATGCACCTTGTATCTCCTTATAATGAAGCATTCCTTTAGCAGCCTTCATTCCTTCACTATGGGTTGTTATTTTAGCTTTGTCATTTCAGCTTTAGCATTTTAGCTTTGCTTAGAAGCAAACAGCATTTCCAAGTATTACAACATATCCAAACAACATTTGTTTGTCACAGAACAGGAAAGATATACACATAAATAATAATTATAGGTACTGTATGCAATATTTGCTCTGTTTGGCCTAGAGGTATCTAAAAAGTTTCTAAAACGTCGTTGAGTTATACGGAATGTCGAGATATCAGGAGTCGAGTTTGTGGGACTTTTCTTCCTTTTCTTTATTTTATTTTCTTCCTTTGTTACTCCAGGGAAAGATTTAAGACCTAGTTAGATCAGTAAATAACTATCTGAAAGAGGTGAAATGAGACGGAACAAAAGATGCATGTGGTGAACATTTTTATAATCATTGAAAAATTATACTTTTAATATATGTATATTTAGGATAAGTTTGTGGATCATCCTATAATCATTTATATGTACTTAGTAGCAAGATGTTTCAGTTATATAATATTTTAGTAACACTATAACTTCATAAGTCATATTAAATGTACAGTAACTACAGTTTTGCTAGTTAGGTCGCTGCAAGGGTCCATCTAGCTGTATTCTGCATATTTTTAAAAGGTGAGTCAAGTGAAATCATTGGAATATGCTAAGTGAATTTCAAGATGGGGAAACATTACAGAGCAGGGAATAGAGCTCCTTAATATTACTTAATAAGTAAAACTTATCTTTAGGATGTGTCCTAGTATATGTATATATATTATGAAAGTAACTAAATTTGGTGCATTTATGCTTTTGATTACACATGGGAAAAAAAAAACATGAAACTGTAACAACGTTTAATGTGCGTTTTTAAATTAGTATTTTTCATGATATTTGTGTGCCATAGTTAAGTAAGATACTCAATTTAATTTTATCCTAATGCAGCTGTTGTTGATATTTGGTAGGGGTGGTGATAGTCATTCAAAAAATAAATTTTGAAAAGTATCAAGAGAGAAGAGAAATGGGGCAATGCAAAACTAAAATATTTGACAAAGAAACATGCTTAATTTCTGGCATAGATTATAACCGTACTGTATCAGTTTTGAGGGTGATCAGGCACAGAACCCTCTTCATCAGAAGCAAAAAATTCTGCCAAATTCTGCTAGAATTTTCTCTCCTGACAAAGAAGGATCTGTGCTTGGTTGCCCTTCAAAGTATTTCTGTTCAGTAGGAAGATGTAAAATATTTTATCTAATAGCATGTATTTTTGATAAATTTGCTGATGCTTTATTTGGATTTCTTTTATTTAGATGAATTCATTTTAATCTGCTGTTTCTCGGACAAATCACTCTTTGTCTTTGAACTCTCTTGAAACAATTTACAGATTAATATGCAAAGCTATGAAAAATTATAGAAAAGTGCCTTTAGAGTTACTGATAATGCTTTAAAATGCATTTTTTTACTATCATTTGAAATTATTTTAGTACTTTAAAGAGATGTCCCATGCCAGTTTTAAATAAAATCATTTCTGTCATAAATAAAAGTTCGTAACAATTAACTGTGCATATCTTTTATTTACTTTCATCATTATAAGCTCCGCCTGTGGCCAAATAACTAAGACCAATGAATGCTGGAAGTTGGACCCGAGTTTAAACCCAGTCAAATGGGTTAGTTTTTTTTTTTCCCCCATGTATCACGTGAATATAAGCCAGTTTTCCTTAGAAAGTCCTACACAAAGTATTCCTCCCGTTAGGCAGATAGCCAAAATATGGTTTAAATAACCTATCCTAATTTTCAAGATTATAAAGTTTCATACAGCATAAGTAAATCATTTAAGATGTCATTCTATCTGGACTTCATAACAAGATTTTGCTCCAAGTATTATTTTATACCACACATATCATAAATAAAATAAATTTCTAACACTCTGTAGTAGATAACTGCAAAATTTCAAACTCTCCTTTTTATGTACACGATCCTCTGTATTTAAAATAAAATGTAGTGCTATGTATATGTATGTTGTAGCATTCTCTAAGCAGTGATTTTTAATATTGTTTGCAAAATGTAATATATTTTTATTACTTTGATATTTTTATTGTACCATTTTATGATCAAAAAAGAGAAACAGAAGCAAAACCAGAGCTTGAAAAATTAATTCTTTTTGAGTTGGACTGTAATTTTATTCAACCATAAAGATTTAGCTTTAAGAGTTGACAACAGCTGATATTGTTTTAATTTAAGGAAGATATTAAAATATTTTATTTTCTACCATGTGTTGTATAAGCAAAACGCTTCAACGGTTAATGTCAATACTACAATAGGCTGCAGCATCAACATTAGGTTAATTGGTTATTTATTTTTTTTGAAGCAACACCTGTAAGTGCTATCTGCCTAAAGAAGGGTTTTCTGCATTCCTTTCTGAGGTAAATTGGTATATATTTATGTAATATGGAAAAAACACAAAAATAGCTATGTAACCAATCCATGTTGAACTGCCAGTATCATCATTTAAAAAGTTAGTTTGATTTTCTCTTATAACCAGCAAGTAACTTTGTGACTCATTCAGTTTTAAGTTTTTCTGCATATTCTTCCACCGCCCAGACAAGCTAGTTGTCAGTGGCACTGCCTGCCATACCCAGTAGCTGTGTTCAAGTCCTAGAGAAGGAATGGATGTTTGTAAGTGTACAGTGTCTGTGCAGCAAAGAAGCATTCAAATTATGTGGCAAACCAAAATCCTCTTGAGAGGAGGGTGGTAAGGGAAGAGAAGTGACTGCATCTTATGATTTCCTATCAAATTTTTTTTCTAAGAGAAAAGCTTAGCAGTTAGAAAGGCCCAGCAATACCTACTTGTACTTGTTTGTTCCCATATACCCAATTTAATTGAATCTACAGTTCTTGTTTGGCAATGTAACTAAATACATTTGAAATGAACTCTTGATGAAACATCTTGTGGCCTCAAGGGAGATACCGGCTCTAAAGATAATGGTGAGTATCTGTTTACTAGTGTTGGTCTTGTGTGGCCATGCCAAAATTATTTTTGTTGCAATGAACTGATGGGAGAATGGAGATAATTGCTGCTAACCTCTGATATCTGAAAAAAGAGAATAAAATACAGGTGATGGAGAGTCTCCACTCTTCATCACCTGTATTTTATTCTCTTTCTTCCTTGTGTACTGTGCATAGCTATATATAGGCAAGATTAGGCAATACCTAAGGGCTCATTACTTTTTTATTCTTGAATGTTCAAAAAGCAAAAATAAATTAATAAATTCATTGCTGAATCCATCCTTGATATTTGATATGGATGGAAATAATTTTAAATTTTGTGATTGAATTATGTTATTAATTAGAGTTTTATATCTTCTTTTCAAATAATGTGAGAATTAAAAACAAAACTGAATGCAACAGCAGCTTATCTTGTTTCTTGATAATTTCACTGCTGCATAAAGAATTCTTTTATTTACATGTATTAGCTCATCTGTAGTATAGAAGCATTATCATCAATTGTGCGTGCACAGTCTAACCAAATCTGGCCTGTTTTGTTTGTGATAAGCATTTTTTTGGGGGTGGGGCTGTGTTTTTAGAAGGTATTAAAGCATAGCAAAAAAATTGCTATCCCAAGCCCATAGAATAATTTTGGTTAGACTATGCATTTGATGAAAAGGGCAACGACAACAGCTAAATGCCCACATTCTGTAGTAGTCTATATGTTACATTTAGTTTTGCAAATTCTTAAGAACTGTTTTGATGGTTGTTGGCTGGAAAATTAAATTTGAATATAAATTTGGCTGGTAAGCAATATGAAAATAATTATAGCAATTGATAAAATATTATAAAAGAAAAACAAAAGAATGGGGCCAAGAAACAATAAGAAAAGAAAAAAAGGAACAGGCAGAAGAAAGAAAAAACTTCCAAAACTAGACAATTTTAATATTAAAACATCATACCCAGAAAAAGATTCTTCAGTAGGTTTTATAACTATATTATTGGCTGAATTTCCCTGTTCTATTAGAAAGGCTGACAATAAACATACTGAAGAAACAGATATATGCACGTCAGCAGATAGAGTAAAGAATTACTGAACAGTGTAGGTAAAAATATTACTGATATGAGATAATTTCTAATTAATTGTGATGAAAACCTGGGCCCATTTCCAAAATATATTAATCAAGAAAATAGGTATTTTAGAGCAGCATGTTGTACATCCATGAAGAAGTACAGATAAGTGCACCAACATTGATTGTGATGTTGATTATCTAAATTATTTGATGTTGCATATTGCAAACCTTGATAATATTTAGTGTTCAAGTATTAGGAAAAATGTAATAGCAAGAATTAAATCACACAGTTTTTCCAAATCACATTATGCAAGTGATTGCTGTGTATGAAGCATGGGAAAATATTGGACTGTTGATAAAGACCTTGAAGAACAAATTTGTTATGAAGCAAATTTTGGGGAAAAGATTTTAGAATAATTATTTTAACATTTTTCTTATGCTGTCAAAAACTACATTAGCCATGAAATGTTTTTTAACATAACTAATGCATTTTTTTTTCATGGCTAATTTTACTGAACTTGGGCATTAATTATATTTTTAAGCTTTCATGGCAAAGTGAAGATATAAATACTAGTTATAATGGCAAATTTTTATCTCAACATAAATAATTAAGTAATGTTAATTCCATGAAACAAGTTTTTGAAATACCAGTAAGAAGTATGTAATATCTAAGGCCTATCATTCAAAATGAATTAATTCAATGTGCTGGTCATAATTTAGGACAAATTTTGGTGAACCAAATAAATGCATCTCCCTTTTATTCTTCATTATTAGACACTACTCAAAATATATAGAAGACAAATGAGTGTCGTTTTAAGACTTGTTTCTATTCCAAGGGATGAGAATTTGGAACCCATCGATTTTCTGTTTAAAAAAACATTTCTCAGATTTTATGCTGCAAAACATTATTCTTTTGATGGATTGAAAGAATGTATTCCCAATATCTTGAATGAAAGAGAAATTTAAATTAAAACATGTTATGAACAAGTATATGAGGGCACTTATGTTAGGAGCAGTATCTATAATGGCTTCCAGCAAAAGGTAAAAACTATTCAGTCAAATGCTGAATACGTACACTGATGTCTAGATAAATACATCTTCTGATAGATGCACATCTAGATGAAGCTATGCAATATTGCTATGTAAAAAATTTTATATTCTCTAAGAATTTCTAACCAAGAGGGAGAAAAAAAGTGTGAAAAGTCATTTTGATGAGTTTTTGACACATCATAAATTTCAATCTCATGAAGATGAATCCAACTTTTCAGCATCTACATATTGAATAGGAAAAACAATAGTTTCAAGATGTAGTCAGCATAATCAATGTGTGATGTAATTAATGTAATCAGCATGCAATTATCTTGAATAGGAAAAGCAATGGTTTTGTTTGGAGTGAAGAAATTGTAAGTGGAAATTATTTTGTTGTGATAAAATGTAAATATTTTCATCATCTAGAATTAGCCACTGACATTGATGATCTGAAAATAAACTTACCAATTAATTAAGCTAACTCATTTTTACTTGAAAAGCACACACGAAAAATTCCAGTAAATTCTAAGGCCAAACCAGAAAAAAAAAAAAAGAGGTAGCATTATGTATTTTAATAATTAATATGATTTCTTATTTGACTTTATTATTACATCATTGTATTCCATTTCAGTGAAATTTTGTTTATTTTCAAAAGACTTACAGAGTTTCTCAGTCATGGGAAGATATTTTGTATAAAGCTGAGGATTTGTTGATGAAAGGAAACAAACTGGTAGCTGAACTGAAAGGAACAACTGGGAAAACGCAAAAAGAGGTTTGTTTCTTTTCTATTTATTTCATAACATCAAAAAGGTTTTCTAGTTAATCTGGCTTATAAGTTTTTTTAGTATCCTTTTAATTGCTTAATTCCATTAAATGATTTATTTTTTATCCTCATTTACCTGTATAATTTAATCCAGGATGATTTTTCATTTTTTAATTTTATTTTTCCAAACATCTAATTTTTTCAAGTAAAATGTGTGAGAATTCTATTTTTTATATTCAGATGATTTTAAGGTGATAGATGAGGGCTGTTAAATGAATCACATGCAGTCCTGAGAAGTCAGTGATTCTCTAACTGTCATTATTGAAGCGAAAAATTGAACAAAAGTATAAAATAGTGCAAGCCTGAAATTAAAAATCAGAATTAAATGACTTTCAGGGGATAAAATGTTTATATGGATGGAACATGCACTAAAAGCAGCAAATAAATGATAATTCAAAAAATAACAGCATCCAAAATGAAATTTAAATTGAGACAACTTCATATTAAAAACTACAGTAGCTGTACATTGGAAATCTGTCTGGACAAAGTTATATTAATAACAAAAAATACTCAGCTCTAATTGCAATTTTACAAGACATTATGAAACGATTTTAGAAAATACCAGTTATGCATTTCTTTATATCTGCAACTCAGTTTTCAGTTAATACCAAATTTACTTGGGAACTTGCAGAAGCTGTTCAGAGCTGTTATTAGTTATGCAATGTTTTAAAAAAAAATATTTAAATCGTCTTTTAAGTTGTACATACTCAAAGAAAAATATCTTACATTTCATAAAAATTCCTTCTTCATGATGTCTTCCTAAGAAAACATCTGTATTTGTAAGCCATGTGTTTTCCAGAAAAATTATACAGAAGTAAAATATTGAAAGTTTGGATAAACATCTTGAATAGATTGTTTTTCTGTCAGCACATTTATCAAAGCATGTGTTGATGCTTTGGTTTTTTTAAAAAAGGCTTATTTCCTTATTAAAATGTTATATTCATATTTTATGTTCATATTTGACCCTAATAAATAATTCTTGAATTTAAAAATAAATGTAATTTTGTCATTTGCAGTTTGATAATTTTAATTGTACTACTGTAATAAAAATTTTAAAAATATTGGGAATGGTCTATTCATTTCATGAATAAGCTAGAAATCATTTGCTGAGTTTTTTGAGATATTTTTAGTTCTTATTAACATCTGGCAGCAGTTTATATTTCAGTTTCTTTTATCATTTTGTTGGGTTACTTGTGTAACTGAAACTGAAGTTAAATCCTACAGACCCTGTTAGACAAGATAGCAAGTTATAGCTATGTCTTAAATATTCACAAAATACTGAAGAAGTTTTAAAATAACCTTTTTATTTTAATCTAATTTGAACATAAAGACACAACTTGTACTACACCCACCATTCATGGCTTTTTAAATTAAACCATAACAAACAACCAAATTGAAACACTGATACTGTAAAGAACAATTGCAAACAAAAAGTTAGACACCTTTTACATCACTCAAATGAACTACAAGTTTTCCAGATGAATGAATACGATAATTTTAAAAATTAACAACTATTTATTCATTTAAAATGCTGTCTTAAATTAGCATTGTTAACATAACAACACAAAAAAAGCTGAAAAACACCACATTTGAAATATTTTGTAAAAAGGAAAAAAAAAAAACATTTTTCTTAATAACAATAAAAATCATTGCCATCAACAAAAGGAAAAGTAGTAACAAGAACGTAAGTTGAAAATAACAGGTGAGATAGTAGTTAAGTTTAAATAACGATGTTAATAATTGTACAATCTTTAACAGATATATCAATATATAGGCTAATACGAGACATAAGATAGCATCAGAAATAAACTGGTTAAGAGTATTTTCCTAACTCATGAGTTTAAAGCATTGGCTAATGAGAATGTGAAAGCTGAAGTATCATTTTTAAACAGAGCTGATAAAAAATACGAAGAGCAGACATGGTTGCTGGAAGCTTTTTTAACCAAGATTCAAAACTTACAGCTTAAATACACTCGAAGCTAATTTGCATTCTTTGAGGTGTATGGAAAGGAGAAGTTATAGTAAAGACCAGAATTGCACTAACTGGTTAACTAACATAAGATTTCTTACAATTTGCAAATCAATGTGTTTTTATTGAACAAAAAATTGAAAAAATTATAATGGTAAGTTTGTATTATGTAAAAATTATATTTGGCATATTCAGTAGAATGCTTCATGATTAATTTATTATTTAAGTAGTTCTTTGCTCATGTATTTATGAAATATATACCGTAAACTTTAAGCAGTGTTTAGGTTGTTTTTATGCACTAAAGGGAATTATTATAAATTTTCAGGAGAATTTAATTCCATTCATATATTTAAAATTATTTTAACTATTAATGTTTTTTCAGCATTAGATTTTTTTTACAACTGTGAAATACCATTTTTTTCTTTGTTTATGTTTTACTGTCATTTGTTATGTTAATATCGGATAAATACTGATTGCATTCCTCTTTAAAATAGGTAGCTAAGTTTAATTCAACGTGGGATAATTTGTTTTTAAAAGCAATAAAGGCTCAGAAAGATGATTTAGAAAAAAAGATTAGGAAAAATAATATACTGAAAGAACTAGCTAAAAGAATAAATGAAAGACTGAAAAGTGGATTTGAAGACACTGTTTTGCAAAAGAAAGTATGTAACTTTTTTGTTCCTCTTTTTATTTATGCATAATCTACCAAAATTGTAATTTTTTTTTTATATATTGAATTAACTTTATACTGTTACACTCATGATCTCTTACATTTTCATGGCATTTAATAGTTTATTAAATTATTTTTGTCATTACTATTGTTGCGTGCATAGAGGTTCATAATATGTTGCATATTCGGAAACTAAGTACCGTTTCATTCTAGCGCCGTCGCAGCGCTGTGGTAGGCGTCCCGCATATGCGCACTAGTCTTTCTTGTTCACTGACTTTCAATTGTCGCCATTTTGGTTGCTCTATGTTGTGTTTTCAGTTTGCTGTGCACATTCAAAATGTTTAAGACAATTAGTTCTCCCGCTGACTGCGAGATTCGAGCCGTGATTAAATTTTTGAACACGAGGAATGTTAAACCGGCCGAAATTTATCGTCAAGTGACAGAAGTTTACGGTGAATACACGATAAGTGATGGAAGGGTGAGAAAGTGGGTAAGAATTTTTAATGCAGCTCGAACAAATGTCCACGCCGAGGCTCGGAGTGGTCGGCCTTCTGTTGTCACCGATGATTTGGTAAGGAAAGTTGATGAAGCAATTCATGAGAACAGACGCTGTTCCAAAAATGCTCACTGATGTTCACAAAACAAAGTGACTTGCTAGTGCCCTGACATTTCTCACGCGGTACAGTGATGAGGGAGAAAACTTTTTAAACCAAATTGTGACAGGTGATGAAACTTGGGTGTGTCATTTCACACCAGAATCGAAACAACAATCGATGGAGTGAAGACACACTCATTCCCCGAAAAAACAAAAGTTCAAAGTGACAATGTCATCACAAAAAACATTTTCAAAGTGACAATGTCATCACAAAAAATCATGCGCACTGTCTTCTGGGATAGGAAAGGCGTTTTTGCTTACTGAATATCTTCCCAGAGGTGAAACCATTAATGCGGCACGATATTGTGAGACTTTAACAAAACTAAGGCGTGCCATTCAAACCAAACGAAGAGGAATGCTCAGTAAAGGAATTGTGTTGCTCCATGACAATGCTCGGCCCCATACTGCCGGTGTCACTCAAACGTTAATTCGATAGTTTCATTGGAAGCAGCTCGATCACCCGCCGTACAGCCCGGACTCGGTGCCATCCGACTATCCCTTGTTCCTGCACATGAAGCTCGAGCTTGGTGGCAAGCGCTTTGGGTCTGACGATGACATGAAAAATGCTGTGGGGTTGTGGTTATCGAAACTGGCGGGAAGTTTCTTTGACGATTGTATTCAAAAACTGGTCACCCGCTGTGACAAGTGTTTGATCATTGGTGGATACTATGTTGAAAAATAGTTTAAGACATGTATTTTCATGTAAAAATAAAACTGGATTTGAAAAAATTGTTTTACTATGTTTTTTTTTTTTTCAAAACAGTACTTAGTTTCCGAATACGCCTCGTAGATTGAATGCACACAGGTCCAATGATAGGTTGATAAAATTATTTTACCAAAAGAAACACTTCAGAGATCCTTTTTTTCTCTCCTCAAAATTTCTCTTATAAATCCTCAAAATTTCTCTTATAAACTTTCCTTAAAATTTCTCTTATAAATCCTTGCAGTAGCACAGAGTACAATCAGCAGTGATACTTCAAACTACTAAGAATGCTAAACGCAATGCAATGCAATGCAAAGTGCAGCTAGAGAGCGAAGCTAAACCATACTTGGAACTACTTGGAACTCATGCTGAGTTAAAAGCTAACAATAACAATGACTGAGAGCAGATGCTGTCTCCGGCCTTATATAGTGTTTTCACTTAGCCGTCAAGATATTTCTAGTACTTTCTGTTACTCAAAATTACTGGAAGGCAGTATGAAGCTCAAATTACAATTACAGCTAATATAGTGATCAATTACAATACCTATTATGGAAAAATAGGGACGGGATCAAAATGTCACCCAGTTCGTCGACTTTAACCGATTTCTCGCGAAATTTGGCGACAAAAATTATTCGCAAAGACCACTGCCAGCTTGCCGATATCTCACCAAGTTACCGAGATATCCATTTACTGAATATTAAATAGACTTGCCCCTGTATTCCTACGTTTCTGGCATAGCTTGTCTCTCTATATTTTCATGTGACATTATACAGCCAAAAAATATAACAATTTCACATATAATTTCACAAAAATTATCCATATATGTACAAAATTCATAACAATATTTATTAAGTTAAACACTGCAAAAAATACAAAATTTGTAGTAAATTTTAAATTGGTTTCTTTTTTGCAGTCAGTGAAGGTATCAATGACTATTTTATTCATAAGTTTTTTTAGCCAGTCATCTTATTCTAAGTTAATTTTCTTTTAAATTTGTTTCCTTTAAACAAGAGGATTTTCCTCCTTCTTTTTCCTTGTGGGTATACACATAAAAATCTGTACCTCTCATTAAGCCCATTGTATTGAGAATAAACTTAAGGTACGGTACACCTCCAATTATCTGAACTCCGACTATCCGAATCACTGATTATCTGAATAACTTTCATAATTTAAGAAAAAAAATAAAATGATCTGCGATTCACAAAATAGTGATTCTGTCTATGCACGCTGTTGTCCTTCCCTCTGCTAAGCTAGTGTAGGCATAGCATGAACATTATTGGGATGTTGATTCACCATCTTGTAGTGCAGTTTTATTATTGGCTATGGTACTGTTGTTCATCGTCAGATGGCTGGCCTGGCCTACCTATTACAGTTCATTTTGATTACTAGTCAGTCAATGGGTCATTGATTTGCTGTCTTCAGGGTGTGAGACGGTTACCACTCAGAAAAATGAAGGGGAAAAATAGCATTTCGAGAGCTTTAAATTAATATTTAATGGTCGAAATGGCTTCCTGTGAATTTTTGGAATATGGGGTACCTCTCTCAAAGGTCAACTCCCCGCCATTTTGGAGGAGATAATGCTACAAACGAACAGACAGACACATACAGATTTTAATAGTATAGATTATGTAGATCTCATCTAAATTAAATTACAGAATAATTTAAAATAATTTAATTCACTGCCTTGGTATAAAAATCTAAGATACTTACTTACTTTTCCCGGACTTAAAAACTTTGAACATTAATGGCTAATGCTCAGAACATAAGTATGTTGCTGATCATTGTACACACTTAAAAGCTTTTATGGGTGCATGTGGTGCAGACAGTTCGTGACACATAATAACATAATGAGTCTCAAAAAGTAGGTAATTTATGGATAAAAATAGTGCAATCTAACAAAACTGATCTTCAGCCATTGATGATCGCAACACAATACTGCAAGATGGTAGATAAACTTTCACGTGAAGATATTTTGAATATAACAAATCTGATCTTTGGACATTGACGAACCTAACAAACTCCTATAGCTATATTCTAAAGTATTTATGAACACAGATGGTACAACAAAACTTAAAGATTCTGCTGATTTTTGAAAGCTGATAGATAGTCCACTTCAGTACTTGGGTTTTAATCCAAATTATTTTCTGAAATACTGTAGATTAAAGACAAGATTCTTCATCTGCATATATTGTCAGTTAATGACAGGTATCCAAAACTATTCTCACGGATATTTTTCCCTGCTGTGAAACCATTACGTTTTGTTAATTTCACTTGAAATATGTAATGTGTATAAAAATATTTTGCGGAAAAACTGTGCTGTTTTAATCTTAAGTATAATCCACCATCTTGTATTGAATACATATGTTTATATACATATTAAATATGTATGCTTATATACAAGGCATAAATGTATTAAATGAAGCCAGTGGTAAAATATAGAAAATAATTAGATTGAAATGAAGTATTTTTTTTATGTATTGTGTTTATTTTGCTGTCTATTTATGTGAATAATAAAAATTTTTATTTCTTTAATGCCTAGGCAAAATTTTCAAGTCTGACATGGGCACAGCCAATTTTTGAAGTTTTTCAAAAGCACCAAAAAGAATTAACTAATGCACTACGCATAAAAAAATGGGAAATGGAGAAAAGTATGAAGCCTCCACCCATAGAGACATATTCTGAAGAAAAAATTTTAAAAACAGAGGTTAAATTTTTTATCTTTAAATAAATATAAATGCAGGAGCAAATTTTTTTTTAATTCAGAAAACATTTTGAAAATAATCTGTATCATTTTTAGCAAATGCACTTTTTTAATTTACTGTAGTTGTTCATTATTATCCAAATTCATTATGCAAATTTTCACATTAAATGCATTTTATTTTTAGTCCGAAGAACTGATATCTGAAGGAAAGAAACTGTTAGCTAAAGTTGTGGAACTGCAAAGAAATGAAATCAAAGTTATGAAGCGGGAATTAAATGCTGAGAAAAATGTTTCTCATCCTTTGACTGAATTTAATGATGTATGTTTTCTTTTATATTTTTTGTTTGCTTGCATTTACACATGTTGCGTAAATTTCTTCTGAATTATTTTTATTTATTTATTTATTTACTTTTTTTAATTTTCAATATTATCTAAATGGTCAACTAACTTTTAATTATAGTAACTGTGTCTGGCTGGGAAGCTTCTGAGAGATCATTTATTAGCCACGGGGTAGGAAAACACACCAGATGTCGTCCCCCCCTCCAATTTAAAAACCATGCTTTTGTCTCCAATAGTAAATAAAGGCGAATTTTTACAAGTCTGTAATTAAAGCTGCTCTCTCTGCAAGGAGCACTTCTTAAGGGAAAGGGATGATCGCTTACCACAAGATTACTTGATCCAAAAGTTTAATTCTGCGGTCTTTAATTTAAAAAATTAAACATTTGGATTTTTTAAATTAAACTTTTGAATCTGAAGTGTAAGTTTCTTTTATAGTGAATGAATAAATTTCTTTATTCTTACTGATTTTTTGTGATAAAAGTGATTAGCTATTATATTTTATTTTCTTGTATTGGTCATGCACCAGATGCAGATGGTAATGCTTTAGCACTCTGAAAAGACCACACAAATTTTTTAAAAAATCATGTGAGGCGTTCCCCCACAGTTTGCAATCTAAAGGCCAGTGACAGTCAAGTTGAACCTTTAAACCTTTAAGAGGTGTGAGATAGCATGCTAGACATTACAGAAGCAATGACTTGTTCAATAATGTTACCATTAACATTACAAAAGTTGTAATTTCATCACTATTCTAGAGGACCACCATCTACAGCACTGTGTCTGACATCAAAGCGAATTTAGGTGGCTGATGATGATTTGCACAGTGAAGACAGTCAGTTTATTTAACTTACTTTTAAAAGACAACTAAATATTGTTTCTATGCATTTAAATATTTATTATTGATTTATTGATGTTGTTATTAGTGTTGTTCAAATATTTAATGCCTTAGAGATTTGCAATAAATATGTTGCGTTCATTGTTGTAATTGTAAATGCAACCACGCAGCCAGTCGCCCCAATGCTTTTCATTCAGTTTCTGTAGACGATTCTTTGCACAATTCCGTGATAGTTCATTTCTGTATAAATAATGTTATAAATTTCGTTATTTTACAAAACCAGGGTGCCTGTTCTGTGATAACTGAGCTCATCTATTATTTGAGCAAACAATATTGACTCAAAAATAACCGGTATGGACCGCCGTCATCAACTTAATGGAGAAAGCCATTCTGCAGTCCTCAGTTGATGGGCGGGTGGGTCCATTTGACTTTATTGACAGGGAACAAGGCTTCAAGGAGCTTTAGACAAATCATAGTACAAATGAGTGACGAAATTTATAGCGCATGCTGACTGAAGTTTTAGGAATATTCTCCCATTATTGTACTAACTCACATGCTGCATTTGTAGTTCGAAAAAATGGCACAAAACAGTATTGCAGATGCATTATGTGGAGGAAAATCCTGTTTTTTAGGGGAAAATTAACGCAGGAATTTAAGGCTAAGAAATAAAGAGAGATGTAGAACACCATGAAAGCAATGGTAAATAGATAAGAGTAAATGAATTAAGCTTACTTAAAATCTTTTCAGAAATAAACAATTTTAAATATTTAAATTTATAATATGATTAATTTGCATTACATTCTAATTGCAAACAAAGTTTTTTATTTATTTATTTATTTATTATTATTTTTTTTTCATGCTCATATTAAAACTGTGTTTTCACGCAATTTATTTTACAGTTAATATTAGAAAAGTATTTCTTTAAGTAAGAAATTAGAAACAAAATATTTCTTCTTTTCTTTTGTTTTCGCTTTCTATGAAAATTATTTCTTTAAGGAAAAGAAATAAAATTCATTCGTTCGTTACAGTATGACCGACTGCTGCTGCGTTCAACTTTCACACATGCAACAAAATATTTAAGTAATTTATCCTATAATTAACATGATAGAAAATAATTTCTCAATATTAAATACAAAACCAAAATTGTAATAATTTATTCTGTATGTGTGATTAATTCATATTGCAATTTTTGTCATACATATGTTAGTAATACTTTTTTTTAATATTACTTTACTATTATTTCAATTTCTTATATATATAAGAACTGCTTATTTTAAATTTTCTTCCTTCTCAAAAGATTTTATTTTATGAAAATAATTAAAAGATAGTAATGTTATTTTCACAATGGAAGTACTAAAGTAAAAATAATCAATGTAGGTCTCCTTCAGTTGAAGAAGTCTTTGTCAAACCAGTGTTTTAACACTTTGACACATTAAATAGGAAACTGTAGTAATAATCAATATCTTTTTTATAATATAAAAGAGAGAACTCTGCTATAAACAGTTAATTCTTTTTTGTTTTTTTAAGTTTGCAAAGAAACCATTATTTTGTAACACTAATAAATTACAAAAGTATGACTTCATGAAGAAACACTCAATTTTTATATTTATAGCATTGTTACTTTATAACATAATACAATAATAATGAGTATAATTCTTCTAATAAGCCTAGCAGCGGCCGAGCGGTGAAGTCGCTGAATGCTGGTAGGTCGGTCCGAGGTTCGAACTCCGCGTACGGGCCGACTTTCCCCATGTGTAACGTGTATACGAGCCAGTTTCTCTCAGAAAGTCCTCCCTTAGAAACTAGTTTTAAATCGTAATAGAATTACACACACTCACAGAAAAAAAATCTGAAAGCCTTCAGATTTTATATTAAATCCAAAGGGGCATTTTTTTAACATTTTCCATGTTACCTTTATTTATTAAATATCATGTTCTTCGCACTTAAACCATAAAATTCAATTCAACAGCAATATCACAAAAAAATTTCAAAAAAGCATAACTTTAGAATTTCCAATACAGTCTCGCACACAAAAGATGAAATTTTTTTTTTCCCATACAGTGTTGCCATTGCTCGCTTTGAAATCATTCAATTTCTTAATTAGAAACTCATAAATGCTTTACAAAATATGAAATAGATAATAAAACTAATTCCCAGTTCCAAATTTGGGCTTCCAGATGCCTATATTCAAGTGGAGGATTATGTTATTCAAAATTTGATGGCTCTATGCACCGTTGTTTTATCACGATGCGAGAAACATTCATACATTTATGCCGATTCTTCATTATTTAATTTTTTTAAATATAATACAGGGCGATTATATTTGGTGGCAACAATTTGGAAAGTGAAACGCCCAAAATGCCAAAATTGCAGTCTTCAATGTTTCATTCCGGCACTCAAGCAGCCCTTTAAACTATTGGTGATTTAACATTAAGAATTAACGAGAAGAAATGGTGCTTTTTATGAATGCTTTTGCTAAACTGGAAGTGAAGATTATCATACATATTAATTTATAGTGTTTCTCCCCGCAAGCGCATTTAAATTTTGGGAGACACTGACTTTTCTTATGGTTTTGCTTTAGACATAATTCACAGAGCTTATGTGAACGAATTAATTTTAATCTTTCGTGAACACTTAATTTTAAGAATGTATTGCAAAGGAATATAGGATGAAAGCTTCTACAAACAATGCAGTTTTTATTTTTACTTTCATTCGTCAAAAGAGCTTTTGATTTATGGGAAGGGGAAGAATTCTTGTTTATATTAATCTTACTTCTGGTTGCAATATTTCTATTTATAGATAACAAAACTGATTCATGCTGCTCTAAAAATTTAATAAACTCCTCCAGGGTTGGAATTACTTTCGATTTGTGAGATAATTTGAAATTTTTCCTAGATTCTTTATCTAGTTTTTGAAGAAGAATGTTTATTATAAAAGCATCACATAACTTATTCTGTTCATACTTTAACACTTTCAAAGCGCGTAAAATTCTTTTGTATACAATCAATCATACTTCTAATGTCTTTCACATTTTTGGATTGAATCTTTTCAAAATTAAAAATTTTCTGCACATGAATGTCAACAATCAGACGTTCATTATCATAGTGAGATTCCAAAGCTTTGTACAAAGATTTAAAATTATCAAAGTTACTTGCTAAAGGCTTAGCATCATTAGTAAGGCAAGATCTCAGATAATACAGTTTCTGCGAATGACTTAACTGAACATTATTTGTAATTAAATTATCAAATTGAGTTTTAAATGAACTAAATTCTTCATATTTTCCTGAAAATTCAGGCAGAACTAATGGTGGAATTTTTGTTTTGATCTGAAAATTTTCATCTAAATTACTTTCAGTAACATTTACTGCTTTTGCAGAATTTAACTTATTGTAAGAATTAATGAGAATTTCAGTTCTTACCTCCAGTTTTTCTAGACGATCATCACAGTGGTTTAAATCATCATCAGTAATTGGGAGATCATCATCCTTGATGTCACTTTGTGCGTAGTACGCACTTCATAGCTCATTAACTTTCTTTTGAAGAGCTTGAATATTTTTTAGTTTCACTTTAAGTTCAACTAAGTCCACATCATTATTTGCAGTCTCCATAAAATTTTCAAATCTAGTTATTTTCCTTTTTAGGGATGCTTTGCTTTTCATTAGAGTATCCATATCGCTGAAGTAAGTTCCAGGCTCAACGGAGCCAGATGAATAAATTATATTCTCTTAATGATTATTTTTAATCGAGGGACCAGCTTCACTGCTTCGTTTTTAAATTATTTTACTAAGAAAACATCATATACAAATATTTACAGTGAAGTGAAATACAATTTAACTGTGAGCTTCATTTTACAGTAATTGCTCACGTCAGATGGGTTAGATTTTTTTTTTCTCTATCTGCCTCAATTGTAGGAGGCGATCCATTGGTGAAATTCGTTGGCATAAAATGCACCAACAAATACTGAAGGTCATATTTTGGAATAAAGAACATAGATTAATTCAGTGCATGTATTATTTTTCTTGTCTAAATGCTGTTAAAACAAAAAGTTTTGTTGCCACTATCATAGGATGCAGAAAAAGATTTCATGGGCCGCATTCAGCTGTCTGGCCATTACTATTCTGATTTATGTCATAACTACTTTATTCTCTTAAAAATTATGCTATGCAATTCTGTATTTTTTTTAAAAAAGGTACTTTCAGATGATCCACAACCCTGCTGAAAAACCATGAAAAGTATCTATAAGGGAAACAGTATGTCGCCAAAATAGTTACATGGCAACACACAGTGACACCAAAAAGTATTTGCATATCAATCCAAATATGTGGGTAGAATATGTATGTTTCGGCCATTCTGCAATACTGAAGATCTATATGCATTTCTCTGATTTTTTTAATCAAAAACAGATCACTGTGTACATGGGGAGAGCAACAGCATAAAAAAGAAACCCAGGTTATGTGGGTAGGACATGTTTGTTTTGGCAATGCATCATACTGAAGTTGATACAATCCCGAGTTTGTGCAATTCTCTGGTATTTTTAAGCAAAAATAGGCTGCTGTATACATGGGGAGAACAACAGTATGAAACTGAAGGATTTCTGAAAACAAGTAAGTGTCTTATTATCCACATCTCTTGCTTTTTTATTTTATTGATTGACTACTCTTGTATGGAATTCTTAGTGTAGCTAGCACCATTTTGAAAATGGATGTTGCTTTTTTACATTACATTGGCAAAAGATTAGTCACCTTGGGAGCTCACAAATGCTGTCCAGAGTTTCCAACAATTTTGCAACTTTTTGTTAGGGATATCTCTAATCAGAATGTATCAAATTAAGAATGTCATTAGGCATAAATATTCATATTAATATACTAGAATAAGTACCGCATATTCCAGCGTATAACGTGCATTTTCAATACAAAAAATGAGATCAATTTACGGGTGTGCGTTATATGCCATGTATAAAATGATAGATTTAAAAATAAGGAATGAGCATAGAAAAAAATTAGATTTCTATATGTACATAAATGCTGTTTATTTAAAAGAAATGATATACTTTCTGAACTTAAAAACTTTCATTACTGGATAACATGAAAAGTTCATCATTTTCATCTTCCGTTACATCTTCAGGTACATCATCAAATTCTCTTTCATCTTCACCATCATTGTTACTCTGATGCATAAATAAATAATAATCATCATTCATTCCATCTTTCGCTTACATCAAACATCCTTACTGCTGCGCGATTTCGATTTTCTTTCACAAAATGAATGGCTTTGCATTTGAAACCAGCAGTGTGTTTGTTTCTTTTCGCAGGAACCATATTTACTATTATAAAGAACGCTAGATCAGCTGTATTTCAACTAAAGCACATGCAATTCACTAAAGCCTTCGATTTTCACTTAAAAATCATGGCTTCATCCACAAATTCATTCAGGTTGGAAGTGTGTTCTTACTTCAAATTGTATCCCCCTTTTCTCGAAATTTATTCCTTCAAGCATTTAACCCACACTACATATTGTTCCTTTTATAGCGTGTCCAATAGGTATACCATTGTTCAAAAGGCTAGGAAAAATCTTCGAATAAGTAACTTCAAAAGATAAGAGCATTGCACATGTATCTTTTAGGTTTCTTGGTGGAGAACTGGATGTGCATTATACTGTGAATATATGAAAAATTAAAAAATGTAGCTTGAATTTAAAGATGCATGTTATACACAGGTGTGCATTATATGCTGGAAAATACGGTAATTAGTTAGAGCTCTTGGTTTTGATATCATGCTTCTGTTTGCATATAGCTTTTTGTATTTCATAATTTTTTTCTTTTTATTTTAGTCTTTACAACCTATCGTCCTGTGGAAGAAAATTGTGGCAAGTGCTGTAAATTTAAAGAAAACTGGCATGAAATTTGAAATGAAATCTAAAAAGGTAACTAATTTTTATAAAAAATGTTGTCTTATTTGAATAACTATTTCTGAAAGATTTTTATTTCTAATTATATAATTTTCGCATTCTTAATTTATATTAAATTCGTTAAAATATCAAATAGTAAGTGGCAAAGCTCTATTGGCAGTGAAGGAAATGCAGTCAAGTATAAGTAAAAACAAAACAAAAAATATAGAAACAAATTTTAAAAAAAAATAAAGTAAACAATTATAACTCATAAGTAATATTTATTGGGCTGTTGAAATGATGATAAATGGCAAAAAAAATATGCATGCATGCACCACAGAAAGACATCAAACCATAATTTGAATCATATTTATCAGGAGTACAAATGTCTCACCATTTTTATCAAAAATTGGACATTTATTTTGAAAGAAGAGTACATTGTTCAAAATATCAAACAGAAGTTATTCAATTCATTCATTCATCAGAACAGTTATTCAAAGTATTGTCCATTGGTAGCCACTACTTTTTCCCATCTTTCTAGCAGTGTATAGATACCACCTCTGAAGAACCCTTCATCTTTCAAGGCTATCCACAAATTAATCTAATTTTTGATATCCTCATATAATGTGAAGCATTGCTGAGACAGGCCGTGCGTGATCAATTAAAACAAGTAGTGATCAGAAGGAATAATGTTTGGTGATTATACAGGGAAAAACCTTTCATATGAGTGTTTCTGAGTAGATTTTGACCAGCTCCGTAACATCTGGATAAGCATTATCATGTAGGAGAATAACTTTGTCATGTCTGTAATACTAGTGGGCACATTTTTCTTCGAGTGCTCGGCTCAATCTCATCATCAGTTGTGTTGTGTAGAGAGCCCCAGTAATGATTTCGTTCAATTTAAGCAGCTCATAATACACAACACCAAGTTGACTGCACCATACATACAACATGTTTTTTTCCCCCATGCATATTCAACTTGGCTGTTGATGTTGAAGCATGGCCAGTTGGTTCCTATAATTACTTCTTTGAGTTATCTTAGTGGATCTGTAGTGGTTTGTATGGTGCACAAGATGCATGTTTAATCATGATGCAGATGAACGCCAAACATTTCCATAAACTCTATTTATTTACAGTACAAATAAAAAATATGCTTTACATTCACAAGCGCTGGAACAGTGAGCCAACGCCTCGTCGACTCCGTAGCGGAGGGGAGAAGCGACTGTAGCGCCACTTCAGCTGAACTAAAATACGTTCACTACAAAGTTTCCCCCCAGTGACGAAGGGAACGATGCAGATACAATATGAAATAATGAGTATACCATTTACAAATACAATAATAAAATGCCATTTATATATATAAATATATATGTATATGGTAAATAACTTGAACAAGTTTACATTTCAAGAATCACACAAGTTTACATTTCTGTAATTAATCTCTTTGGAAAATGGACATGTCTGCCTGATTTCGTTGTTTTGCTATGTGTCAAAGGAGTAGCAGAGATTTGTTCATCTACTTTCTTTGAGTTGTTTGGAAATGCAATTGACTGTTTTGTGTTTGAAGGTAATTTAGGCGAATTCAAATTTTCTGAAAATCGAAAAGCAGGTTTGAGTCTATCTATTGTTACGGTAGTTGGTTTTCCATTTAAATCTATTACAAAAGTTTTGTCTGTTCGCTTTATTACTGGGTGTGGTCCAGAATATGGAGGTTTGAGAGGAGGGCGAATTTTGTCGATTCTTAGGAATATGTGTGTGCATGTTTTTAAGGATGGATTTACATAAGTTTTGATATTACCATGACCTGTAGAAACGAAGGGGTTAAGTTTTCTCATCATTGCAATTAAATTAGAAACATAAGTGTTGGTAATAGGCTGTTTGAGAGAATCTGTAGAAATAAGATCGGATGGTAATCGTAAAGAAGTGCCGTATACAAGTTGAGAGCTTGTTGCATTTAAATCATGTTTAATAGCTGTACGTAATCCTAATAATACAAATGGTAGGATTTCAGTCCATTTGTTATTTTCATGAGCTGTAAGAGCACTTTTGAGATGTCTGTGTAATCGTTCTACCATTCCATTACTTTGGGGGTGATACGCGGTTGAATGAATTCTGTGGCTACCTAGTATATTTGTAAGTTCTCTAAACAGTGACGATTCAAAGTTTCGTCCTTGATCTGTTGTAATTGTGACAGGTGTACCAAATCTAGAAATCCAACCGTTCAAAAGTGTACGTGCAGTAGTCTCAGCAGACATATCTGATGTAGGAATAACCTCAGGCCATCGGGTAAATCTATCAATGATAGTCAGGCAATATTGATTGCCGTCCGAGAGTGGTAGAGGTCCAATAAAATCCAGATGTATATGAGCAAAACGCGCATCTGGTAGAGCAAATGTACTTAGTGGAGCTTTAGTATGCTTAAAGACCTTAGCTCGCTGACATTTGTCACAACTTTGAACTTTCATTTTAATGTCCTTTCTCATGCCAGGCCAAACGAATCTTTTGGAAATTAAATCAGTGGTAGCTGAGATTCCAGGATGTGAAAGATAATGTAAATTTTCGAAAACTAGATGTCTCAAAGATTTAGGAACAAAAGGACGGGGATGTTGGGTTGATTTATCACAAAATAGGTATATATTTTGAAGTGGAAAATATTGTTTTTCCAATTTGAGTGATGAATTTGATTGAAAAAATTGTTGCAGTTCAGCATCATGAAGTTGCTCTTCAGCAAATTGTTTATAATCGAGAGCAGGGGGTGGTGAGATAGAATTGATCTCTATCCTAGATAATGTATCGGCAATAATGTTCTGTTCGCCATTTACATGACGAATATCTGTCGAAAATTGAGATATATAATCCAAATGTCTGATTTGACGTGGGGAACATTTATCGGGCTTTTGTCGAAAAGCGTATATCAATGGTTTTTGATCTGTGTAAATAGAAAAATTTTTACCTTCAAGCATGTGTTGAAACTTTTTTATTGATGTGTAAATAGCTAATAGCTCACGATCGTATGTTGACCAATTTCGCTGACTTTTACTAAGCTTCACAGACAGAAATGCTATTGGTTCCCAATTGTTATTTGAAAATTGCATAAGAGAGCTGCCTATTGCTACGTCTGATGCATCAGTCCACAGACTCAATTTAGCACCAGGAATCGGATATTTAAGTAATGTTGCTTCAGCAAGTGCTTGTTTTGCTGCTGAAAATGCTGCTTCAGCTTCCTCTGTCCATTTGAGTGGATTTTCAGGTTTTTTAGATCGGCGAGTAGATTTCTTTTTGTTTGTATGGCCCTCTAAAAATTTTACTAGTGGGGCTAAAATGTGAGCAGCCTTGGGAATAAACCTACGGTAAAAATTGTACATTCCGAGAAATCTGCGAAGTTGAGTAATCGTATGTGGTTTGGGAAATTTTTGTATTGCTTCAACTCTGTCAGGTAAAGGTGAAAGACCTTTTTCGGAAACTCGAAAACCTAGAAAATTTAAGGCGGATGCTCCCAAAGTGCATTTGCATGGCTTTAATGATAGACCATAATGATTAAGACGTTGAAATAACGCTCGTAGATGATGAATATGCTCCTCATGAGTTTTGGATGCAATCAATATGTCATCTATGAAGGCATAAACACCATCTAAACCTCTGGTAACTTCATCAATGAACCGTTGAAATGTGCTGGAAGCATTGCACAGGCCAAATTGCATGCGAGTACTTTCGAAGAGTCCGAAAGGGGTACAAATGGCTGTTTTATGGATATCTTCAGGTGCAATGGGAATTTGATGGAAAGCTTTTACTAAATCTATGTGAGAAAATATTTTAGTACCATGGAGTTCACTGGTAAAATCAACTATACTTGGAATAGGATACCTGTCTTTTACAGTTTGGGCGTTTAAAGCGCGATAATCGCCAACAGGACGCCAATCACCACTTTCCTTTTTAGGAACCATATGAAGCGGTGAGGAATAATTGCTCTTCGATGGGCGCATATGGCCTAAATCAAGCATATATTGAATTTCTGTTTTTGCTATTTTTAACCTGTCGGGGGCAAGACGACGTGGTTTAGCAAAGACTGGTGGACCAGAAGTATTAATATGATGAAATACATGATGTTTTATAGGTTCATTTGCACACGGGGGTTTTGTAATATTAGGAAATTCTTGTAACACTTTCAAAAACTCATTATCACCATATACAGTTTTGACAGAAAAAATATCAGTAACATTTAAAATACCATGGCAATTCAATGTTGTGCATGCATCAATTAAGCGACGATTTCTAATATCAGGTTTTAAATTAAAATAATGCAAGAAATCAGCACCAACTATAGCACTAGAAACATTACAAATATAAAAAGGAAAAACAAAATTTCTTCTTAAACCAAAATCAAGTGATAATAATTTTTGACCATATACCTGAATGGGTGTGCCGTTTGCGGCATTAAAAGTTTGAATTGGAGTTTGTCTTTTTTCAATTTTATTTGCAGGAATTAAACTTGCATCAGAGCCAGTGTCTATAAGAAAATTTACCTTTGATTTTCGGTCTCGTATAAACAGGCGACGAGACGTTGATGGCAGGATATACGTCGCCGCTACTCCTGCCCGTTGGCATTTCCCTGAAATGAACATGGCGATGCACATTTTTTTGCTTTTGATTTGAACTGCCGATGATACCAGCAAATGTCCGACGTAGCTGTGGCTGAAGGACTTCGATGACGGGAACGTTGATTATATCTGTTACGAGAATGACTTCTCGAACGTCTTAAGGAATTAACCTCTTTACGTAGTTCTTGCAACACCTCTAGAAGTCGAGATTCTGTAGAACTAGTAACATCAACATTGGAAGAATTCGAAACTGCGCTTACCTCAGATGGAGTAACTTCCAAAATTCGATCGGCCACCTCAGCGGCTTTTTGTGGTGTTAGTGGAGTAATGGATGCTAGAATTGCTTGAACGTTTGCAGGTAATTGCTGTAAAAATAACTCTAACATAAGTGAGTCGGCAATAGTATGCGATTCGGCACGTCGCTGCATCACACGAAGCAATTCACTAGGCTTACGGTCGCCTAACTGTTCTCCAGCTAATAAGCGTCGAATTTCTTGAGTTTTGGTTTCCCCGCATCTGGAAATTATCTGCTCCTTCAACTGGGCATAAGGATCGGTCTTGTCGGGATTGATGATGATATCGCGAACCATGGATGCTGCATCAGGAGGGAGATGAGAAACACAATAGTTATATTTTGTTTTCGATTCAGTGATAGGCTTAGGAGACGCCAAATCGAAAGTAGCTTCACACATGAGAAACCACAAAGCAGGATCAGCATTAATGAAGACTGGAATTTTTACCGCCGAAGTCTCCGCCATTGAGAATCATGCGATGATCGGCTTAACACAAAACGAAAGTCAAAATTCCACAGAATAGGAAATGAAGATAGGCTGGCGTGAAGTTCGGGTCACCATGTAGTGGTTTGTATGGTGCACAAGATGCATGTTTAATCATGATGCAGATGAACGCCAAACATTTCCATAAACTCTATTTATTTACAGTACAAATAAAAAAATATGCTTTACATTCACAAGCGCTGGAACAGTGAGCCAACGCCTCGTCGACTCCGTAGCGGAGGGGAGAAGCGACTGTAGCGCCACTTCAGCTGAACTAAAATACGTTCACTACAGATCCAATTTTCATTGCCAGTGACTATACGTTGCAAAAATTACTTTCACTTATGCCTGGCAAGCAGCATTTCACAAGTAAAAAATTAGCATTCAACTTTTCTCAGCTTCATTTCATATAGAATCCAGTTTCCTTGCTTTTGAATCATTCCCAATGATTTTTAACTATGTAAAATTGCTTGTTAAGTCACACCTAAGGTGGAAGTTCTACTTGCATTTAGCATGAATCTTCATCCAGTAATGCTTCCAATTCCACCTCTTTATACACTTCCATCCTTCTGCTATGTTCTTTATCTTTGACATCAAATTCACCATTATTACACTTTTAAAACCACTCACGACAACTTCTCTCACTTGAGGCAGCCTCAACTGTAAATTTCTTCAAATTAAAGAAGCAAATCAAAAGTACCCTGAAATGACGCTCCTTTGGCTCAAAAACTTGACCTTTTTGCACAAAACTGTATGATGCTGATACAAAATCATTAATATTTCAAGGTTATGTTGTTAGCAGATGTCCGACCTTGCAATATGTTTTACATCAGACAATTTTAACCATTGACTCACTGATGGTGCCATTTTTTGGTCAACTGGCTTAGACTTATTTGTACTCCCAGTAAAAGGCTGTATCTAGTAGTAGGCATTATGTTAAAATGTACAGGGAGAGTATTAGAGGATTTTACATGATAATATTTAGCAACATATACCTAAAATATGATACATCATCTATGATGAGTTTTTATTCACTGTTATATAGAATCAGTAGATTTAAAAGGTTAAGACGTGCATACTTTTGAATTTTTCAACCATTTGTTTTATATTAAAATCATTTTTTAGTGTAAAACACCATGTTTATACTTTTCTTAGTTCAATAAAAAAGTGATTTGGGTATATTTAATTTATAAATAGGACAGAAATATCCTGTTTGTCAACAAACTTCTATTCAGCTACTTTTATAACCTACTTTTATTTCCTTTTCATCCTCTTTTTCAAATTTTGTTTTTGATATCAGTGTTTATTCACATATTTTACAACTCAATGAATTATTGGTCATTAGATTATTTTTGTAATATTTAAATACAGCAGCTTTTTTTTTTCAGTTACACTTAGGAAAACAAATTGGCTTTCGTTAGAAAACGTACTGTTTATAAATGGTCATAGCATTTAACTGAAACTCATATTCTTTTAAAGCAAGAATGTCAACTAAAAAAAAAATTAAATGAAAAAATTTTATCAATAAAATTTAAAGTATTTCTATTAAACTAAGAATTTTGCTTACTAAATATTTATAAAACTCTGACATAAACAACAATAATGTAATATCATAAAAGAAAGATCTGAAATTTCTAATTATTTTCTGTCTGAAATCTAAAGTTTAGTACCTGCAAGAGACGTTTGTTGGTTACACTTTAAAGTTCAAACATACTGATAGCTAAGTATTAAATTCTTAGACTGGCATTCCTTTCCATACATTTTGCCACTTGATGTAATCTTAATGCATCCTAAATTCTTCTGCTCGGTGCCTGTCCTAAATTCTAAAAATCTTTATCTCAAAATTTTATTGCTTGGTGTTTCACTAAATTCTAAAAATTCTGGCACTGGTAGATTATACCGTTTTACATTTATTTTCATTACTCATGTTATTAAACAAAGGAAATTAACAGTTTCTTCTATACATATTTTAGAATAAGAGAAATCTTAAGTTAAATCAAAAAATTCTAAAATAAACAGGAAAATTATTGAGAAAGAAACTGATTACTTAATGGGAAAGAAAATTATTCTTCAAAGGTGTATTGCTGAAACATTAACAAATAATGAGATGGAACTGAGACTAGTGGGAACACTGATTAGTTTATTGACATTAACTTGGAAAAAATGCTAAAGAGAATGCAATTGGTGTAAATTAGTTAAAATCTGCAAAAATTTCAAATTAAAAAGATGTATAAATATTTTGTCATGTACTGTTGTTGCAAAGCATATATGTTTATAGCTTTTAATGTATAATTATCTTAATATCATTTTAGAATTAATATCATAAATTGTATATGTACTTATCTATTATTTGAAATTGTAAAATACTCTTAGATTGTAATTTCAGTAGTGCTTTTTTAGTGGATATATTTTTAATAAACAAATTTTTTAATAATCATCATCTGAATTTATAATGACTAAGGGTATCTAACTACATTAATTTAATTATTTTTTAATAACTGCTCATTCTTTTAAGTTATCTCCATATTTTAAGGCAAGTTATCATTTTTTCTTAATCCTTACTTTGGCTGAAAGATTCAACACAAGAATATAAAAATTGACATTAAGCTTTATTCATTATAGTTAATAAGACATAAAATAATGCAAAACAACTTGCAGCTTATTGGAACTTTATATTAAACAGCATACAGTGGCTCAAACAATTGAGGATACACCTTACTTTCACTTGATAAATCCAACTTTCAATGGAAATAACACATTAACTAGAAGAGAAAACATGTTTTTATTTTCACACATAACAAAAGGGTTAATTTACGCTATAAATAACGAAAATCAACAAAAAAATATCTAAAATAAAAAATTTCACTAGTATTTGAAATAAACATAGGCAGATTTTTACCTCAAAAAATTAAGGATACACCAATGAAATTTTTGTGATATATCACATACAAAGACAGTGTCAATATTTGGTTGCATGTCCTTTGGCTTGTATAATGTCCTCCAAACGTCTTGGTACCGATTCGACCAATTTTTTGGTAGTATCTGGAGATATTTTATCCCATTCTTCTAGTAACACTTGCTTTAATTGTACTTTGTTCCTAATTTGGTGTTTTTGGACCTCTGTTTTGACTGTGGCCCACAAGTTTTCTATGACATTGATGTCAGGGGACTGTGGTGGTGTTTTCAAGTGTTGTTTACAATGAAAAAGACACCACATTTTGACATTATGTGCCGTGTGTTTGGGGTCGTTGTCATGCTGGAATATAAAATTTCCATCTAAACTAAATTTTTTTGCACTTTCTTTAAGATTGTTGTGGAGTATATCTATATAAAGCTTATTATCCATTATGTTATCTATAAAAACTAAGTTTCCTACCCTATTTGAAGCCATATAACCCCAAACCATGACGGAGCCACCACCATGTTTAACTGTAGGATGTAAATTTTTTGGATCCAAAGCGGTGTTCAGCTTTCTCCAAACAGTGCGACGACCATCACTTCCAAAAATGTTGAATTTATATTCATCACTAAATATAACTTTCTTCCAAAAGTTATCTGTCTTCAGTTGATGAGTTTTTGCTAACTCCAAACGCTTTTTCTGATTTTGTAAGCTTATAAATGGTTTCTTTCTAGCTACTCGACTACTATATCCAGCATGTCTAATCACATTTCTCACAGTTTCAGCACTTACACTTCTGCACATTATTCGAGAAGTTTCTGCAGCTAGTTTGATTGCACTTAGTTAAGGATCAATCTTGATATCTTTCAAAATTTTCCTTTTGGCTACATCACTCAGAACACTTTTCCTTCCTCTTCCACTTTTATTTTCAATTAATCCATCACTTTTAAATCTTCCAATGATTTTCTGTACACACGAGTGGCTTCTACCGACAATTTCAGTTATTTCAAGATAAGATTTTCCTTTCTTAAATAACCTTAATATAAATTTTCTTACATCAATATTGGTCTCTTTCCGAGTAGCTATTTTCCTTTTAAAGTTGCGACTTTAAATTCACATAACAAACTTCAAAAGACAAAAATAACAGTCGAAAAAGTTTAAGATAAAATTGCCCAAACTTAGATTATGATAGTAGCACGCAGAAAAAAACCTATTGGTAGTTAAACAAAAATTTCATTGGTGTATCCTCAATTTTTTGAGGTAAAAATCAGCTTATGTTTATTTGAAATGCCTCCGAAAATTTTTATTTTAGAATTTTGTCTTTGATTTTTCTTTATTTTTACTGTTAATTAAATCTTTTGTTATGTCCAAGAATAAAAGTACGTTTGCACTTCTAGTTAATGTGTTATTTCGATTGAGAGTTGGATTTATCAAGTAAAAGTAAGGTGTATCCTCAATTGTTTGTGCCACTGTATATTAACTGTTACAACTGCAGTAGGAAGCTACGACACTCCCGGGACAGATGGAGAAATCGCAACTAATTTTTAATACTTACCAACCATGTCAAAGTCGGATATTCATATCTTTTCTGATCAGTGGCTCACTACAGAAGCATGCAACAGTCAAGCTTCTGTTATGGATCATGCTATTTATGATTTTATTTCCAATATAGCCTGACATAAAATCTCATAAACCTTCAGAGTGAGCAAGTACATGATGATGGGTTGGGTTGGGTTGGGTTATTCAGTTATGGCAAAGCACACGAGGGCTATCTGCCTAAGGGGAGGGATGCCTTCGTGGAGGACTTTCTAAGGGAAACTGGCTCGTATACACGTTACACATGGGGAAAACCACGAAAGCGCCCATGCAGCCAGCCCGTTCGCGGGATTCGAACCTCGGACCGAACTACCAGTGTTCAGCGTCTTTACCGCTCTGCCGCTGGTGGGCCAAGTACATGATGAAACAAGGCATGAAAGAAAGAATCAACATAAAGCTAACAGTTAGTAAAACTTAAATAAAATGCCATATAAATATATGACTTAAATAAAATGCCATATATAAAATAATATATTGTATTTCCTTATGTATTTTTGCCCCTGGTTTTTTAACACCGAGTTCTGAAAGGTTAAAAAATACTTACTTAATTTTCCTCTTTCTTAAGTGTTCAGAGAATGAGCTCCCATAAATTTTGAAGTGGGTTTGTCCATATAGTGATTGCCTTCTCCTTATTAACAAAGAAAAATCCTTGCCAACTACATGTGAAGGCCACACTGAACCTTTCCTTTCTAACTGTTGAGCTTTACGTCAGCCTAATACAAGAACCAGTTGATCACAGCAAAGCAAACATGAACTTACTACAACATGTCTGTGTCTTCACAAAGTTAGCTGCATGTTCACCTTCTCTTATTCTTTATGGATGATTTGAAGTCCAAACAGTAGCTGAGGCAACAATAAGAATGGGTGAGCTTCAAGTTATAGAGAGGTAGAAATGGAAATATCTTATTAGATATCGTAATGTTTATGGAATGCAAGTTTCTTTTAAAGGTATAATATTGTGGTAGTTATCTGTAGTTTATACCTGATTACTATTCAGTTGTTGCATTCATAGTGTAACTGCATTCTTCAGAAAGTAAATTATTCACATAATTTTCCGCTATTGATTTTTAAAGGATAAAATGAGTAAAAGGGGAGAAATACACGACGAAATATGCTATAAATTTTCCAAGAAATGTTCTAATTTAACACTAATTACTTAATAAATTTAATGAAGTTGATTTTATGCTGAAATGTATTTTATAATTATGTTAAATATTAGATGATGTTTAATATTAGTCCATCATACAGGCGTATTTTATTCTAAGAATGGTATTACAAAAGTGCGTTTCAGACATTGATAATTGCTTTAATTTACTCAATTCTCATTTGCTGTTATGTCCTTAATTTCTTTTTTCATTGATGACTTTCAGAAGTACTTAATTTTCATTTGCGGAAATGTGTGTTAATTTAATGACCTTTTGAGAAGATGCATAATAATGAATCAAGCAGTGTAACTGTCTTTACAGTGAGGAGAATCTGGGCAAAATATTATTATTGTAATCTGAAATAGATAATATGGTGGTTAACATACGCAAAAAACTCGGTAAAAAAGTTCAGAGAGTAAAATCTTTAGAATTAATACATTTTAACTAACTAGAAATCTTATTTAAAAAATATTTTTTCATAAATAATAATATAATAAACTTTAAAAGATGCCATCATTATATTTTGTATATGAAAGATCTTTTAATTTTTCTCTTTAGGGAGATTTTTATGCATAATTTTTCATAAAGAGTATAACATTTTTTTTGTTTTATTGCATATTTTTATGGTTATGTCTCTCAAATGAAGAAAAAATTTAATTTGACAGATTTTATGCTGGCCACAAAAAATTCATTTAATGTCTTTTTTTTTCTTTTTTTAATAATGACAGTCAGCTTTCAGTAAATCATCAGTGGATCTTTTTTTTAATGCTAAGTTGTGCAAAATGAAAGAACTAAATAATGGAAAGTACTTGGAGGAAAAATCAAAAAAGAAAATTCTCTCAAAAATAGTAAGTATTTATGTAAAATATCAGATTCTGTTTGTACTTGTTTTAAAAGAAATCTTAAGAATTCCCACCAAATCATATTTGTCATTGTGACTTAATGAGTGTTCTTAAAATTGTAATTTGATGATATATTAATAAAAAAATTTAATTAGAAGTTTTTCTTGACATGTTAATATAAATGGTGTTTGTAACTTATATTTCCACATAATTGACTATGTATTTATTGATGGGATGTTGCTTTAAATTTGTGTTTATTTTCTTTAGTAATGTTGGA
>KK119076.1:286146-302393 GCA_000611955.2 Stegodyphus mimosarum | reverse complement strand
ATTTATATTTATATAATTTTATTTATATAATTTCTTTTTTATGAACACTTTTAAAACATATATTTGATGCAGTGTTATTTTTTTAATTTAGATACCTGCTTCAGGATTATGTTGGAGCAAGATTTTTGGCACAGTTTATGAACTTACAGAGAAAGAGTTAATGGATAAATTCGAAACTGAGATGAAATATTATGATGAAATACCTTTTGTGAGTGAGGAACAAAGGTCATCTGATATGGTATTTATCATATATTAGTGGACTTTCTTTTTCTTTTGTCCTTATTGTTTACCAGTATTTTTGTAGTTAAAATACATTTTTTTAAAATTTAAAATGTACGTATATTTTAAATAACAGGGCTATTCGTCTCAAAATAGATTTTGTGTCAGTTTACTACAAACAGTGCATCGCTTTTCAAATTGTTGCCACCAAATATTATTGCCCTGTATTATTTTTTAAAGAAGTTAAATAATAAAGAATATGTGTGAATGTATGTATATTTCTCATACTGGGAAAAAACTATGGCTCCTAGAGTCATCAAATTTTAAAATAACGTAGTCCTCCACCTGAATATGTGCACCTGGAAGCCTAAATTTGGAATTTGTTTTTCATAGTTTGTAAAATTTGAATGAATTTTTGCAGTTTGATGCAGTGAGATTCTATTATGTTCCTCACATTGTGAAAAGAGGATGGTACCCAGAGCCATCAAATTTTAAGTAACATAGCCCTCCACCTGAACATATGCACCTGGAAGGCAGAATTTTTAATTTGTTTTTTTATTATTTTTTATTTCATATTTTGTTTAAGTTTAATGATTCTTGATTAACAAACTCAGCAATCTGAAAGTGAGCAGTAGCAACACAGTACAGAATAAAGCATCTTTATATTCAGTGCACAAGACTGTCTATCAGGAATTCTGAAGATATGCTATTTTTAAATATTTTGTCATTTCCTGTTGAATTGAATTTTATGTGACGTAAGAGCAAAGAACATGACATTTAATAAATTAAGTTGAAACATAAAAAATTAACAAAAAAAGACCAAAAGTTTTTTTATTTTTTCTTTTTTTGGGTTAGTCATTTTACTAAGAAAACTGAATATTGATATATGATGAACTGAGAAAAGACATAAAAAATATCAAAATACATGCCGACATTTAACATTGCATCGGGAATTCTAAGAATATGCTGTTTTGCAGCTTTTAAAAATATAGTTGTTTAACTATATGTGGCATAAGTGTGAAGAAAATGATGATTAATAATAAAGCTAAAAAGACAAAAAAAAAGTGTTAACAGTAGTGCGTGCAAGCTCAGTGAGAGATAAAAATCCATAATAAATGCTTTTGAGTAATTGTTAAAATCCAAAACCTTTCAGATTTTTTTTTTCTTTTCTCTTATTTTTTTAAAATTTATTATGATTTTCTCTAAGTTTAAGGATTTTACTCATATTAAATATGTGCATTGTCTATGTATGTGTATATGTTTATCTAGGGTGAACCAAAAATCACATACATCAGACTCTCAAAACTTGTAGAACTTCCAAAATAGATGTCAGTGGCAATCTATAAGTGGTGAATGATACAGGTAGACAAGGTGTTAAGTTGTTTGACTTAATGAAAATGAAGGGAAAAATTTTTTTTTTTTTTTTATTGATGCTAACAGAGAAGCTTTTGCCATTTAAATCATTTTCCTCCCCCAAAAATGCAACTTAAGATGCTTTACTATTTAAGTCAAATTTGAATTAAAAGTATCATTTTACTTTGATTTTGTATTTTAATTTTGTATCATTATACTTTTAACTAAATTGAATTAGTATAGTATTGAATGCAATAAAACTTTTGCAAAGTGCTTAACTTGTCAAAATGCAAAGCAAAAAGATTTCAGCCTGAAAGAAAAGGATAAATTTTTAAAAAATTGTAATCTTTCCAGTAAAAAATTATTACATTTAAACTAGTAACTACCCAAGCAGCATTGTGCAAACAATGAATTAAGGAAACTAATAAACCATGTGAATATCTCAAAAAAGAGCAAAAGAGGCTGAAAATCAAGATACAATGAAACTGCTTTCCAGAATGGTTTCAAGCGATAAAGCTAAAAAAAATGTTTTATTTCTTGAGTTTTTTTTTTCTAATTTGCCGAATGCTTGTAGAGAATATTATATCAACTGACATAAAGTCACAGTTGGAGAAAGAGAAGACCAACATTATTCATCAGAAACTGATTTGTGAGAAGGAAGAACCTGATAACTGAATAAAAGTAGCATGAAGCATCATGCAGCTGATAAAGTGCACTATGGACCCAGCAGTTAAGAAAACAGCACTGGTTATTGACAAAAGCAGAATACCTCGAAATTTGAAACAAGTCAAGAACTTAGCTATCTTAACAACAAGAACTAATGGATTGTAGAGACATTAGGTTCTTACGAAGCAGGAGAGGTGAAAAATAAGCAGCGCCTTCGCCGGAGATCGAACCACGGACCTCTGAATTACCGGCTCAGTGTGCTGACCATTACACCACGAAGGCATGTTAAGAATGTGGGAGATATACCTTATAGGATGATAAATAGTATTTTTATTGATTTTCTTTGACAGCAAACTCAAAACTGAAAAAAATATCTTTGCTAATTAGATATCTGTGGTACACACACATCTTTCTCTGAAAAACATTAGTGTCTCTTCCTGAAAATACTTCTTACATTTAATCCTTAATTTTAGGGGCATTATAAAAGCTTTTAGATGTAATTACAGAATAATGCTAGAGGCTGTGCATATTATAGTCAGTGCATGGGGTTAATCTTTTAAAATCAGTTAAAAACTGTTTTTAAAAATAATGTATTATGTAGAAGCCTCAAAGGAATTGCAAGCTATAACTAATCTTTCAGATATTATCAGTGAGGAAAGTTCTGAGGATTTATTCTTAGTCATTTCACAGAAATATTGAGACAGTGTGTATAAAAATTGAGTATGAAAGTGTTAAAAGAACTTGACAGCAAAAGTGACTCAGAAAAAAGTGATAACATGTGATCATCAATCAAAAGTACTGCAAATTCTAAGAAGATTCTTAAACTGAAAAGTGCTGATTTGACAGCTCTGACTCCTGGACACTTTCTTATCGGGACTCCTTTAACAGCTATTCCAGAACAAGACTTAACCGAATGCGAGTATCTCCATTGCAGGGATGGCAGCTAACACAGCAGATGTTCCAAGGGTTTTGGAAACGGTGGTCTAAAGAATACCTGTGCGGGGGAAACCCCAATGGATTTCGAATATCTACTTCTGAAAGCCAAGGTGGCCCAGAAAACCAAACACTATCATTAATTAGAGCTTCAGCATTCATTCCCCTAGTGAGTTTATCAGCAGGGCTGTTTTTCCCACTGCAAAAATGCCAGTTTTTTAAATTAGTTTTCTCCTTTATTTCTATCACACGATTTCGAACAAATTGTTTCCACCTGTTGGCAGATCCTTTAATCCAGTGAATGCAAATTTGGGAATCAGTCCAGTAAAATATAATTCCCTTATCCAACTGTGGAAATATCGATTGCAATTATGAACCTAATCTTGCAGATATTAATGTTCCCAGAAGCTCAAGCCTAGGGAGTGTTACCCTTTTTAATGGAGCTAAACGAGATTTTGACATTATGAAACTTGTTTTACATTTATTTTTCTTCTCAAATCTAAAATATGCTACAGCGCCATAACACTTGGGACTGGCATCGGAGAATATGTGAACTTCTAAAAACTTCCCAACACATATCATTGAAGTACTGTCTGGGAATTTCGAAAAACTTTATTTTTCCAACTTCTTTTAACCATTCCTGAAATATGAATTCTGTGTCAAGGGGAACACTCTCGTCCCATTGAATACTCTTTTCCCACATAGTTTGCATTAAAAGCTTAATTCGAACCGTAAAGGGATTCATGATCCCTAAGGGATCAAACAGCATACCACATGCTGCTAAAATGATACATTTAGTTACTTTAAGTTTTTGTAACTTCTGAAATTGAGATACATCTATTTTCAAATTATCATTGACATTGTCCCAGATAAGGCCTAAAACTTTCAACGGTATCAAATATTCTTCAGATGTCTCACGACAGTCAACTTCATTAAATTTCCATAGTTCACTCAACTCAGGTGAGTTTAAGACCCATCTACGTTAATTCATGCTGGCTCCACTTAGAATGAAAATCATGTCTTTGTTTAAATGTTTAAGGCCTTTTCTACATTAACTGTCCCAGAAATTAAATCATCCACGTAAAGCTCTTTTAACATATTGCATGCCTCTTAGTAGGCATCTTCATACTTTTTTAAATGCATTCTTATAGTAGCTGTTAATAAATAAGGCGAGCACTTGACCCCGAAAGGGACTTGATTGTGCTGTAGAACTTGCAAGTTGGGATTACGGTGATCGAGATTTGACCCTTCTTCATTTATCCACAAAAACTTTAAAAAATCCCTATCTTCCTTAGCTATGCATACCTCTAAAGATGCGCGCTGAATGTCAGTGCAAAACGCGATTGAATGTACCCTGAGTTTAATGATAATCTTCAGTAAGTTGATATTTAAATTAGGTCCACTTTCCAAACAATCATTAAGTGATAAATTTCCCTTACTTTTAGAGTCATTTGACCGAAATACAACTTATGAGAATAAAAGGTATGAGACTAGATTATTGTGGAAAGAGAGTGTTGAAGGTTTGAATAATAATTATGAAACTGCAAAGCAGTGTTTGCTATTTTTCAATAATAAGTTTCAGAAAAATAGAGAGCTGTATCTAAAATATAGTGAGATAATTAATGAACATTTAAGAGATGGTATAGTGGAACGAGCAGATATGTATTTAAATGGTAATTTGAAAACCATTTAAATTAAATATACCTACATGAGGTATTACATGCCTCACCATGCGGTAGTTCAGGAGCAGAAAGATTCTACAAAGGTTAGAATAGTTTTTGATGCTTCTTCAAAAATTAAATATGTGTATCCAAATGATCAGAAGCTTGTTGCTGCGTGTTCCTTTATTTAATGACGAAGATAATTTACTGTACATTTATTTACAATTTATTTACAAGCAGTATGCCACCTGGCATGTTTACAAGCGTTATGCCCCCTGGCGTGTAAATTGATACATCAGTTTACTTTTCTGCCACCTGGCAGATACGATGTGATTATATCAGTCAGCGGTGATACGCCTGAAATATTGGCATGTCCGCTCCCTTTACGTTCTGTAACGCAACTAACTCTTTGTGTGGTGCGTCCTCTGGTACAAATCACCACAATCACCGAGGAAGCCAAAACATCCTCCCCCCCCCCGCCTGATGAATCACATTCATCTCAATATAATCTTCATTGTATGCAATCAAGTAAATGTTGAATACAGAAATTGAATGCATACAAAATGTTCAAGAGTACAAAATTACATATTACCATTACCAATCTTCTAGCAAAACATCTACACCTCTGATAGCTTATTACATTGAACAATTAACTATAATGGTTAAACTAAAACAAATAAAAATATTAGTACAACAAGTAATATAAAAAATAATAGTAACATTTTCAATATAAATTTGGCATTTAAAAGTATTCACTTCTGAAGTTTTCAACCTTGCAGATACTTTTTCCTCACTGAAATTTCTAGATTCAACCTTACACACATTTTTTCTTAGTTTTTCCTGAATTTTACATTTAAAACTTATAATTCTTTCTTGATATTCCTGTGCAGAAATTACTTCCGTTTCTAATTCCTGTTCTGTAACTACGAGCTTTTCTAGCTCAGAGTCATATTGTTTCAACAACTGCGACTTTTCAATCAACATTTCAAGTAATTCTTTTAATTTCTCATCCGCAGATTCATCCTCTTCTACCAATGCAGATTCTATTTTACTGATCAACTTAGTACTTAAGCTATGCATCACCGTACGCAATTTCTTTGCCTTATTCATAGCCTCCATTTTACCATTAAATTCTACCAACTATAATTTTCAACCAGTGAATCAACCACTTCTCGTAAGATGAATGACTTTGTTGACCCTGAATCTAGCATACAACGCAATACCTTTTCGGCCCCCCTTGATGCCTCACTGTCGCCGAAAACGTCTGTAAAAGAACGGAAGTCGGATATTTAATTTTGTTATTATTTTCATTACATAAAAGTGAAAGAGAAGCTTCAGAAATTGGTGTTTGTTTGGTCTCATTGGAAATACCCGCCTTTAAATCTTTCGATGCTGCATCGCATATTAATGAATTGTGTAAACCCTGGACAAGTGCTGATCAAAAAAACTGTCAATAGTTTTACAAAATTAAAGAATGCAATTGAAAAACTGTTGTTGAACATTATAAAATAAACACAAATAAAACATTTGTTTGTAAGAGATAAAATTTCATTTAAAATGTAATTAAAAAATATTTTCTATAAAAATTAAAAAATTGAATTTCAAAACTGCATAAACAGTTAAATTTAAGTATTAATTTTTAGTTATTATTTTGGAATTAATTAATGAATTAATTGCTAGTTGTTATTTTATTTGTGATGTTTAAAACTGATTATCACTCCTTACAACATACAAATCACTGTCTGTTAAACTCATTCACTTAATGAACTGAAATAAGTTTCAAATAGAAATGTTTTTAATAAACAGCTGGTATTGTGTATGGCATGTCTTTACCTATACATGCATGTAATGTAAATTCTGTAGATATTTTGAAATTAGGAAAAAGTTGCACGAACATGCAAGATGACATAACAGAAAAACATAAGAAAAAACTTAGCAGACGTGGCTGAAGATAACAAGACATAATTTATTTCTTAATATTTAATTCTTGCAGTACATGGTCTTAATCATACATCATTATATGGAGGTAATAATCACCCTACAATTTTATATAACTGATCTCAACTCAAGACAGTGGATGAAGTGGAGAAATAAGCATACACATTTGCATAACTAGAGAAAAGCAGGAAAGTAAGTGCACATTTCAGTGAAAGGGTATTTATAGAGCCAGTTTCTTTGTTTAAATTGTAAACTACTATTACATTATGACAAGAAGTATCCACAATGCTACTCTTATTTAATAGCCTAACGTGTGTTAATTTTCAGATGACACACTTTAGATTCATATATTAGTAGTTTTATGACAGGAAAGGGACATAGTAAAATTAAAATGAGGCATTAAAAAGACTATTGCTTAGTTAAAGTTAGTAGGTTTCCTTCATATTTTGTGTCTTACACACACAAACACACACACATGTATATATGTATATACATACACACATTTTGCATTATTTGTTAGCAATGCCCATTTCATAAAAATTTAATAAATTTTAAATTGTTCTTTACACTGCTTTATAATTTTTTTAATTCAGTTTCATTTTTATGTACTGTTTAATTGTATTTAAGTTTGGGAAAGGTTCTTTTTCTATTCCAGCCCATACAGGTTAGTCTTATGAGTGCACTTATTGATTTAATTTAATTTATAATTTCCTGATTTAGGATAATTTCATATATTTGTGTATTTGTCTGTTTAGATACAGCCTTTTTTTACATCTCTACAGCCATTTTTTATGTCTTACAAATTTAGTACTTTTATACCATAGCCCCAATGAAGATGTATCAAAAGATATAAAATTTTAACTTTATTAATTTTTGCATTTTTCTGTTGTGGTAACTTCTGTATGAATTTTGTTTTTATACAGTATTGGTTCATCAAGGGATTCTAAGAGCACTTTATCATCTCCTAAACATTAAAGCTATGCTTAATTCATGCATACCTGTTTTAAAGTCATTCAGCAGCATTTTTATCATAGTTGTGTTTCTTTAGATCGTAGTCTATTTTACAATTTACCTAAGTTTTTTGTATGTGATAAATGCATGTGTAATTTTGTGTTTGATGTTTTTAAGAATTTCAACTTTATTTTTAAATCAAATTTAATATTAATTAATATTTTGTGTATTAATGTTTGTTGCTGTTACTAAATTTATAGAAAATTGATGACTCAACTCATTGGACTGATTTATTTCTAAAAGCCTTAGAACAAAAAGAAAATGAGATTTCTTCTGATAAATTGAAGTCGCTTAAAACAGTAGAAGAGAATTCAACCGAAGTAAATGATTTAATTTGGATTGATTTAACTGCATTCTAATATAGATGCAAAATTAAAATAATAGTTTTAAAAAAATAATGCAAAATATTACGTAAAATTAAATTAAAATTAAATAAAAAATTAAAATAATGGCATAATGGTTTTAAATTACTATGTAAATGTCATGGTTGTTTTATGGTTAAGTCATATAAAACATCAATATATGCTGTGCAAACATTTATATCTAATCACCGAACATGTAATTTACTGGTATTTTTGTGTTTTTTGCACCAAATATGTTCAACAAAAATATTTATAATATTTAATGGGCACAATACCAAATTTGTGCCATTCTCTAATATCTTTTTAATTAAAAACAGATTGCTGTAGAGTGAAGATTAACAGTTTTGTTCTCGCCACATAATGATACTTTTTTGTTTAAAAAAAAAGTCAGAGGACTATAGAAATTTGGCATCACACATATCCTTGGCATGTAGTTCTACACATGAACATGTGCAACTTGAAGTCTGAATTTTTAATTTAGAATATTCTTATTTATTTTGTATTTTAGTTAACTGGATGAAATTTTGTTTAACTACTCGATGATTTAAAAGCAATGTACTTGCCACTTGCCAAATTAATCTTTCAAATTTAATTTTAAAAACTGAGCTGTTTTAGAGAAATATATTCCCTTTTGGCAAAGTGTAAAATTATCTTAAGAATTTAATCAACAAACTCATTCGGTTAAAAGAAATGTGTTGTCACTATCAGAAGTAAAAGATGTTTATCTTCCATGTTCTAGTATGTTGCTATTCAGAAAAGCATAAGTTGCTTCATTTTTTTAAAATTTAATCTCTCTATAATGATTAACAAACTAAGGATTTTAAGTCAATAAAGTTCGAGTTCTTCATCTTTATTATAATAAATTAGTAGCTGTATAAGGTATTTCTCTGCCTTCTTTGCATGCCTTCATGGTGTAGTGGTCAGCACGCTGGGCACGTATTGCATTGGTTAGATTCCCAGTGAAGGCATTGCTCATTTTTCATCTCTCCTGCTTTCAAAAAATGCCTAATATCTCTACACTGTTGTCCAAACTAAAAAGGGGGTGGATGATGATTCTCCACCACCGGGATGTGGTGATTGGGTCCCCCAAAGTCCAGTTGCCCTTTAAAAGGAGGAGTATATAAGGTATTTCTCCCACCTTCTTCGCATGCCTTCATAATGTAGTGGTCAGCACGCTGGGCATGTATTCCAGAGGCCCGTGGTTTGAGTCCCGTCGAAGGCATTGTTCATTTTTCATCTCTCCTGCTTTAAAAAAATACCTAATATCTTTACAGCTGAACCCATAAAATCACACTATTTGGACTCATTAAAATGTTTACATGCATGATTTTCTTTTATGTGCACGTTTTTATACATGTTTTTCTATTTTAAGCAGATGACCATGCAGGTGGCTAATATATATACTAGTTATTTTTCATGAAGCTTTATATATTGTTAGTGTTCCTGCCATCTACTTAGATTTTGTGCTAACATTTATGTTAGTGCTATGTGATGCCCCGTTAACAGAAAAATACCAATTTATTTTCGAAAATGCTAAGAATAAGAATATGTCTGCACAATTTGTCTTTAAAATCACCAGTCCTTAAAAAATCTTTCAGTTTGTCCAAATTCATGTTGAGCTTTTAAGTAATAATTAATAGATAAAAGCTCAACATGAATTAATAGATTAATGTTTTCAGTTATTTTTCATTTGAGGAAAAGAGGGAAAAAATCTATCCAGAACAAAATTTGAAGCTGTTGCCAATATCCATGTTACATAAGATCTTTCATGTCTTTTAAATCATAACACCTACATTACTTAAGATTGTAATAAAGTAATAAATTTTTCAGTAGCTTCCTGCTATAATAGAACATTATAAACCAGTGTAACAAATGGGAGCGATTCAGGAATTACAACAGATTTCACATTTAAATTTTTGATATTTCAAAGCTGTAACATAAAATTTTAATAATTAAAAAAAGGTATGCATAAATTTCCAAATATAAACTTCATCTATATTATGTTTTGCTGTATAGGAAGTCTAAATAAGTGAAATCAAGTGTATTTATTTTAAAGAGATTTTTCTGCTGTACTAAGCTTTAAAACTGCAAACACTGAATTTCAAAATAAATAAAATTTCATTTTCTTGAAAGTTTTATTTCCTTTGATCTTTTGAACAATATGTGTGTCACTGTCAAAAACTGATGGTGACACATTTACCATGATATTCATATTCTACATTTCCATGAATTCAGGAGGAAAATTTCAGAAAATTTTTTGAATTTTTGGTTTATATAGCCTACATAGCCAAAATCTCCACTCAGGTATCCTATAAAATTAATTAGTACACACTTGTTAATGTTTGCTGCAATCTACTTGCATATTTTAATTATTGAATCATGCATCCCAGAAAGTTCCTAAAACTGCAATGATATGTGATTTATTTAATAAATTTACTGTATTAAACATATGCCGTGTGTGCGCATTTAAGTATGTTTAATTTTTATTCGCAAAAGGTAAAATTAAGTAAATAGCTATTAATTTCTAAATCATTCATTAAGAAATCACTATTTTAAATATATATTAAAAACATTTCAAAAATAAATTTAACTTAAATTAATTGTAGAAAAATCAAAAACTAAATAAAGCAAAGGTGAAATTATAAATTCAAAAAGTCAAAAATTAAAGGATTATGACAAAACTAATTCAGTTAAGGTTACGGAGAGTCACCTTTATAAGGCAACTATTACCACAGATCTTAATTATTTGGAATCATGGATAGTCATTTTAGAAAGGTTTCACTGTATCTCACAGTTTTGGAATATCCAAAGCTTAGAAATGATGAATAACTGTTGCTCATGTTTTTAAAATACCTCAGAATGGCAGCATTTATATCAAAGTTCATTGTGTTTTAGAGAAACTAAGAAATAATTAGTAAAGTAGCAGTCAGTGATTAGTGAAGTATTTTATTTCTTTCATCCGGTCGTGTGCAAAATTGTATGGATTATATAGTTTGTGTAGAATTTGATATGTAGGATGCAAACTTATATCTTTGATAGTTGACCTTATTAAAACCAGAAATTCTAAGTGAAAGAATTACATGAGGAATTCATTATGCATGAACCAAACATTAAGTAACTTAAATTATATTAAACTCTTTTCCTACTTCCTGAGAACAAGTTTATTTAATATTATGAGGTATTATCAACTGTGTGATGCATCAACGAATTTACATTTTTAAAACAACATATATTTCAGTGCTGAGAAGTTAAATACAGATATCTTCTTATTCAGCAGTATAAGAGCATTATGAAAAATTGAAAATTTCGGGAAGGAGAGCATAGTTCGTTTTTAATGTGTTTTAATTGCAAAAATAAAAAATCTGTCGCATACCATTACAGATGCAGATACAGACCAAATGCAGATATCTTCCTCTTATTCAACATTATATCAAAAATTGAAGCATTATCAAAAATTGAAATTTGCGGAATGAGAGCATGTTCATTTTTAAGCTTAGAAATTTGTTTTAATTGCCCAAAAAACATTAAAAATCTGTTGCACACAATTTGAAAATACAAAAGAAAATTGAATTATGTAAAATACTGTGAAATTGATATTAGTAAGAAAAAGTAAGCATTTCAAGTAAGTAATAGAACTTTCTTCTACAAAGAGTCAAAATATGTCCTCAAATTTTAAATAATTCCAGAACAGAATACTTTTGTTTCTGGTAGCAAAGTAACCTTTGTTTGTTTCCTTAAAATTGCATTGATCTTTCATATAATTGACATCAATCTTAGTTTGGATTGAGCCTTATTTTAAACTTGAAGTTAAAGTGCATCTTTTTCATATACATAAATATGTATCAGTGATGACCAACTGCAAGTCTGTGACTAAGTTGATAAAAAATATTATTATTGCTTGCAGATTTATAAATATTAGTATGTTTTATGAGCAGCCTCAAATTTAAGATCATAAATATTTTGCTACTAAATAAATCTAAAATATCATTTTAGTAGCTGTTGGTGATTTCAGAATGTAACTGCAATTCAAAAATATGGTTATCATTCCAGAATATGTTCCTAAATATTGGCTAATAATGAATGAATGAAAGCAGAAGGGAAATATATTTTATAATTACTGTTAACATAAGTTTATCTTGAAAATTTCCAGTGTGAACACTAGAATTTGATAATATAAGAGATTTTGCATGATGGAATGTAGTATAAGGTGGCGGTACTTTTCCTTTGTATGCCTGCCCATTTTTTTTTCTTTCCCTTTCTCTTTTGCTGTGTGTGAAAGAGAAGCCAAACATATGCCAAGATCCAGTGATAGTACCATCTGGTACTAGGTGTGTGTGTCTGTAGACGAGAATAATTAAATACACACAGAGACATATTGTTAAAATACTACCGCCAAAATGTGTGGAAGTTTCATAATGGAAAATTACTCAGAGGTGCTGGCTACAAAGATGCTGGCCTAGCTTCTACCTGATTATGTTTCCTATCATGCAGAATCTCCTGCCATCGTGAAATTGTGATGTTTGTTTTGGAAATTTTTGAGCTATGGTCATGTTACCTGTAATCATTGTACATATTTAATGCCATTTTTGCACATAGTGAGCACAGGTCATCTTGACTTAGCCAAAAGACTTGTAGTGGATGCTTCATTTCTCTCACTCCTAAAGTTATAAGTTTATTATGAGTAAGATATAACAACTTTGTATGTCATGAGACCCATGGTGTGATCATGCAACTTAAACTGACCTGCTGGATGGTTCCTTTGAATGTGTAATGTATATCAGATATGTACGAGGGACATTCAAATGAAAGTGATTCGAGGTGTGTATCCATGAGATGTGTAGTGACAGAAATGAGATAGATACATAGATAGGAACAGCAATATTTAATGATCGAAATGCATACAAAGTTTATTAAAAACAATCACCCATTGCATTAAGGCAGACGTCCCATTGCTTGCGAAGGTTACGAATTCCGTCCGCGAAGAACGATGGCAGTTGATCATGGAACCAGTTCATAACTGCAGCCTTTACATCCTCATTGGACTAAAAGCGTTGACCTTTAGGCTTTTTTTCAGCAGTATAAAGATGTGATATTCACAAGGCGACAGATCTGGACTGTAAGCTGGATGTTCCAAGACTTCCCACTTTTTACAGGCCAATGCCTCACCTGGCTGGCATGTGGCCTCACATTGTCTTACAGAAGGATGACATCTGATGACAGCATACTCTAACATTTGGTTTTGATAGTCTTATGTAGCTTATCAAGCATTTGTGTGTACCATTGGGCGCTGATGGAGATGTGCAGCTCCATAAACTCCAGTAATAGGGACGCCGAATGTCGAAAAATGCCTTCAACATCACCTTTCTGGCTGAGTAGTTTTGAATTTTTTGGGCCTAGGCGAGTTTGGATGTTTCCATTGCATGCTGACAGACTTCCCTTCTGGTGTGAAATGGTGACACCAGGTTTCATCCCTGGCCATTACGTGCTGCAGAAAGTCGTCACCGTCAGCCATGTAGCGCACCAAATGCTGTAAACTGAGGCCCATTTATTGTTTCTTGTGGTGGTCAGACAGTATGTGGGATACTCATTGGCAACAAGCTTTTTGATACTTCAGAATGTTGCTGTTGACACATGCATGGCTCTGTACACAGCCACCATTCTTTAATGAATGACCACAACCTTACACCCTTTCAGTGTTAAAAACTTAATTACAGCTCGTGGATCCATTTTCAATGCAGTTGCATTTACACCAGCCATTTTTGAATGAATGCCATGTCCTTACGACTAATGTTATTACACATCTTCTTCCACAGATGTGTGCATGGTATGTACAGCTTCACTATCACATTTGTTTCATGAAAATCCAGTGCAAACGTTTCGCATGCAGCACTTTGAATCACTTTCATTCGAACACGGCTTATATTACATATACAAAAGAAAAGAAAAATGAACAAAACCTTATTTTTAATTCCATTAAGCATTGTGAAAATGGTTGAGAATTTTTTTTTCATGCTAAATAAATGGTTCTGCTTATAAACAAGGCGAGTAGTTTGTCATAAACCAAAAAGCACCTTCACTGTTTAAGTTCTAGAAACATAAATCAAGATTTGAACAAATACATTAGTATGAAGTTCACATTTTTTCTAATTGTAAACATGAGAAAGGGTTAAACTGGCTTTGCAGCACTTTATTTTCTTTTGCAATATTTTGTTTTAAATTTCTGAAAATAATGTGTTTATGAAGTATTCAGTTTATAAGTGTATACTGATTTTTATTTTTTTTAGTCTCAGCCATCTTGGGGTGACATATTTTTTGTGATATCTCAGCAGAATGAAGGAGAAATTCAAGAAAACTCATTTCATCATACTAATTCTGCTACAAAATCTTATCAGACTATTTTATACAATTTACAAAAGAGGGTGAGTGCATATCTCATATTTTTTCTTGCATTTTAATATATTTGTGAGTCTGTCAGAAGTGAGATCTTGGAGCAAAATTAACTTGTATTTTTTAGATCAAAATTTTTAATATGTGCTTTTATAACATAAACTTAGATTTATTTTAGCAGAATTTCATTATACATATAATGTTAAATTTCCTTAGAAATGGTTAAAGCAGCTTCTATGGTGCAAAAGTCTTGCATCACCTAAATTCATTTCATTAATAATTTTACTACAATAATAATGATTCTGTGTTAGTAGGAAAAAAATCTTAGCCCAGAAGTTTTTAATATGGATGATGTGTTCAGATGAGCCAATGGGGATGATGATGTGTTCAGATGAGATGGCATATCAGATAATGATGAAATCGTTGGCTCTGTTTTGAACTCACCACAGCAAGAAAATTATTCCAACACCGACACAGAGAGTGAATTTGATACGAGTGAGAAAATAACTTTTAATAAGGGTTTGGAACATGGTGAAAAATACCTAAAATATTTAGAACAACAAAGCTGTGTCACAGAGCAAGATATTATGACCCTATAGAATTTACAAGAAAAAAAAACTTACTCTGGAGCACCCTAAAGTTTTAAAACAAACCGCTATCAGAAAAATGTTTGAAACAGGTTAAAAAAAATACGTATATATATATACATTTTATGCTTTATTAATATCCCTTATTTTTACATGGCTTTATTGTATATGTCCTTAATGCTTTAAAATATTTCTGTAATCACTAATATAAATTAATAATGTAATATATATATGCATACAATAATTTAAGGCATATAATAAAATAATGTATATTATTGTACATAAGAATTTAAGTAAATGTATCTAATATGCCTTTTAATTAAATTATTATATATAATAATATAAATTATTACATTGATTATAATGAGAAAACTCTCCATATAACATCTCCAAGCAACGGAAATTCAATTTTAAAAACATCATTGAAAAGGTATTTTTCATAATTTAAAAAATTAATAGAATTTTCAGTCCTACTTGCTTTAAACACAGTTAAGGAAAAAATTAAATCGCTAAAATGCCAAAATCAAAAGTAAAACTTATAAGTATTGAAAAACCAGTTACCGTTATTGATAGCAGATTAATCGACTTATCAAGGGGACCAATCTACCATCAATTAACAGTAATTGAAATAAGAGAGAGTGTTTCACCTTACTTCCAAGTAAGCATCAAATTATTTGCTAGATTCAAATCATAAATCTAATTGATACTCAATCAAAACAAAGATATTAGTCCACTAAACTAAAAGAATCCTGTTAAAAAGCAAATAATCTTTAAAATTAAAATTGTTCACTAAGTACACAATTAATCTAAACGAGATGCTTACTTTAGAAGACATATCCCCTACACCAGGGGTCGGCAACCTGTTTGTCCTTAAGGGCACAGTACTAAATTTGAAAATCACCGAGGGTGCATATTTTATAGATAATCAACAGGTATAAATAGGCATAAAAAAAAAGATTTTTTATAACTTTATTTTGTTGGTGTCATACATAATGATACATATAATTCAGTGTGAAACTTGGGTGTCCATATTTTCAGCTAATTTCTTATAATTGGGGATATATTTAGAGTTCCTGGTCCTTAAACAATTATCTAAATGTGAGTCATTAAGCTTTGCTCGTATTTTGATT
>KK119076.1:264834-279273 GCA_000611955.2 Stegodyphus mimosarum | reverse complement strand
CCCTATCAATAAAATTCACGGTTCGACTCTAAAAGATTCTGTTTCTGACTTTAATTCTTGGGGAATTTATAGTATATCGTGTCAGTGTGGCTCGAGATATATTGGCCAAACAAAAAGAGCGTTAAAGTTTCGTATCAAGGAACATGAATCTTATGTCCGAAAGGGCGAAATTAACGAGTCTTCAATAGCGTATCATAGTTGGAAATTTAATCATAATTTTGACTTTGGATCTGCAAAAATTATCCAAAAAGCTTCTTCCGTTGGTGAATTGGATTTTCTTGAGGCTTTTCATATTCACAAAGATTTAGCAATTAAGTCTAATCCAGTCCTTCCTAGCGCTTTGAAAATTCTATTAACATAATTCTTGATGATTATTTTTGTCGATAGATGGCGTTGCCTCCTCGCACGTGGTTCTACCCGATAGTCTAAAAAGCCGTTACTCAGCTTTCTTTCCCTTTCTAGATATTTTGTTCTCCTGATGAGGAGGGACCTGTAGCTGCCCTTGAAATCGATTGAGTGTTTTTAGTGAATGTACGCCAAATACAAGGTTGTTTTAGCGAATTTGATCCACATATATCTCTGAGTATTGACAATCTCATGTCACCCATGAAGTTGCAATCATTCCGTTAAAAAGGATTTTTTTGTCATTATTTAAGAAGATTATCTTACTTTGTATTTCGTATTTTTATAGACTTTTATCGTGGGGGTATGAAGTAGTAGAGAAGTTAAGCTAATTAAGATGTGTTCATTTTTTTACATTTTCATCCAAATAATTTTCATAATAATTTCATATTCATTTTGTAATATTTTCATAATTCATGCAGATTGGAGTACTTTAGGATTTATTTATATTTTTATATAAATGAATTTTAAAGTACTCGGTCTGTATAATGTTTCTAATTCCTAATCCAGCCCATAGTTTTGTGAAAGTTGCACATACATGGTGTAAATCATATCATCTTAACAAGTTCTTACTATTAATTAGTTTCAACAAAGGGATTCATTTAACATTTTAAATGATTACTTTTTTATGTGTATATGTGTATGTGTTTAAACTGTATAAGTATTTTTAGAAAATTTCTTGCCTGATTATATATCACTTTAGCTACAGTTTTTAAATTATTTTTTAATGTAAAACATGCTTTTAAATTATAAACATGCTTATTAAAAATAAATATAATTCTTTTTTAGGGTTTTAAAGTAAAGTCTTGGATTGATCTTCTTCCAAGTCAGGATGGAGCTAAAAAATTATTATTGGAAGAAACTTGGAATAGAAGGAGGAATGACCAACTTTTAGATACTGTAATTAATGAAAGGGAAAAGGTAAAATTTGAACATTTTTATTGAAATATACAGTAATTTATTTTTTAGAGGATTTTTATAACATGATTTTTTTTTAATTCAAGGAAAATTATAATAAGTGCAACATATATGCATCAAAAAGCTGTTTTAACACATGATTTTAGAAATGCTGCAGAAAGGTTAAAAGAAATATTGCCTTTTAAAACATTCTTAATTTTATGCAGTTAGAAATGACATTTTAGGGCACTCATAAAAGAATTGAATAAGGACATATTATCCTCCTTCTTCATGAGAGCAATATTTTCTTCAAATTATAGGAGGAAGTTCAGTTTAAAACTGATATATATTTTAATTTTGGAACAGACAACTGATATATATTGCAATTTTGGTACAGACATTTTCTATAGCCCATACATTACAAAATTAATCATTTAAAATATTGAAATCCTGTTCACCATATTAAAATTTGAACTTTTATTTAAAATTAAATTGAATATTTTTATTCTTTGAATTATTTGTTTAAAATCTGTTTAAATCATGTTTACTTAATTTAAAACAAAAAAAATTAATTTCTTCAATTCTGAGATGCACATTTTAATTTCAATGCAACCAACAGAAAAAAAAAAAATCTTTGTCATAAATCAAATAAAAGTAATTGAAATAAAATGCTTCTAGCAAATAATTTTTAGTAATTATCTTTGATTTATTAAAAGCCATAATATGTTTATTTAAATTAGTAGTCTAAAGAAATTAATTATTTCAGAATGATTAGTAATAGGAGAAAACCTGCAACCCTAAGACTTCATTGATTATAAAACACACTCCGATTTTGGGAATAAAAGATACGCTTTAAAATTTAAAAAAATTACATATAGATTTTTAATAAATGAACTTTTTAATTATTTGTGAAAATAAATGCATTATTCAGATTTAAAGATTGTAATAACTATTATATAAAAAATTTGGAGTAAATTTTAAAGAAGGTTTATAAAAGTTATTTCAGTAATATATGTAATGACTGTTAATGAATATTTTTGAAAAAAGTATGACATGCTATCTCTAATTTGTAAATCTTTTAATTTTTGTCATTTAATTCAATCTATTTTGAAGTTTACACTATAAGTCTAAGTTGTAATCATTAGTAATAAGTTAAATATATAAAGACTCTGAAAGAAAGAAAGAACAAACAATAAAATTTTATTTTACTGTTTGAAATTAAATTTGTGGAGCATTCTGAAGATAAATCTGAGTTCTTTTTGATTGCAAGTTCAAAGTCATTGAAGGTTGGAGGATGAGTTTCATCCCTTCATCCTCATCTTCACAGATGAAGTTAGGTAATATATTATGCGCAGTAGTCTAATCTTCATTATCTCTTCCCCCAAGAAGATTTTTGAAATGTTCTTGCCAACTAGATAGATCTCCTTCCATATCTCTGGCAATTTCTCTATTTTCTTTCTTACAGTCTCAAATCAAATTCAGCTCCTACATTATTTACTAGCTGATAAAATTTTCTAGCCTCCTTTTGTGTCTTTAAGTTTTCAATTTCATTATGTAGTTCATCAAGATATGCTTTCTTATATATCCTTTTTTATACCCTTCTGAATTCTTTATATTTTTCTTCAGCATCTCTAACGGAATACTTCTGGATCATTAGCTGGTGAGCCTCATTCTTCCTTTTTTTTTTTTATCTCTGAGCATCCTCATTAAACCATTGGTTATGTTGCTTCACAAAATATTCATATATTGTTTTCTCAGTAGTTTCAAGTATGATTTGTTTAAAACTATGCCAAGCATCCTCTGATAGCAAGCTTTCCTCATTCATATTTTTTCGCATCATTCTTTTTTGTACTTCCTACATATTTCGGCTTTCTTTGGTTGTTCAATATCAAGCCTTTTGTGTTTTTGTTCTCTCTTTTGTTGAAAGACCTATTGATCATGCAGCATAGTTTTACAATAACCAGAAAGTGATCGGAGTCCACATTTGCTCCTCATAATGTCCTTACACCCAAGAGACTAATTTTATGTCTCATATCTGTGAGAACATAGTCAATTTGGTTTTGAGTTTTGCCATCAAGAGATCACCAGTTGGCATTGTGTATGTCTTTATTGTTTTTGTGCTTCTAGTCATCATATTAGATGCAATGGCAAAGTCCACAAGTCTTAAACCTACTGCTAACATTAGTATGCTTGCCTCTTTGTATAGACTGTGAGATCAAGTAAATACTCTCATGTTTTCATCTTTTCAAATCTTTACATTAAAATCTCTCATAATGAGCTTTACATCATTTGAATGACATCCAGTGTAAATCTTATCAAAAATATCATAGAATTCATTCTTGTCCTGCTCATCTTTTATCTCCTGTGGAAGCATGAGTACATATGACTGAAATATTCTGTATTTTACACTTTATGCGTATCTTGCAAATTCTTTCATTCATTGGTTTAAATCAATAATTTTATCGCTTATTCACTTACTAACAATAAAACTAGTACCGAATTGATGTGGTTTACGTGGCAGCTGTAATAGACATTGCAATTCCATTTGTCAATCATGCCTTGCCATTCCATCTTATTTCCTGGATGCACAGGACATCTAACTTGGACTGCAGGAAATTGTGAATATGCTTTTTCATTGCTCTACTTCCATATAAAGTCTGTATATTCCATGTTCCAAATTTCAGGTCCGGTTTCACGAAAAGTTGTCGAGAATATATCAATCAAGAAAATTCTTTTTGATGTTTCTTAAACGGGAGAGTTTTTACAAGGCAGGATAATTAGCCTTGCACCTAACCTCCAATCTGCAGGACCAGTCCCCTGATATAATCCCCAGGGGCAGGATCCCGGGCTATCCCCCAGACACTGGGCACCCATTTTAGTCGCCTTTTTTGACAAGCATGAGCTACATAGGGCCTATTCTTTCACACCCACTCACCACACAAGTGAGACGCATTATTGCTTTAAAAAAAAAGCAAGTTGAATCATGCTTACATATTTGTCCCCGAAGAAGATGCTGCAAGAGGGTGGGCATGAGGAAAAATCCCTGTCGAAGTGAAATGCCAAATCACTCAGAAGCAAGAATGAGATGTAAACATGATTCACCTAGTAAGCACATAAATTCGATCTACATCAATGATTTGCACTATTCTCAAACACTAGGATAAGATTAAAGAGATTAATGCTTCAAAGGGTGTCACTAAAATTTTTATACAATGGTTATGTATTCTCGATGATGTTAAAAACATTGCTTCACGCATGGATTAATAAGAAGCAAATGCAAGGTGGCACTAATAACAAAAAATAATTTGGGAGAAGAAGAAACTAATTTTCGTCAGCTTATTGAAAAGATGCCAGGATCATTAATGAATGAAGAAGCTTTCGCTTTCAAGACAAGCTGAGAGTGGTTGGGAAAGTTTAAGATAAGAACAAGCACCCGCAGCATTGTGAGACATGGAAAGGAGCAAGCTCAAGCATAAAGGCAGCCAAGAACTTTGTATTAAGGAAGCTAAAGAATTCTTAAGATTATCTGCCACAGCAGGTTTTTAACTGTGACGAGACAGGTTCTTTCATTGAAAAAGATGGTGCAAACTTATATTATATCTGAGCAGAAGGCATTGCTGAGCCATAAGCCAAAGAAAGACTGTTGTTACTTACACATGCTCGTAGACTGTAATAACATTTTACACTTTTATTCTCAGTAATTGTACACAGTTCATGGCCACTTGAAGTCATGAATTCTTTCAGAGACTCTTAGCTCACATTCTCAGGTAACAAAACTCAAAGAACTCGAAATGCGTGCGCAGATGCAAGCATTGGGATGCACGTGCAGACTAAACATACCGCCCGCCTTGACATGGTGTATCATTCAAAATTGTAAATCTTACAATGAAAAACTTTACACACAGTCACAATATAAAATACAGGTAAATAATTGTAAACATTGACATAATAACATCAATAACTACTAAAGAAACACAATAATTAATTACAACATACTCTTTTTTTAAAATTTGGCATAGGTAAAACACAAATTTTATTAATTGATCTCTTAAAAGTACCACATTTCGTTTTCATGGAAACTACTCTCACCTTATTGGCTTTACCTAAAAGTATCTCTACGATTCTACCAAGGGACCAATATGCATGTATTTCTTATGAAACATCACAATAATTAACTTAGTTAACTTATAATTCTTTGGTAGTATTATTGGAAATTTTCTATCAAAATTCAACTTACAATTAGTTAGTTTGCCTCCAGCAGGTAAATTTCCATATTGATCTAGAAATAGAAAAATACCTCTTACCTTGCTATCTGGAGGTACCTTACTAACCATTTTAAGGCTTGAGATTTCTTTTTTAAACTCAGTATTTTGTATCATCTTAATAAGTTCGGATAATTTTAATTCTGCACTCTGAAGAGGACCGGAAACCTTGTCCTTTCCTTTGCAGTTGTTTACAAGCCTAAAAATAAAACTTAAAATACGAATAATTTTAGTGTAACTATTACTTAGATTTAAGAAATCCTCAATGAAAGGGTTAGCTTTCAAAAGCTTAAGAAAACTAGCTTAAGAAAAATATTAGAGTCACTAAGGAGTTTAAGTTCTTCTGGAAAGTCCTTCACAATGATTTGCATCAGAATCTCTTTATTTGGATACTCGTTGTTTTTCAGGAACAGTGGGCCTTTCCACTACATATCATTTTCTAAAAGTTTACTTAGATCCAAACCTCGGGATATAAGATCACTCAGATTCTCATTTGAGGACACATGATGCCACTGATACCATTAGTCAACTCTTGAATTGTTGCCACTCGATTTGCAACAAAAGTTTTCAACTGGTTTAGGCTCCTTTTGTAACCGTGAAAGTACGATCATGGAGTAACTCCACTGATACACATTGTTCACAGAAATCTCTAATGCAGATGTTACTCTATTAACCTTGCAAGTAAGACAGCCACACAAAGCTCTAGCCTTGGAATAGTAACTCGTTTCTTAGGCAAGACTCGGGATTCACTAGTCACTAGCCTTGTCTTCAATTCACCATCTCTCAAATGGGACTTGCAATATATGGCTGCTCCGTATGCTACCTCAGAGGCATCTGCAAATCCATGAAGTTTCACCTGGTCTGCTTCTGCAATAAGAATAAACCTCTGAACTTCTATTTTACTTATCACTTCCAATTTAGTAGAGAATTTCTTCCATTCATCAGCTTCCTTTTTTGGCAATGGTTCATCCCGATTCAGCTTTAACAACCACAATCATCGGAGGAATATTTTGGCTTTACTTATGATTGGCCCTTGTAAACCAATCGGGTCAAACAATCTTGCAATTGTGGACAATATTTCTCGTTTGGTAACAACTGTATCATTATCGAGGTTCACTCTAAAACTGAAACAGTCTTTCCTAGACTTCCGGGACACTCTGAGTGTTGTAGATTCTTCTTCATTAGGAAAAGGATAGGTGTGGTTATCTTCCACAAGTTAAGCATGATTACTTCACCACTTGTATAGTGTCATTTGGGTTATCTTCCGCAAGTTCAGCATGATTACTGCAGCACTTGTGTAGTGTCATTCCTGCTCTCTTTAGTATTGCAGTTAACTGAGATTGAAGCTCCTTTGCTGTCCTCAAAAATTCAGTTTCACTAAGCACATCGTCCATGTAAAAAGTTTTAAGTAACACTGGAGCAGCTAATGGAAATTTTGGACCTTCATCAATTGACAGTTGCTTAAGCGATCTAGCTGAAGTATGGAGCACTAACTGTACCATAGGTCACAGTATTAAGCTCGTAGAATTTCACAGGTGCATTACTTTCTTTTTTCCACAAGATTCACTGCAGCCATCTCTGTTCAGGGTTAATTTCAATCATTCTATACATTCTTCTGATATCTGCCATAAATGCGAATGGATACTTTAAAAATCTAAGCATGATTGAAAAGAGATAATCTTAAATAACCCCTCCATTATGTTCATTCCGCTTATGAGTTTGCTCATAATGTTCTTGACATATTGCTATTTCTTTATTTTTTGGAACAGCTGTTTCATCATTCTCTATTTCCCAAAATTTTCTCATTGTTTGTTCTAAGTCAACTGTTGTTTTCATTGACCCGCAATGTACTCGGTTCTGTTCTTCTGATGTAACGCTTCCTGACACAATAAACCCAAATGCGCTGTTTTTCAAAATAAAACTTGAGTTTTTGTAGCGAATCTGTTCAGACTTTAATATTTCAAAGAAAACCTTAGCTCCCAAAAGCATCTCTATGCGTTCTGGAACATTAAAATTTTCATCGCCGAATTTTATGTTAATAAAATTTTGCATTTTAATATCAATTTTTCTTGAAGGAATCAAATCTTCCTTGATTTTTGGTACTACTAGTAGATCTAAATGTCTCACATATCTTTTATCTTTATTTCTAATGCATGCCGAAACTCTTGATCGAATTGTAAACAAGGAATCATTTAATCCGGAAATTGCGATGTTACTTTATCTGTCTTCAATTGGAATCTACTGGCACATTCTCTGCTTATAAAGGATGAAGTACTGCCGACATCAAACAATGTTTTGACTGGGTGTAGCTTACCCATATCATCATTAATAAAGCAGATCCAGGCTGCTTAAAAGAACACTTTTTGATTTGTTTTACATTTGTCGCTGTAAGCAGAGTATTACCGCTGTTAGCCAGAAAGTCTGGCACTAGGAAGGAGAGTACACTGGAACTAATAGCTGTTTTGTTTTTATTTTTTTCATTCACTTTCGATGATTTATTTTCTACCAGAAAATGAAGTGTCACTTGGTGTCTTTTCCCACAGACGGAACACGAAATTTTTTATTTACAGTTTTTAACAGGATGATTTAATGCTAGGCAATTAAAACACAACTTTTAAAGCTTTCAGCTTGATTATTCACCGGTAGATTCAAGTAATTTGGGCATTTTCCAAGAAATGATTTTCCTCGCAAAGAACACACTTTTAAGCCTTTTACATCGGCAAAGAATACCTTTGAAACATTTTTCGACGTTTTATAATTGTTGCGAGAATTTTGAAAGTTCTTCACACTTTTCATAAGGGACTTTCTGCAAGTTGTAAAAAATAAATCTTCTTCCTTTGCAATTTGTTGAGGCGGAAACCAACTTTCAGCTTGCCTTACAGAAATATGGGCTGATGCTTCTTGATCTAATGTCTCAAACAATTTGTCTGATATTATTAACTGCTTCAAAGTTTCCAAATCAGATACTTTCCTCAATTTTAAGTAATATTCAAAATTTGTCGTTAGTCATGACATGAACTGTATGTAGGACTCATTTAGGCGTTGAGACTTTTTAAAATTCTCTAAAGCAATTTGTGGCATAGGTTCGAATTCTTTTAGATCTTATAGATCTTAGCCTTTACTTTTTTATACCCTCATCTCTTACATAGACGGTAATGTTTGAAGCCCATTCCCCTAACAAGTTTAACAATATTTCCGCTTTAGATTTCTCAGGCACATTTTTTGTTGTGAAAGCTCTTTCTAAAGAAGAGAAAAACAACTCCACTTTTCAGGTTTACTTGAAACCTTCAACGTTAGAGTTCTTATACTTTTAATAAGAGAATTTAAGGAATCGGAATTTTCTCCTTTTGTTTCATTTTGATCATTGCTTTCAGCTCGTAATTGAGCAATTTCCAGTTCTGTTTTACATCTCTCCAATTTAGTTTGCTCTAACTGTAATACTTTAGCTTCTTCAGATTTACAATGCTCTACTATGGAATTACCCAACTCTATGACTGAATCTGGATCAGATTCAAAAGCTTCACTACTTTTAATCGCTAGGTTTAAATCTGCAACAGTTATCTTTTCACTTAATTCTATATTTAGGTCTAAATCTTTAAATCTTTGAGTGCACCTTTTATCAACATTATACTCTTAATAAAATAACATAAGATCATAAAGTAATTGTTCTCAAAATACTCTTAACACAATACATAAATACTATAAATATTTTCTCAAAACTGTTATACAGTATCTCAATAATAAAATGGCACTTTATTTTTAAATTGAAACTGCTGACTTACTCGTTACTTGTCGATGACTTTTAATCCATAGACTTTTATTCTCAGTAATTTTACACAGTTAATGGCCACTTGAAGGCATAATTCTCTCAGAGACTCTTAGCTCACATTTTTAGGTAACGAAACTCCAAGAACTCAAGACGCGTGCGCAGATGCAAACATTGGGATGCGCATGCAGACTAAACAACTGTCTTTTGCCATCGTTTTGTGCAAATGTTCATTGAGATCTGTAAACTAAATTGGTGCTTGTTTACTATTTGGACAATCTGTGAGCCTTCAAGAAGTAATAACCTTCAAAAGAGCTGGCTAAGTATCATGTGGATGTCCAATGACAAGGCTTGGGTGACATGTTTATACAGATTGGATCAATGAGTTTTGTCTGCTTCAAGATGATTAACAAGGCATTGGAGAAAGCCATCAAGAAAACCCTTATTTCTGCATGGAAGAAGCAATTGCATGGGAAAGTAACTCTTTTCCTCCTTCATTCTACTTCTTAAATACAAACAAATAATTTTTTGTAAAGAAAAAAATAAAAAGAAACTCTCTGAGGTATAATTTCCTTTGTTTCTCAAGTTATTTCTTATGACTTCAATTCTTATTTTCTTAGACACCCATTTAGGGAGACAGTATTGAGAGCAAAGAATATTGTAAAAAATATGATTATATGTTTTCTTATTTAGTAAAATATTTTATATGTAAAGTTATTTCATCAAAAAATATTAGTTTTGCAACAATACAAAATTTCATTGCAAAAAAGTTTCATGCTAAGTGCCAGTATTTTTGTGGGAACTAGCATCATTTGTCAATCATCACTGTCTATCAGGCATCATTTTGGCCTAAGTCAGAAAATTTCACTTTTGATGAAGAGATGCAAAATTTATTTGCTGAGAACTAATGAATATAAAATATCTAGAATCTCTGGAGGACATTACCACCTTTTGTCTAAAGGCATTCAGGTGTTCATTTTTCTTTTATTTTGCTGAAGACCAATACAGACAACAATTCTATAAAATACCTTTTGAGTTTTTTTTTTTAGTTGCTTTTCACTTTATGTTAAAAATTATCTTTTTTATCATCAGTCACAAATGTTTTATGTAAATCACATTTGTGAAAATGTAAAACTACCTAAGATAAGTAAGTATAAGGATTGTCAATGTATTTATGTATAGTATTTAGCCATACAGTGTTTTTAGTTTTTTCATACTACATGGAAAATATTGTGATATCAAGCATATATGTGTAAAAATGTTATGTGTAAAATAATTAAAATATATTAATAGAATAGATATTCAAGAAATGTTATTGCTGATAATATCTGTATACTTACAAACATACATAATCTATACTTCTGATGTTTTATTTTATGTAGGATCACAAGGATAGTATGTGGAAAGATGTTTTTCCAATAGCTGTTGAAGTATGGAAGAAACAAATTGGACATTACTTAAATATAGAAGATGTATCATGCATCAAAAGTGAACAAGATGAAGTATGTAGTTCAATAAAAGCAGTTATATTTTCTCTAGTACTTAATTATTACCTCATTGACCATCAAACTGCCAATACGCAGTGCAATTAAGTGTCAATTATGTATAAGTGTGACGCAACAACACTCATAACATCTCGTTTTTGCTTAATGTAGCCTTGATTTGTTCTTATGAGTAAGGACACAAATTAATTACAATTATTGCTATTTTTCCCCCTTGCATTTTGAAAAAAAATAATTAAAATTTGGAACACTCCTTTTACAGAACAGCAAACTTTGGATTATTTTCAAAGTTATCGAATCCTACCATAAAAAAAGTATGCATTAATGGATGTGATATGGTCAGCTTAATATGATCAATAAAACAGTAACACAGTGTTTTAGACTGAGATTCTGATAAAATCAGAGAGCCTAACAAAATAGTAGAAATCAACAAAAATACGATTAAACTTTTGACCGAAACTAAATTTCAGCCAAAACTAAAAATACCTGATTATGCATACAGTGAACTATTTGCTGTTCCTGTTATGCTTCTAAACTCTATTCAATTATGGCATGTTATGCTTGATGTGAATAATCTTTATTTGTGCATCAACTTGCAATTTTATGGATTTGTATTTCTAATTGTAAGCAGATCTCTTCATGTTAAAAGCTAAGTATAAGATACAAACAGCATTACTTTTGCAATGGGTGCTGTTGATTTTTCTTTTATTACTTCAGCTGGTCATTGTGCGGCCAACAGCTTGTTTCAGTCCCTCTGGAGGTCGACTTACAGAACTCTGCAAAGCTACTGGCTAGGATTGGTACTGAGGCAATCTCAGCCACAGGGGAGTACAAATTATGAACCTAGTGGTTCTAAAGGCCCTGGAAAGATCACTTATTCTTTGGCCTGTGGGTCTGGCACATCCTAGAGCTCGAGGTTCTAGTGGCCTGGGCTTGGGTATTCTGGGTAATGTCCTTGGTCAGTGGGCAGCTTGTGTAACTGGTAGGTAGCAAATCGATGACCAGTGACACCCTGGGGTGTATGTTACACCAAGTGCATTGGTGCCAATCTCTCCAAGGTTTGAGGACAGGAGTTAAAACCCTGGGCCTTGTTTGGTGGAGAGTGTGGACTCGTAGTGCTCTACTTCGAGGCAGAATGAGGAATGCCAAATAAGTTAAGCTTGTTTCAGTTGCACAACAGCAATAATTTTCAGTTTTCTTGCTTGGCTAACAACATTTATGAACAATATGGTACAGCAAAACAATTCTCCCAATAACAGAACAAAATATTGAAACATTACAACTTTCGCAATCCACATAAATTAATTCTATTTTGATGTAATTACACATTTATTTTTATTATTATCTTACCCCCCACAGTGCCTATGGAATTCCCACATTTCTGAAATATGCCGTTAGAATTAATCTAACCTCCCTAGTCTCGAATAAATAAATTACCACATATATATTTAAGGCTTAACCAAGGCCAGCAGTAGACATTTTGCTGCCCAGTACAGTCTCTTCGGGTTCAGAATTGTACTGCTAAACACCTTTCTAAATTCAAAAAGTTTTTGGCCCCTAAATTTTGCATCTGAATGCCTTCCCTCAAAGTTTTTGTCATCTTTTAATTTTGTTCAAATCAGTCTTTCTCAATTCAAACAGCACAAAATGCAATCTTGTGCTGTTTGAATTGAGAAAGACTTATTTGTTACTGAAAAGTTTTCACTTATGAATATCATTTACAAAATCTACTTTTTGTATGTTGATGTTACGCAAAATATTTCTATTCAATTCCTCCTTCTCAATACACTGAACAGTTCACAACAAAGTTATTTGAAATCTGTAATCAGCACCAAGTGTCATGTCAACATAAAAGGTTACCATGCTCTTTGGTATTCATTTATTGGCGTTTAGAAAAACAACTATTTAGACTACAGATGGGCAAACCAGCTCTTTTAAGAGATCAGATTAGAACGTTCACTCACTGAAGTGAATCAGTTCTTTTTAAAAATTCACTGCTCACTAACAGTGACCTTAATTAATGCACTCAGAACAGGCATGGATTAAGAGTGGTGGGCAAAGATGGGGAAAAGCAGAAAGAAGAACTGAACAAGGAGTGGGATCCCTGGAATCAACTCAACCAAACCGATCACTGTGGACTGATTTCTTTCAATTGTACTTTTGAGATTCCCTAAAAATACCTTTCTGTATAGAACAACTATAAAATCCTGGAATAAAAAGTACTAAACGTTAAAAAAACTTAAATGCACCGATGTTAAATATTGCTTTATTTTATTACTATAATTGATATTTTGTTGCTACCACAAAGTACAGCGTAAAAATAAATTTTTAGATTAGAGGCAGGTTCCAAAGAATAGGAAATTGTCTGCTGACAATACTGGCATTTTTCTTTTTTTTTTATCCATTATGACAAAATGATACCAAATATCGCTTGAGGTTCTTCTATTCAGTAGAGTTTTCCACATTTTGTTCTGCAACCTTGAAAAAATACATTAGATGGGAAAATTTATGTATATAAATATATACTAATTCTAAAGAAGATTAAAGAGAAATTCACAGCTCTTGATTACAACGCATTATTAGTAAAATAAGTAAATAAATAGAATGATTAAAGAGAAATTCACAGCTCTTGATTACAACGCATTATTAGTAAAATAAGTAAATAAAAAAAAATATAATTTATTATTTTACATAAATATTACAGTAATATTGTATAAAAAAGGTAATACCTAATATACATAGCTATACAGCATTCAAAGAATCAAAATGAAACTCAAAGGAACAGCTCCAAGGAAGCGAAAAAAGCAAATAATCAAGACTCTGCAAGAGCCAGATTTGCAGCTAGAGCAAGAACGATGAAACAGCAAATAATGAAGACTCCATCGGAATCAGAACCGCAGCTAGAACAGGAGCAATGAAAATCATGACTCCGAAGGACCCAGATCTGCAACTGGTGCCAGAGCGATGACAGCTGGAAATCCAAGGAACTACTTTCTATAATCTACATACTTTACACAGACCCTCACATTGCCAGATGGGGGGGGACTCTATTCATTTGCAAACAGGGGATGGGGTCAGTTTCGCTGAGAGTTATTGGTTTATTTAATATTTTTGTTTTTTAAAGACTAGATTGAACACAAGCAAACCTTATCTAAAGCCAAAAGCACACATATATACATGTAACATAAAAAATTTGTGAATCAAAATTTAATTTAAACTAACCCCTAATTTAGGGAGTTTAAGGATTTCCTAAAGTAAAAGTCACAAGTAAAAGGGTCATAAAATAAGTAATATTTTCTTCATAATAATTCTAAAATGACCCTCTTACTCTTAAAATGAAGTCCAATTTGCCCATATCTGTTTTATTCCAGGAAAAAATTTCCAATCTAGTTTCTTCATAGTAATTATATGACACATATTCGCTGAAGTGCCTCACACACCTATCTAATACCAAATGATCTGTTACATAGAATCTCAATTTTACTTAAAATCTAAAATTATATTTTTTGGGGAAGGAAGGGGTAAATTTTTATTAGAAATTTATTTTTTCCCCATATAATTGAAGATTTTTGTCCAGTTTAAATTATAATCAAGTTGTAGTTTTTAATAA
>KK119076.1:252309-264675 GCA_000611955.2 Stegodyphus mimosarum | reverse complement strand
TCCCAATAGATTATCCTACTTTAATTTGTTCTGATATTTTTTTGCATTTATGAATAGAGTTTTTCATTTCTTAGTTAATATTTGATTTTTGTTCAAGATGTTTTTCTTTCCATTGTGTATAGACTTCATTCTTTGAAAATAATGACATTGGGAATTTCCAAAATAAAATGTTGATTGAAAGAAACAAAAAGAATATGTTTGAAAAAGAGTTAAATGCTCAAACTAAGAGAGTGATGCGTGAAAGATTTGATTTTTATGATTCTTCAGTTGAAAGATTAAGTCAAGTAAGTTTTCTGTTTTGAAATATATCAAATAGTAAGATGCAAATGTATTTTCATTGCATATAAAAAGTTAATTCTTTCTTCTGAATTTTGCTATTAAGGAATTTGTTATTTCTTCTAATGTAATGTAAAGTTAATGGTTGAAGTATTTTTTTTAAGTTAAACTATCTATGCATGTGTTAGTATCTAATTATGTATACAAGTATGATGTATCCATATAAGAAAATTGAATCATTATTATTGTGAAAACAATTGTTTTGAAACTTTTATTTAAAGCTTCTAACATATAACTTTTTGTTTCATTTTAGTAATTTATTTTCCCCACATATATATTAGTCAATATAAAGTAGTATTCTCCGATTTTTAAAATTTAAATATATATTCCTTTATGTTGTAGAAGATTTTGTATTATATTTGATGACATTAAATTGATCTTAGAATTCTGGACTGTCCATTGTAAAGCAAGATTCCTCGGATCAAAAGAATGTGTGGTCTCATAATAAGAAGCTAATGCAACAAACTAAGAATAGGAATTTATATGGAAGTGCCAAGGATTTAGATCCAGAGGTTAATCCATTTTATTTTTTCTTAAATAATATTTGCCTTTTCAAAATATATGATAGATATCAAAACTCTTAAAATTAAAAAATTTTCATGCTGTATTCTCTATCACATTTTTTAGTTGCCTCAAGAAATGAATTTCTTTGGTTATATGTATGCAATCACATCAGAAATAGTAATTTGTTAGTCTGGCAGGCTAAGAATAGGCGTGGCCCATCATTAAAAAAAGAAGAAAGAAAAGAAACCAATATCTTTAGTGTAAACAAATCATTTTGTGTAATAATATTTTTTTATCAAATGCCTGGCCATTGACCATCAGGTCATTAGGCAACGAGCTCTCCAATACTTCTTTACAATATAGTGCAAAGCACATGTCCAGATGAGAAGCATCCATGGCTTGTCCAGAATTACACAAAGCACATAAAGCTGAGGCAGTCAGATTAAAGTAATAATAAATATAATTTCTTGGCTAGTATAAGAATGAATAAAATTTAAATTGACAGGATTTTTCCATTAAATGAAAACATCTCTTTGAAGTGTTAATATTTGCTTTGAATATTGGTTGTCTCTAACTAAACTGCAAATAACATAAGAACATAATAGCAAATAACTAAAACATAAAATTGTTTAAAGCTCAAAGTGCTGCTTTTTTGATACTGCATAAAAATCAAACTAAAAGAATACTTCTCATGAATTTTTAAGATTTGGTATAGTTTGTTGTTGTAAATCTTTCATGTTATGCACAAACTAGTGAATATTTAGCCTTTAGGCTGATATGATATTATACCTCAAGTACATAAAAGAGTTAAATCTTTCATGTAATTATTCTTTTATATATTTGGTGGGATACTTGGGACCAAACATGCAAGAAAGGCAAAGGAAGAATATGTATATTAGAATGTAAACAAAATAATAGAGTGAGTCAACGTGTGAAGAAGTTTATGGAGAGATGTAGAGGTATTTAATTATTTTAAAAAGAAATTATGCTTATATGTTTAACTTTTTTTTTAATATTTAAAAAAATTTAAACACTTGCACCATTTAAAATAGCAAAGCAGAGAAAAATGATCAATTTTAATAAGCTGCTTGGTCACTTTGCTCCTGAGAGGGCATTATTATGTCTTCATTATGTTAAGTGAAAATATTAAGCACATTCTATTTTAAGTGGATATTTACTATGTATGAATTATCATTTTGGTATATGAGTTCTATATGTGGGTAAAATATTTTTAAAAATAAAAATTTTATGAACTTTTTTTTCATTCAGAAAACAAACATAAAACTTCTCCTGTACCATTTATGGTACTCCACGAGGTATTCCACGAGGCTTACAGATGTAAGTAAATAACTCATAATTCAAGGAAATACAATTCAACAATAAAAAACATAATATTTAGGTCTGGACAGAGCAAAGAAAAAATATAAAATACAAATACTATTATAATAAAAATACTAAAATATACTATGAATAATTAAACTATGTTAATACTTCTATAAAAGAAAATAAACCAACTTAAAAATAATACAATAAAAATAAAAGTAATACTGATACAGAAGAAAAATGATGCATCAGCAATACAATACTTCAATACATAACATAATCATACATAGACGATATGCAAAATAATAGAATGACACATAAAAGATTAAAATCCAGTCATTATAAATAATATTGAAAGATCAAACAATAAATAAAGTCGTGTAAGACTCAAGGCTTTGGAACTCCTAACATGGTCATAGAAAACAGGAGGCTAGCAAATAGAGAGTTGCCCTAAACTCACTTTAAATGCACTTCGGGCATTCACATGCAACCTATGATGCAATAAAATATGCTCCACATCGTCCACAACATTGCCGCAAGCACAGAGTCCACTAGTAACAATATCGAAATGTTAGTAAATTCCAAAATTCCCATGGACGGTCGAAATCTGGGTAAGTTTATAATCCAGTTAAAAATGCCTGCCCTTTGAAATCATTACAAAGCACTTGCGAAAAATCTCTTTGTTCTCTGGAACTTCGAAGAAGCAAGATGTTCAGCATTCCAATCAACCATGGTTTTTTCCCAAGCCACCTGCTTCCAATAAGACTTGGGAGCCGACAGCATTAAATCAGTATCATGATAAATCGCTTGCTTAGCCAAATGGTCAGCCCTCTCATTAACAAGACTATCACTGTGGCCTCGAACATAGGCAAAAAAAGTATTTACAGTATGTCCAAGCATGTAATATAGAGCGAGTTTCCACCATAAGTTTTTTACTCGATAGTGTATCATGTAGAAGAGAGACAGAAGAAAGTGAATCTGTGCAAATAAGATATTTAAACATATACATTTAATGGCAAGATTTAAGCTCAGAACCTCGGCTTGAAAAACAGAACATGTATCTGGTATCCTATGTTGAACAGCTATAGTCTCCCTGCCATCTTCATAAAAACAAATACAAGGCCAACCTTTACGTTTAATTTACTACCATCTGGGAAACAAATAATTCTATATTCTTGGAAAACATTATTATCATAAATAACAACTGTCGCAGGGTTTCTGTATTAATGGGTTTGTAGGCCGTACATGTATTTTCATCATTATGTTAAAAGGTAAATTTCCAATGAAAGATTAAACACTTTTTTATTTTCATTAGAAAGTGGTAAAATGAAATAATAACTAAAAGTTTGTAAAGATTGGAAAAGGAGTGTGACAAATAAAATTCTCCGAGATTTATGTATTTATAAAGCTGGAGTTATTAAAACATGCAGTTTTGGAAACATATCCTTTCATGTTACATATCATTTTGGATTTTATGCAAATTCAAAAGTTGTTTTCTTCTATTTTTCTCTTTTTAGAAAGTAATATTCAGTTGTTTAAAAGAAAAATAAATATGTTTAAGTGAAAATAGGTTAGCTAAAAAATTTGTCCTCCTAAAGTGTCTGTAGGTAAAATGCAAATGATATGTTAATGAAAATAAGCAAAATTTCTGTTTTGAAATTTAGTAAGTTATAATTTTTTCTTAAATAATACTCTTAAAAATTTTCATATAGTTACAATTTTGCAGAAACTTGGAAACTTGGATCAGTTTAAATCTAGTAAGATGACATGTAGAAATTATAAAATTAAAGATATGAAATTGTGAAACAGTGGTTTATGAAATAATGAAGCATTTGTGATTTTAAGAGAAACAAAATTTATATATATATATATTTTCCTTATTTTTTTATATATATAAGGAAATATATAAGGAAAAAAAGAGCTGAATATTAATTTGTTTACTTTATTAAATATTTCTTTCAATGTTAGTTGTTAAAGTTTTTCAAAATTACACTGTTTAAAATATTACACTGGTAAATAACAATTAGTTAAATTTTGTTAAAAATAAAGTGAAACAGAAAGAAATCTAAGTAAAAAGAACCTGTAAAGTGTAAAATGGGATGATGCTTACATTTGGCATCATAACACTTTTTATTCTTTAGCAATATTTCTAATATTTAAATTTTATGTATATCTGCAAAAGTTTTGAAAAAAATTCTAATTCTTTGGTATTTTGTCTTAAAAAAAGTATTTAAGATGGTATACAAATTTTATCAGGTCAAATTCTTTTCTGGAAACTTTAGTTAATTTAGTTTTAGGTTAACCTTCAGTAGGTAATATGATATTTACACTACTGTGGCCCTTTATTTGCTAATTAATAATCCTTAAGCTTCTCTGGTTAAATTAGCGTCAAAGTACTTGGTTAAATTCAAGGTATTAATATTTTTCCATATAATATTTTTATTTTAAAATTTTTCAATCCTAAGCAGAAATCCTTTGTGTATTTATTATACTTCATAATGAAAAGTTTATGTTGTTTTTGTATTTCAATACTTGTACTTTTAATCTAACTAGGGAGCACATGGTGTTTGACTCACTGATTCCACCCCAAATTCTATCCAATTACAAAGTGTATGTATATGAATGTATGCATGAGGAGAAAATGCACAGATCTTGAAAATAAATTAGGAAATTGAGGCTAAAATTTGAAGAAACTCTCATATTTTTTAAGCTTCTTTCTCATGACAAGTGTTGGTAGCCTGATGTTATTGTGTGGATCCACGCAAAATCGTTGTATCGAATCCTGCTGTCATTGGAGCTTTTTTACTTATGCTATTAATTCTATTAATGTGTACCTTGAAGAAAAATTTTTTCCGTGGAAAAGTATTTTTAAGGAAAAAATAAAAAATACTATAGTTAAAAAAAATAAGAGTACTAAAATTTTGTCATTCACTAAGAGGGGATAAATAGCCTTTCTAGTGAATGCAAAAATCTGAAGTTATGCCAATCCTGAAGAATGATGAAAATGGTAGTACGTTGTCATGTGTCAACTTTTCTCTCCCACTAGTGCTTTGTATAAATTAGCAGAACAACAGACTATTAATAGACTCCTTTTTTATTTGGAGAGATGACTGTATTTCTGACAGATAAATGGGTTTTAGGAAAAATCAAAGTATTGTGAAACAAATAAAACCTACCCAAATAATTCAAAATGACTTTTGATGAAAGCAAACTTCTGTAAATAAATTTATTTCCTTTCAAGCTGCCTTTGGTATGATATCATGAAAAAGTGAATTAAGTGCTTCCTGGATCAGAGATTTATTAGAACCAGGTTCTGTGCTCAGATTCTCCTTCTAGACAAACTTGGCCATTGTGGCATTATTGAAAATGATATGGCAGACAGATTGGCAAAATCTGGTTCTGACTTACCTCAACTACATTTTCTTGTTGATTTTTCTACTGTCAGTAGACTTAGTAAATCCAGCATTAGTCTATATCAACAACCTCTTTTGATAACTGGTTGGGAAGTCCTTGGATTACTTTATTAAAAACTCTGATTATCCGTAACCTTCCTAAAGTTGTGGGTGTTGCAGATTTTTGTCTCAGAATTGGCTATGACTATTTGCAAAAAAAAAAAAAAAAAAATTAAAGCACAAGTGAGCTCACCAATATGCCCATTATGTAGTTTGCCCAACGTGACTAGTGACCATTGCCCTAACTTTAATGATACATCAGAGAGATTCAAGTAGAGTTAGCTGGGACACAAAATTCTCCTTTAGTCATACATGTTTAGTCCCACTGCATTAACTGTGCAATTCTACTACAACTTTGATAGAGAGCATCCCAGGGCAATGTATCTGATGTTTTTCTGCCCCTCTTCTCCTACCATCAAACCACTCAAAAATACTTCTTGCCAGTATCTTAAGTTCTTTCGTACCTTCTTTAAGATTCAGTACAGCAGCCAACATTGTTAACTACTGTATCGATCAGAGCAGACATTGCAGACAGTAGTTCTGCTGAAGATTTTGTTACTTGTCTCAAAAGCTGCCTGACAGAGTTTAGTGGCTAAAATGTCATGGTCCAGTGTAAGTTTAATTTTTTATTTTTTATTTAATTTTTTTTGTTTCCATGAGTTATGTAGGACTGATAAATAGTATTTATCATAAAAATGTTCAAAATATAAATTGCTTGTACATGAATAAATGATAACTTTCCTCAATTTAAATTTTCTTTGGAATAACTTTTCTTGAAATTTCAAGGAAAAAGTAAGTTTTAATTAAGTCCTATAAGAATCTTTTTCATTATTCAACCATTGAAAAGGGGTAAAAATAAGTGGACCTGCATTTTCCTCACTTTTATGTTTTTATTTTTCACAAGCTCATAATATGAATAAAAATTTAAATTATGATAAATCATCTTTTTCTTTACTATGCCCATACTAGTATTGTATATCTGTTTTTTTTTTTAATCAGTAGTAAATAAATTTGCTGAAGAGTGCAGTATGTTAGAATAAAATAAATGCAAAATTACTTTTTGTATAAATTATAAGGTATTTCTCCCGCCTTCTTCGCACGCCTTCATGGTGTAGTGGTCAGCACGCTCGACATGAGAGGTCCATGGTTTGATTCCTGACGAAGGTGTTGCTCATTTCTTCAAGCTCCTGCTTCGAAAATAACCTAATGTCTCTACACTGGCACCCGAACTAAAAGGTGGTGGATGATTATTCTCCGCCACCACGATTTGGCGATTGGGGTCCCTAATCCCCTGTCATCTTTTAAAAGGGGGGAGTATAAAAGGTATTTCTTCCGCCTTCTTCGCATGCCTTCATGGTGTAGTGGTCGGCATACTTGACACGTAACCGAGAGGTCTGTGGTTCGATTCCGGGTGAAGGCTTTGCTCAGTTTTCCCTCTCCTGCTTTTAAAAAATACCTAATGTCTCTACCAAATTTTTATAGTTCCTTAATACTTACTTTAATACTACCTTAAAAATATATTTTATGAATAAATTTTATTTTGAAATGGTATTGAAAAACTAGTAGCACTAGTAAAAAAGAACTGGTGGCAGTGGAATTTGATCCAAGTATTTTGCATTTACCAATCATTCAATATGGTCAAAGCATTTTCTAGATAGGGAATTTTAAGCAGTGTAAATATTGCCTGAAATTTAAGCTTTAATTTTCACACATATTTTTGAGTGAAGTGATCACTCTCTGTTTACTCATATATGTCCTTAACAATTATGGAAAATTTAGGGAAAATCGATTACTCGGGCACTTCTATTGTAAGTTAAGATACTTAAGCTTTTTCTTAATCTTTTAATATTTAGTAATATATTTTAAGAAAATTTTGCTATATTTAGAAATATTATTAGTTAAATTTGTATATTTTACTTTATTAAACTATTTTTTTCTTACAGTTTTCTTTTAATATTATGCATATTTTTATTAATGAACTTTCACTCTTAAATTAGTATTTTCTAGATCCTGTTTCATGGCAAGAAATTTTTCTAGCTGCTCTTGAAATAAATAAAGAGATTCTTTGTGATCTAATTGAGCTTGAGTACCAAGATTTTCAGAAGACAGCTGAAATGCAATCTGAAGATACAAGTTTACATTATAAGCGAAAATTAGAATATAGGGTTTGTCAGTTTGATATTTTATTCATGTAATAGTAGTTTTACTTTCAGAATAATGTTCTTGCTTTATTACCATAGCTAATATTCTCTCAGTCATGAATTTCCTTTATTCTACTATTCAATTTACCTTTGAACTTGAGACATCCAATTCCCTTCCTTTCAACTTCCTGATCACACATAATGTAGTTACTTTAATACTATTGTATTACTTACTGTATATTGAAACCTTCTGTAGAATTTTCTGTCTTCTACAGTAGTTTCCTTCTGTAGAATCCACTTCAAATCCTTTCATTCTGATAAACAAAAGTTGGCTTCATCCCCCTCCTAGACTAAAAATGTACTCTTCCAAATCAGCTCTTAATTAAAAATTCAATGATTAGCCCAAAGGCACATTAGACCCAAAGGGCTATTGGTCTCAAAATGGCATTTTGCGTTCTTTCACTTTTTGCATTGGTTCTTTTTTTCCAACTGTTGCCACCAAATACTATCACATTGTATTATATTAAATGTAAAGCCATGTAGAAACTAAATAATGAAGAATCTGCGTAAATACATGAATGTTTCCCACACTGTGAAAAAACAGTGGTACCTAGAGCCACCAAATTTTGAATAAAGTAGTCCTCCGACCGAACATGGCCATTTTGAAGCCTAAATTTTGAATTTCAAATTTCGAAGTTGTTTTTCTATTGATTTCATATTTTGTAAGACTTTAACAGAATTTTTGATTAACAAACTCAATGATTTCAAAGCAAGCAATGGCAACACTGTACAGAAAAAGCATTTTTATCTCCAGCGTGTGAGACTGTGTATTGAAAATTCTAAAGATATGCTGTTTTTAAATATTTTGTGACATTGCTGTTGAATTGAATTTTCTGTGGTTTAAGTGCGAAGAACATGATATTTAATAAATAAGGTAACACACAAAACGTTAAAAAAATGCCCTTTTGGCCATAGTATAAAATCTGAAAGCATTCCTTTTTTTTTTTCCCCCTTCAAGAGCAGCTGCAGTTGACAAAGATTTCTTATCTCATGTTATTGACTAAGCAATTAAAGAAGATTCTTTTGCTTTCAGCATTATAAGAATTTAACAGTTATTTTTTTAGTCCTAAAACTACAATTATATTTCAGAAGTTAAATTTTTATTTGTTTTTTCTCCTTCCAAGTAAAATTCACCATTGCGCGCTTAAAGATCTTATTCTAGACATGAACTCTGGGAGTATCTGTATTACTCTTGGTTAGGGGAGCTTAATATACATACATATATCAAACAAAGACAATGTTGAATTTTCACACTGAACAGCATGATAACTACCTTCAAAAAAAAAAAAAAAAAACTTATAAAGCTTCCATATTTCCATTATTACTGTTTTTTTTAATACCCTCTTTTTTTCTATGCAACCAAAATTATTTAATTTTTTTATTTCAATCAATTAAATTTCCTAGAAGAATTTCATATCCATTAAAATGTTTTAATTTTGGTTAAGGGCTAATTCGAACCCCCCTTCGCTGTCAGCCTTTCAGAAATTTGTTTCCTGATTTCTTTTTGTTTGTGTTTTGGTCAACAGATGACAGCAGTGGTTTTATTTTCTGTCATTTAGTAATATCTTTCAAATTTTTTGTCTGTTAACATGTGCAGACATGTTTCTCTATCATCATTTTCACTCCTCTATTTGAAGAGAGCAGTTCTATGCAACCTTTGAAACTGTGTCCTACTGATTTCTATTGCTCATAAAACATTTTTAAGATTTACTTTTGCCGTGCTTTTCATATTGAGTGCCATTTATTTAATAATGACACAGAATTTTAGAGTTGTTTTCTTAGGAAGGATCTTTCATAGGTAACTTTGTAGGTGAAGAGTATTTTTCATTTGTGTTACATACATGGAAAACCTGGAATCCCATTTACTCAACTGATTTAAGTACAGTATATTGAACCTAGGCCAGATTTCCATAGTTTTAATTTCTTGGCTGTTGATTTGGTCATTTATGAGAAGAAGTTTATGGAAGTTTTTCCAGAGGAAAAAATGTTCAGATCATTTATGCTTTCTGTATAAGCAGTTTGGCCAAAAACTGCAACAGAAGAATATTTAAGTCTTTCATAAATACATTGAGTTTTATGAAATGTTTAAGGATAGATCTTGGTGCATCCATAATATTCAGTTATAATGTTTTCTTAATAACTGGAGGATTAATAGTGTTGGGTTTGGCTTTTCTACTTAAGTAATCTCATAATTTTTCATATTCATAAAAATATCTCCATTATAAAAAATAATATATTTTAAATTATGATCCATTAATAACTTTTGAAATTATGAATTACTTTTCACAGATTTATCTCCCTCCTTTTCAAATCACAGACCAATGCATTCCACTAGCATATGTGGAGACATTATGTAATTTTAGGGATATAATTGAGATCTATAAATATTACTAAATGCCTAATTTTGCATATTCCCTATTTTGTTATAATATTAAGTACAAGTAAACTGTGATATCTTCTGTGATATTCTAAACTCTGTTTTACCATGAAAATGTGTTTAGAATTTTAGACCTATGGGTTTGAAATTTTAGATTAGAATGAGATTGCTCTCAAAATATATGAAAGTATGAATTGTTTTACATTCTTATATTTAAACTTGTCTTTTTGTTTATTTTTTAAATTAATTAGGGTATTACTTTTGGTATTAGCCTCATGTTCTAATTTTCTGATAAAACTGCAAACGTGGAATTTATTTTGAATGTGTGTGTGTGTGTGTATTTTTTATGCAGTATATATTAGCAACAGCTGTTTCTATTGTAATCCATTTTTAAAACATTATTTGATATTTTAATCATTATTAAATGTTAAATTTACGTGTATTATTTATTTAATCATTTTTATTTTACTTGTAATTTTTTGTTTATAAATATAGGCAGCAAGTGTTCTCGATTTGCCTATCACTCTTCAAGACCTTCTAGATGGAGTTGGTATTCTGAAGAAAAAAAACCTCATTATATATAAGGAACTTGATAACACTGGAAATAATGTAATTTTGAAATTTTATTCTGCTCCTGTTCTAAAAATTAAATTAATTTTTGTATTTTTAACTCAGATAGTAGACATTAATTGGATTTGAGTCCTAAAGCATCTCTAGTATTTTAAATATTGTTAATTAAAAAATTAATGAATTATTTCCAAGATTTAGTATACACTTTTGTTTTCTGTTCATTTTCTTTCCCTTTTTCTTTTGTTTCCTTCACATGAATGGTCATTAAAAACAAATTTAATTTGCTCTCACCTATTGGAAGTCTAATTACATTTGAACAATATTTTTTTTTTAATCTCAGTTATCATATCATCAAAATCAGACCTATTAGTGTGTTTAGTATAAAAGCAGTAAAAATACTGAAGGGGTGGGAATGTATTTTTTACTATAGAATTTACTGCTTTTGCAATTCTAGATATTGTCCATTTGTCATTTCTAGATATTGTCACATTGTTAATAGTCAGCAGTTTCCAGATAGCCAGATATTACTGGTTTCAGTTCCCAGCCTGAATTTCTTTATCCAAGGCCACATGCAATGCATTGGCATTGAGATGTGCGCCACACCAGCTGTTGTTTTTAACTGAATGGAAATAATTATAGCCATGTGGGCTAAACTTTGAGGAATTATGGTGACTTAAATTGAATCTTGTCTGCATCAAACCAAGTCCTTACAGCTTATGTCAATCAGTCTGATGTTGTCACTAAGCAGCCACATAGTATATTTCTGTTTTTGATGGTACTAAGCCAAAAGGATCTGCTTGGGTTCAAATGTATTGGGGCATGATGCTGTGTAACATTTCTCTTTAGTTCTCATCAGTTTAGTTTAATTGTTTTGCTTGATCTTGTTTCTGAGTGATAAGTGTAAACTGATCCATGTCTTTCATCAATGAGTATTATAAGTTCCAGATGACTTTTTAGTTGCTTAAGGACTTAAAAATTGTTCTGTAGTAAGCTACATATACTGCCAATTGCTCTGGAATTTTTCGTGAATGTGGTGGCTGTTCAGTTACAATAAAGAAAATTAGGAAATCCCATATAAGCTGACAAAAACATCATAGGCCTTGAATGTGTGGAAAGTTCTTTTATGGCTTCAATGCTGTTTTTGCTTCATATCCACTTTTTTTATCATCTCCATGGTGTTCAATTGCATCCAAGTAATCATGCTTGAATTGACAAAATCTCTCCCCTGTGTTGGTTTTATACAGGGCATTCATCCTCATTATCTTAAGCAGTTTTTGATGCCCTTCTGCCACTGGCTGTCTGTTGTAAAGCAAAATGATAATTTCACATCGTAAATTATTTGAATTTCATTCTCGAGAATCCACTTCAATAGCCATCTCAGAACAAATGATATAAAACTATCTCCCTAACAGTCCAGTCAATTAAGTTATTTAAAGTTGACTGGAAATCAGGCACTTCATAGATCTTGTTTAGCAGTGAACAAAAAATAAATTTTTGTTAAAGTCTATTTTATTTCCATTTAAAGTGCAAAATCTTTATTTTCCTAAATTATTTTCTAATTTCTTGGTAAGTTTTTTTTTTTTTTTTTTTTTTTTAATTCTAT
>KK119076.1:235241-252262 GCA_000611955.2 Stegodyphus mimosarum | reverse complement strand
TGTTTTTAGATCTTAAATATTAGAGGCTTGTGATTTGTTTGTGTAACTTTTTATTTAGATTAATTACATATTTTTATATTTAGCGTCATACATTTAAATGCATATTTTGCATATTTAGATAGAATTTCCTCTTTGTGTAAAACATGTGTATTTTATATGATATAAATATATATTCTGAAAATATTATATTTGTTTTTTAGGTCTCTGAATGTGAAAAATTTGCTAAAAATGAAAGTCTGAAGGTAAATTTGTTTTCATCGTGAAATTTATTGTAATAATAATGAATTAAACTTTTAATAAAAATTAACCTAAAAGGAATTCTAAGTATATTAGAGCTACTAATATTTAGATTAACTGGAATCACAGCTCATATGCATATTTGAAACAATGAATAAGTGGCTTATTTTATTTCTTGAGAAAAAGATATGTTCAGCAAGTGAAAGAACTTTATTTTTCCATTTAATATAATTTATTTTCACAAAGATTATAATTAAAAAAGTAAATTTATTTATATCAAAGAATATATACTTCTTTTGATAAAATTAAGTAATGAAATTATATTTCATTTATCTAAAAATACGATCCCCCTTTTTTTTTCGTGTGTGTGTTATTTATTCATATTTTTTCACTCAGTTAGCAGTATTAAGTGTATCTTTGATGTCCTAAGAAAATGCTTCTTTCTCAGAGGCATATGTATATAAATCAGTGGAAAAAGAGTACTTTATCCTGAATAGTTGATTAATAGTTAAAAAAATCATGTTAAAATATTATGTACCTAAAGGTTGAGAGAGTGTAATGAACTTCCATTTGTAGAGAGGACTTATAGATTTGAAGATGTTGTACTATCACTATATTTAATTAATCTATTTCCATAAAATAAACGGTTCTTGTGACTAAATAATGAATAATGAAGTAAGCAAGTAATAGTATGACAGTAGGCCATATGTCATTGCTTTTCTCTCAATGTTTATAGGCTTCATATCTGTTGCACATTGTAAGCCAATATGCATATCTTACACACATATCTAAATTTTATAAAGTGCTTAAAAATAATATGTGCTGTAAAATATTTTCTTTTATATTATTTAAGTTGATGAAAAATTAAAATTATATATAAATTAACAGAAAACTAAATTTTTAGCCTAAAAAGAAAAAAAAAAAAAGATTTAGATAATTGAGATTTTATATACTTAAAAGTTTGAAGAACTGGAGCTCGGTTATACTTTTATTATTTCCTTTAGGAAAAAAATATGTGTGTTTGTTTGTATACTGATCTAAAAGTAACAGAAAGAAAATAAAAATTACATGCACTGTCATTCGTTCTGTAACAGTCTTTGGGAACTAACATTTTGCATAACAATTACTAGTGAATCATTTTGCATAACAATCACTAGTGATTGTTATGATCATAATGATCATGTGGCTGCATAGCAATCACTAGTGGTCATCCTAAAAATGTCTCCTTGCAAAATACTGCAAATGTGTGAATTGGAACAGTCACTTTCAACAGATATCATGAATTTTCTAAATGAGCTTTTCAGCAGATGGAAAGTAGAGAGGACTGGCTATTGAATTTTCTGTAAACCAATGCAGTGAACTTTTCAGTTAATGGAAGCATAAATGCATACAACTGGCATATCTGGGCAAGAGTGCAGCTATGAAAACCACTTTGCATCAATGAAAGATGACAGCATGGTACAGGTGCATTGGATCATTCATTATAGCCCCCCCCTTTTTTTAGGAAGTCTACAGTGATACATTTCGAACTGTTTCTATCATAACTGAGCATTATGTAGAGCTTTGAGAAATTAGCATCTTTCCCTCCTTGCAAGAGAGATATGTGCTCTGTAATGCAACATTCATGTAGGATGGAGTGCCGCTGCATAGATACTGCTGGGCAGCTTCTACAGTTAATATTTAATGATGACTATGACCACAGTCATTCTTTACTTCATGAATGACCAACAAGGTTTCCACTAAGGCTATGGTTTAAGAGCCATTAAAGCTTACATCTTATGAGTTTTGATTATGGGTCTACTTTAAGTCGCAGATGTACAGAAGTTGGCCATTGTTATTGGCCATACTTAAAGAAGTTATTCTTCATTATATGGCAGGAATTACAGCTAAACCCCTTTAGTATTGCAACAGAGTGTGATGTCATATCTGATAACCATTGTCACGAATGAACACTGTAGGGTTGCTATTGTATTTGGAGCCAAAAGTTAAAGTCCTGCAGATCTTTTTAAACTAATAGCAAGTTATCACTATATCTCAACAATAATATAGGAGAAGGTTTAAATGACCTTTTAATGAAAACTTAAAGACATAACTTGTGCTACAGAGGAACCGCCTCTTGTGGCTGTTTAAATTAAATAATAGCAGGCAGTTAAATTCAAATATGAGTAATATAGTCTAAGATTACATATTCAACAGAATAATAAATAAGCTGCCTCAGTTATTTGTTTGGTGCATAAGTTTAAAGCATTGGCTACCAAAAATAACAAAGCCAGAATATGTCTTTTAAATAGAGCTGGCAAAAATACTGACAAGCAGACACGATTGCCGGAAACTCCAACTACTAATTCAAAACTCTCAGCTAAAAAATAGTGAAAACTAGTTTGCATTCTAGTGAAGAATAGGAACAGAAGAAATTATAGTAGACATCAACATCATAATAACAGGTAGTTAACATAAAGATACATTACAACAGTTTTAATTCCTTTAATTAATTTAATTAAATTTTGGTTATATTTTGCTGACAATTGTTCTCCAACTTCTCTAGTGTTGTTTTGGCTCAAAATTGCATCATCATGTAATATCTGATTTATTTCCAGTTTGCAAACATAGGCTTAATTACAAACAAAGGGGTTAATGAGGCTATATACATGTATAGTTTAACATAATGATCAAATGATTCATACATCTTAATGATGAATAACATTCAATGTTGCTGCAGTGTAAATTAAATGCTGCTTATCTTAGATTGTTAATTTCTTATCACAATGTTCTGAAGAAAACTGGATTGCCAGGTTCAGAGATAACACAAATGATTAAAATAATACCAAACAGAAAATGCTAAATTTAATGAGGGAAAACCATTGTTCTGTAATGCTTAAGAGGTTAAAAAAATTTGCTGTGTATGTAGGAGGTGAGGGAATTCTTTGATAGCAGAGAGGTTTTGATGAGGTTTTTTTTTTTTTTTTTTGTGAGGAAGGATCAAGTTGTCATATCTTTGACTCTTATTTTGTTAGAGCTTCATTTGTGCAACATTTGTATTTATTATGAGGTATTTTCTACGAATAAGACATTGTTTCATCTTAGTAGAACTTTGGAAGGCTTTTATTTATTTCTCAAGTCTCTTTTGCACTTTGTGAAAATTGGATCTTGTGTGCCATATCAGATTACAATTTACTGGTCTCTGTTCTTTGTTAAGAATTCTTAAACATTTTATAAAATTCTGTTATTGAAAAAAATATATCCACTCTCTCCCCTCTTGAGGAAAGTTTTATTGAAAAACATTTATTATTACTATTAATTTTTTCCTTCTAGGCATCAGATATTGTAAAAAATTTCAAACACATTCTGGCAAGCATTTTTATGTCTAGAAAACATGCAGCTTATCTTCTTGATAATGAGAATGAAAAGTTAAAAGATATTCAAGAAGATAACCTTAAAAATTTAAGGGTAAGAGAATTTAAAAAATTTTGTATATCATGATACTATCATCATATTATTACATTATTTGTTTCTTGACAAATATAAATAAGTAAAAAAGTTGTACATTATATTTGTTTTAAAGAGTGATAAGCTTTTTAAAATATAATATTGTGTTAAAAAATTTCATTGAAAATGCTAATGGGGCAAATCTTTGTGAAATGTAAAAAAATATTATTTGATCATTTTTGAAGTAGCATTGGAATGTACATACTTGTTCCAATGGTTTCAGCTATTTCTGAAACAATTGGCAAAAGATCTTCTTTGGTTTATGTCACAGATTCGCTGCTGCTTCATTTTAGATAAAAAGTATTTACTCCATAGAGCTATCTTGATAACAGAGAGCAATATGGTCAGAGTGTGAAAAATATGGAAAATGAAAGCACATGTGGCACAAAAAGAGTCTGTTTCTGATAAAAGGAACTCAAGCTTTCTGCCAAAATGTCCTTCGCTCAAAATGGAACTTAACATGAGATGATTGAAAATTGTTTTAATCCATATGCACTGCAGAATGAACACTATTAGCTTGGACTTCATTTCTTGTATACAGAATGCAATAATAGTTAAGTTCAAATATTGCAAAGTTTCGAAATCAAAGAATTTTAGATGTGGGTTTTAATGGATTCAGTTTTTTAACATCACTGTATAGTATTTATATGTAGTGGTTTAAAAAGGAGTCTATTTGACCTGTCACCTATAGAATAGTGTAGCACCAAGGTAAACATGTTTAACACGCTACCCTATCGGGAAAACAAATTGCAAAATAAATTCTGATAGTAATCTGTAAAGGCTCTAAATTATATATATTATATATCTATATATATATATATAGTTTATAAGTAAGTACAGAAATTTTCCAGAAAGGCTTCTAAGCTGTTCGAGTTGGTAATAAAATGAGTTCTTGAGTCATTTTCTGAATTTTTATGAGTTGAACTGAGTGTAATTGAATACAGCAAAAACGTGCAAACTAATTTGTTTCCAGTCATCAAAATTAGAATGAATTAAGTACTATATTTTAACATGGTGAGTAATATAAAAGCAAAGTAATGAGGTATGGGATATGACAGTTAATGAGATTTAGTAATAGGAAAAGCAAAATATATGTAGTAATAAGCAATACAAATTTATGTAAAGGGGATTAATTGTTGCTACATCCAAAGATTTTCTTAAAAGTGAGTAAAAGAATGAATGATTTATCCATGGAGTTTTCAATCATATGGTCATTTTCTTGATCATGGCCGATAACTGAAAATTTTTAAGTATTTCACTAATTTTCTTGATCATCTTAAAAATTTCAGAAACTGAAATTACATCATTAATACTGTAAGTAGTACTTCCATAATTATTTTGGCAACTTTTAGTTTGAACTATGTGGCAATACAGCCTGTTTGCAAAAAATAATTCCTTGCAAAAAATTTTTCTTTCTTATGAATGTCACAATTTTAATAGATATAGCAGTTTTCCAGGGAGAACTGAAACCTTCCTTTAATCAATTTATTGTTTTCGTATAGGATATGTTTTTCAAGCATTTTAGAGTTTTAGTAATTTTGCTAGCATTAGAATTAACATTGTTTATGACGTTAGCATTTTCCCAATCATTATTACTAAAGCTGCACATATTTACATTTTCAGTAACCTTTGAAGAATCATTAGTAATTAGTAATAGGCAAAATTACTATGCCTATTAGAATTAATAGCAATCTCTTTAATACTATTCTGCATAAATCGATCTTGGATTAATTTGTATTTGAATTCTATCTTCAGATTGTGACTTAATTTTTCTGTAAATGATACTGCACATTCATTGCATTGTATTTTTAAATACTGAACTGTGTGCTTACACTGAATAATTTATTACTAATGGAAATATTCAGCAGCTAAGAAATGCTTTGAGCCTCATTGTGGCAAACAAAATAAATTTTACCACTGCAAATATTATCTATAGGTGTTTTAAATTATGTATTAAAAGTTCCCTGAAATTCTTTTATTGAATTTACCAGAAACTTTACTTTTAATTGCAATATTTCTTAGTGCAATAAAAGACTTAAAATTACATTAAACTTTACATTTAATAAAATATCTTTAACTAAAGTAAATATTTTTTATTTAGATGTAAAGTTTACTTGTCATTTAGTTTTTTATTGTGCAAGATAACTAAAAATTGAAAAATTCTGGTTTCAAGATGAACGTGTTCGAAATTTGGTGGCTGTTGGTCTCACCATTTTTCCATAGTTCAAGGAATCTACAAATATACGTACATACAGATTCTTCATTATTTGATAGTGGAGATTAAATTTGTTCATAAAATATTTATTCTGTGAATATCTAAAATACTTCATATAGCATAAATTGTGTTAATGCATAGTATCTTCATATCTATTTCTCTAGGTTTCAGTTATTTTAAATACCTTAAAGCAGTACTGTGAGAATGGAGTAAAATGTAGACAGAAGGAAAATAAATTGATCGATTATGAACTGAATAAGTTAGGAGATCTTAAAGTAAGTTGTTGTTTGTTAAAAGTTTAGTTATTTTTAGTTTGCATTTTTCTAAAAAAAAAAATATGCATTTAAGGATTAAATCATTTTATTTTTAGTGCATTTTTTCTGGGTATTTGGAATGTGGTATGGATATCTCTTTACAGCAAAAAAATAAAAAGAGAATTAAGTTGTTAAACCAGATGTTGTATAAAGTTGCATTACTTCAGAACGAATTCCATACAAAAGTAAGTTTTAAAATTACATATGTCATGTAACTAAACTGATTTTGCAATTTATCAGAAAATGTTTTATTAACACCTTAAAGAAGTGTTATTACACTGGTGGGAAAAATTAGAGGAACAATTATAAAAACTCCTCTAACTTAAGTGAATTAGCAGATAATATCTGGAACTTGCCCAAGACCTTTACTTTCTCATCCCGATTTATCTCCAAAATGCAGAATTGCCCACTTCTTTACAATAAATAAATAAATAAATCAGAATTCAGGAAATATGATATGAAGTAAGAGAAGGAAAAGTTGATGTCATAACTTTTTTTAAAGATACATATGGAAAATTAATAAGGTGCATGACCATCCCTGACCAAAGTTAAATTTTACATTGATTTTGCATGCTATGTATTAGAATGTGCATGAATTCCTGTGGTAACAAAGCATGAGTATATTCATTGAAGTATTAACAAAGTGCGAGTTGTTAACACTTTGTTAATACTTCAATGAAGTATTTTTGAAGCATTTTCCAAAGTTGAAACTATGGAAAATGCTAAGAGGGGACTGGAGTGATGCAGCCCTATACATCGACATATGCATCACAGCATCCTATATATTCGATTAATTTTAAGTTTAGAAAATACATGAGCATTTTGTCCACTCGATTTCTTCACCCTCAAGATAATAGGCCACTAGTGCAGCATGATGGAGATGAGCATTATTATTAACTAAGAAAAAATTATTACTATCATTTGTCTAGAGCAACATTACTGACTGTGCCCTTAGAACTTGAGACAAGAATCAGAAAACTTATATATCTAATCTTATTCCAGCATTTATAGTTGTACTGGTAAAAGTGTGTAGGTCAGTATAGGTTTTCTAAGCGATGTCTGTGATACTGTAATTCTACCACTTTTGTACCAATGCCTTTGGTAGCTGTTTTCGTGTTTATTGCATATGTTTTACTTATATCAGACTATAACATGTCTGGAACCATTCTCCAAGCAAAAACAAGACTCATTAATAAAGAGAACTGGCTCCAGTGCATGGTATTCCAATCACAAAGACTCTCTGTACCACAGCAAACAAGCACATTTCGTAGCCCGAGTTAATGAGACACAAAATCATCCTGGCATACAACTTTCTTTTATACAGCATTTCACTCATGGCAAATCTAGATAGTCAAGTTTTTATAGCTGCAGTGAACTCCTTTGTAATCTGGTTCAATGTCAGTTGCCTTTTCTAAGTAGCAGTCCTACAAATATGTTGTGGTACATTTAGGATCTTGACCTGATTGTCTGCATACATCACCAGTGTCTTTAAACCATTTTCAGACTCTTGACATGATAATTTCGCTTCACCCAATTGCATACCATTTTCCACCATTTCTCAGGTGACATATATCTCAATGACATATTCCTCATTTCGTATGTGAACATTTTATCTAACTATTCATACAATCCTTGAAATTAGAATTTGAAGCACTTCCTTGCATTCCTTTCCACTGCTCTGAAAAAATGAGTACAAAAATGTACATATTTTTATGTTACAGGCATGAATTCCATTGGACTGTGTAATAATGTTGACCTTGAACTATCAAGCAATTGCTTTTCAGACTTAATTTCATTTAGACTTCGCAACTACCTTTCATTAAACTTTGTGTCATGTAATTGACATCAAGCACTTTTTTATAATCGCTCCTTTAATTAATTACACCACTCGGTTTTCATTATGCAAATTTTCTCTCTTGATAAAATATAAATTTTTAGTATTTCATTTGCAGAAATTATACCTTGAAATCCTCATATGCAAGGAGATTATGTGAAAAAAGGCTCATATTTATTGCATTTTCAATAATTAAATGCTCAAAAGTCTCAGTGTGATAGTATTTTATGAGAGAATATTACAGCAAGTTTTGTTTGGCTGTTGTTCTACATTGTTGTTTTGAAAAGCTTATTATAAATGATATTATGCCTTGCATCTTGAATGTATAGGGATTAATTCTTCAAGTGAGACACTTGTCATAAGTATTTATCTTAAAATTGTGTTATCAGTTAAACTGCAGTCTGAATTTGAAAACCAAATTGCAGTTTTTTAATGTTTTATATATCTTTTAATAGTAAACTTCTTTAAGAAATGTTAGATTGTAATTTGAATTTTTCATATTGTCCCATTTTACTCAACAGCTAAGAGTTGTGGTTTTAATTGTTAGCAGCTGTTTATTATTTTTTTATGGTTTTGTCTTTAAGTGCTGTATTTTTCATATTTTATGTTTAAATTTTATTATAATAATAATTTTGTGCATTGTATGTATATTACAGCTTGTAAAGTATATAAATTATTGCATTGGAGTATATGAGACTGCAGTTCAAAGAAGAAAAGATGAAATGCAATACATGGATCTATCTTTAATTGATGTATCTGGAAAGAAATTTGAAATGAAGGTTCTATATTTACCTTATTATGTATCTTGTATATTTTAATTTATTATTATCTTTATTATTTTTGTCTCGCAGTTGTACATTTTTCAAAATTTAAGACTATTGCAAACATTATCTGAAAATCTTAACGAATGATATATTCACCTTTGATATTGCGATCATTAGGTAATTGAAATTTAACATTTGGAACTAATCCTAGAGGGAAAAAATCCCCAAAGAAAGAAAATTTGTCTTTTTTTCACTTCCTGTTTAAAACAGCATAGCATGAATATAGCCTGCCTGCCAATATGTGGAATGCTTCACAGCAGGCATATAGTATTTTCAGTGCTTTAAAAGAATATTAGAGAGAAATAACCACCGTAAATCTTATCTTCACACTAATTAAAAAGAAAATACTTTTCTAAGATTCTATTTTCTAATTTTTTAAATTTCTTCATCTGAATCTAGAGTGCTTGCTTGCTATCATTTCAATTTAATATGAAGTGTAATTACTTTTGTGATAATGTTGTAATTAAAATACATTTGAGAGTTTCAACTTCTAAACTGCATTTTATGTTTGAAGTGGATAGCCTTATTTTCATGCTAGAATGTATCTTTATTGCTACTCAGAAATGTGAATTATAAAAATGATAGCTCAGTCTCTGTGAGAAGCAGCTTCTAAACTGGTGATTCTACATTGAAAATGCGCAAAGGATGCATTAAGTAATAGGTATCATTAATAAAAAATATCAAAATAATCTATTTTTCATAGTCATGTGGTAATATTTAAAAAGTTCTCAGAGAAGGGAATAATGCTAATGTTCTGAGTACCAAAGAGTAAGGATGTTAAAAATGTATCAGAATTATCTGAAAACCTCTCTGCACATGAATTATTTTATTGCATAAAATTAATATTTTATGCTGTCACACCAAAAAAATTTTTGCTTTACAGTCTAATTGAATTTGACTCATTTTGATTCATTTCTGATTTTCATTATGCTTATTATATTTTAATAAAATAAATACAAAGGCTTAAAATTCACAGAGAATTTTGAAAATAAATTATTAAGTGATTTAAATTATTTTTCAGTACCCAATTCAAGATCTTTTGGTAAAATTTAGTAAGCAACTACAAAACAAAAATTGCTGATTTTGGTGATCGGAGAGCTCCATATAGATGAAACACTACTTATGTTTTTGAATTGATAGCTGATTCCATGAAAATATTATTTTTATGCATATGTATAAGAATTTAGAATTTAAAAGAACAAATTTTTTTATATTTAACTCGTGAAGGCATAATGTATATTAAGTTGAACATTTGCTATATAGCTATGTATAAAAATTTAGATTTTGTGTTTTAGAAAACCTCCCCACATACAATGTTAAAATGGTTTTCATTTAAGTCTGTAGCTAATTATTTTTAAAAAAAATCTTATAACTACAGTCTAGTATCAATATTTAAAAAGTCAAACCTGTAACTACCTTTTTGAATACCGAGAACTATGAATTACTTGTCTCTAAAACAAGTTTGATATTTTCAGTTCCTTGAATTGTTGTCTAGAATTAAAGAAGCATTACTGTCAGCAGTCAACTTAGGAAAGCCAGAAATTCAAAATATGATAACAGAAATTCAAAAATGGAAAATTACGGATAACTTAACGGAATCAATTGAAAACAAGGTTAGTAATTTGGTAATTTTTGGGAGGGGGAGATAATTATAAGTTAGTAATTAAATGTATTACTAATATGAAAAACTGGCTTCTTCTTTAAGAAGCCTCTTAATTTTTGTCACTTAATGTCTGAACTTATATCTTAGTTCTGTAACTATTTAGAAAGAATGTTTTAACAAAGATATTCAAAATAATTTGCATTAAATATTTTTCAGTCAAAAAACATATATCATTCGAAAAATATTTTTATTATTATAAGAACTGAATATTTTCAGAAATTTAGTTTGTAGCTAAGAAATATAGCTTATGTAATAAATAATATAAAAAATATAGCATCAGTGGGCAAATGGATAAAAGCGTTGAAAACTAATAGTTTGACTATCTTCAAATCCCATTGAGCAAGTTGTTTGCATACTGTTTTCATCATATGTAGCATGTTTATTGGTTAATGGAATTTGTTCATTGTAGAAAACAGTAAACAACAGCTAACTTTCTCTGTCTCTGTGTTTATTATTATAATTATTATTATGTCGTAATTTTCTCATTCATCTCACTCTCAAAAGCATTATTAGGCAAGTATTACAGTCAGCTATTTCAACTTTTCATCTTGTTTTTCTTTTTATCTTCAACTATTTTGAGAATTTGTTTACTGTTCAATTTGTTTAAAGTTCGCAGTCAAGTTTTGCTAAACTATGCAATAAAACTATGGCTTTTTATTTAAAGTTCTCAGTCAATTTGAAATTGAAAAGTCCATTATGAACTACTTCCAGAAAATATTATAGAACTCATTCAAGCTGCAAAAGAGAGTTTTTTTTAAAAAGCGTATGACGCTAGTGAAAATAAATACAAATAATGACCTCAAACAATAAATAGATGATTATATTTGGAAAGGAAATTTTAGAAAGAAAATAATATAGCAAGCATTTTATCCTTGATTTGCTTTTTATCTCTTGATATATCATTTTATATTTTCATTCATGTTGATCACTTTGGTGACATTTCAGATTTCCAGACCTGCATTTTAAAAATTTGGAAGATTGCCAAAGAGGATCACATCTCGTTATTTTTTGCAATTTTTTAACTGCTAACTACAGAATGCTAGCAGATACTTTTTAACTATTATGTTTTTCTAATAAGCAGATTTATGATGCTCATAAAAGATGCTGAAGATGCAGAAAGACTTAATTAACTATTCTGCTGAGTTTCAAATATAAACAAATATGGCTGCTATGGTAAAAAACATTAGGCTTAGTCGCACTTAAAGAATTTTTAAATTGTTGATAATTCTGCAGCTATTGCATGCAGATTAACTAAAGGCATAAAAACCTTAACCGGAAGATAAGAACAATATAATTCGATCATTTTTAAAGCAGAAAATGCACAATTTACCAGCATATAAGAATTAAAAAAAAAACTGAGCTCACTGAACTGAGTTACAGAGTGGACATATATATATATTTATATAGTTTTGGTGCGGCCGATGGCAACCAAAAAGGGGGGTGCACAACTAGCGTTTATAGCAATCTTATATACAGAATTTCGACATTTTTGAGTTATGCAAGATATATATGTACGTACAGATGTCATGAAAAAATCTCTTTGAAATCTATTTTAAATCGGTTTTATAATTTATTTGGGGGAAAAGAATCCTTTATTCTGTCCTTACGTACAGATGTTATGCAAAGATATCGTTAAATTGCATTCAATAAGTGGTCAAAATGGATAATTTTGTTGAAATATGGTACCCAGAATTTTTCGTGATTACAATACTTCTTTTACTTCGTACAAAGAAGTAAAAATATCATTAAGCATTAATTATAATGCCTAAAATATATACTCTTAAAATCTGTGCACATCTATTTGTTTGTTTGTTGAATTATCTCCTCCGGAGAAGGCGGGGAGTTGAGCTACAAGAGAGATACCCCCGGATTCCAAAAATTCGTGGAAAGCCATTTCGACCGTTCTCATCTTCAAATGACTTTAATTAGCTGAGACACTAATTAAAAATTCTGAAAACATTAAGTTTTTTTCTCATTTTTCATTGGCAACTGTATCGCCCGCTTGAGATAAAAATCTGCTTTTGAAATGTGTTGCCACTCCTCGCTTTCAAATCATAGAGTTTGTTATTAATTTGTACGTTTTACAAAATATGAAATAAAAATAGTATTGCCAAACTTTAAACATATTATTATATAATGTCATATTCTGATGTTGAGGAAATCATGCGATTGCATGGGACATTATTGTGTGTCAAAATGTTTTCCTTACTGTCAGCATTTTAAATAAATAACTGCTGTTAGCAACTTTTTTGTTTCAAGTTAGGATAATTAACATGATATATTAATGCAACATTAATTCTTTTATTGATATTGAGAAAATGTTATATTGCATTAAATTTAAATCATGACATCATACGTATTATTAATGTGAAGTGTCAAAAGGTTTTGTTTCCCAGTATGGCTGTAAAAAAATATTTACAAATTGGTTGCTGCTTGGAATGAATGAGCTGATTTCATTCATACTAAAATGTTTTTATACATTTGCTTTTCAGAGTTGCACAGAAGTTATAAATTTTGCTTTGGCTGCGGCTGGCTCATCTAGCAGGCTTGCCCGTTAGTGTGATTATAAATTATGCCAAATTTAATGCTAAATAATGCAATTCCGCCTGATACAATTAGTGCACCACAGGCAGATAAGGAGAAATTTAGCTTAAAATTAGTAACACAACAACCTTGAGTTCGGCACAGGTTTAACTCAAGATTCAAGTCAGATTTGAGATCTTAACTTTAATCTGCACCAAACTCAAGGTTGTTGTGTCACTAATTCTATGTTTCTCTTGGTGTGTTTCTCCTCTGCTTTCAAAATTGCTGCTCTTTGATGTTGCAGGAGGGAAGAGTTTGGTCTCGTAGGATAAGCTGAGTGCATCCTCAAAGCACACATTTTTTTTCTCTTTGCCATGTCCAATATAAGATAATGCTTATGAAGTTTTGTTTTTTAAATCATTGGAAACAGGTTATCCACATATTTGAAGCTGTTGAAAAATTTTACAATGATGGAATATTTGTGAGGAAGCAACTACTTATGCAGCTGTCAGAAGAAAAACAATTAATTGATTATGAAGATGAAAATTTGAAAATAATGGTACCTTTATTTATTTGCTTTGTGTGTGCTTATGATATATGAAATTATATTTATTAATTTTCCAGTTGACCCTTTGAGAAATGAGAATAGAGTCAGCAGTAACTACACTCATGTCCATAAATTAAGGGTAATTCAGAGTCACGTGGAAATCGAACTCTAAAATAAATATATCACCTGTAATATCACTACACATATCTTCAAGAATCATATGCAAATTTCAGGAAGTAACCAGATGACACCGATGGTACGTCACAATGACGAGAGTGTAAGAGAGTGATATATAAGGAATACAGGCAAACAAGTAAAATTGTTTGCATGTGCTTTATGAGCATTTCAGTGCAATAACCGAATAGTTATGACACAAAGGACGCATTTGGATGATTTTTTACGTGGTAGAATTATTGGCCATCTGGAATGTGGGCGTACCCAACTGGAAGTATCAGACGAACTTGGAATTGCCCAGAGTGTCATCTCCAGGCTTTGGCAACGATTCCAAGATGATGGTAATGTGAGTAGACATTGCAGCACAGGTCACCCCAGAGTTACAATGCTGAATGAGGACCGGTATTTGGCAGTTACTGCCAAAAGAAACAGGCGGAGGACAACCTCAGACTTGTCTCGTCAGCTCTCTTCAGCCACTGGTATGACAATTTCAAGGCAGACCGTGTACAGATGCTTAGGGCAGATTGGTCTATATGCTCGTAGACCTGTCAGATGCATTCCACTTACTGCAACTCACTGTCGCCTGCAGTTAGCCTGGAGTAGAGAGCATGCATTGTGGACAACGCAACAGTGGGCTCGTGTGATGTTTTCTGATGAGTCCAGGTTTAGCTTGCAGTCTGATTCTCGCCGGACTTTCATATGGAGATCTCCAAGTACCCATTACCACTAAGAAAACATCATTGAACGACACAGTTACGGTGGTGCAGGAGTGCTCGTTTGGGGTGGAATTATTCTGGGTTCCAGAACTGACCTGCATGTTCAAATTGGAACCATGACAAGCCAAATCTATCGGGACGTCATTCTGGAACAACATGTATGTTTGTTTCAGGGCACCATGGGTGCACAATTTATGTTTATGGATAACAACGCCCATCCCTCACCATGCAAACATCGTAAGCGAATGCCTTCCATTGGAGGTTATCACCCGTATGGACTGGCCGGTATTCTCACCGGACTTGAATCCAGTAGAGCACGTGTAAGACATGCTTTGCTGATGAGTTGCAGCCTGTTAACCTCCTCCTCCATGTCTACCGGAACTTCGGAGAGCATTGCTTTTTGAGTGGTGTAATATCCCCCAAGATCAGATCGATAATTTTATATTCAGCATGCCTAGGCATTGTACGGACTGTATTGCATCGTCTGGGAGACATACAATGTATAAACAATCATACCAACCATGTTATATTGGTTTTTTGTAAATAGGTTTTTTTCTGTAATTTGCTCCAGGGAGAAAAAATCGCTAATTTTTTTAATAATATTAAACCTATAGCATCTTTTTTTGCTCTTTACCTTTTGTTTAATAAATAAGCTTTACAAATAAGTCAAATTTGTTTTGTTTCTAACTCTTCCTTTGCCTGATTTTGCATCATCCTTAATTTATGGACATGAGTGTATTTCGTATGATCTTAAACCTGTAGATAATTGTTTGATGCCTTAAAAACTTAAATACATGTAACTTGTTGTTAGCTAAATACTTCACTGACAATATCTGTAGTAGATTAATCATATTTTGTGTTTTATATTTATTATACATTGTATTTTTAAAATATATTAATTTAAAAAAAGGAATTTATGAGCCAAGTTATAAGAAACAGAAAATCCATTAGATACTACTGTAATATACTTTATCAATATTTATGTCATCTATTTACAGATGAATCATTTGATTCTCAGTAATTTTCTCAAAACTGTGTTCTTACGCAATAGATAGTAAACACTGCATTAATTGTCATAAGTTACTAATATCACAAATAAAAAAAATGAGATGAAAAGTTTAATTTAAAGAAAAAACTTTTAAAAAGTTTAAGATGATTTTGTTGGATTCATTCTGTGATATGTAATTTTAACAGGCTTCAATAATGAATTCATGTCATATCATTTTTAAGTCTTGTTAGTGAGAGTTCAGAATTATGGTATGAATTATTAATTACTGATATACTATGGAATCAGAATGACAAATATTGTTTCTGAAGGTGAAAACATAAAATTAGTTAATGATAGTTTGATAATTACAAAGACAGTTGTCACATGACAATAGTTAAATGAGCAAAAGGCAAAATAGATAATTAGACATTATATTAAAAGAAGAGTCTTTGCTTAAAGAAATGAAGTAAAAACATGAGTGCTATATCTCAGAAACATTATTTGGATGATTTGTGTATTTATAGGAAAACTAGAAGCCTCACAGTGTTTGATATTGCTACGGTTTTTATCATTGTGTAATTTATATCCAGTCTTAGGATATGTTTCAAACCAATATGTTTCAAATATGTACTAGGTTGTTTTCATAATTCTTTTCATTCTATTTCACATGTGACAATAAAATTTTACAGCAGATATCATTGCACTTTAGTTGTTTGGGCCAAACAAACTGACCATGTCCATGCTTTGAAAAGAAGTGGGTGTGCAATGCAGTTAGGTGCAAACATTACACTATGCTAACTGCTTATGTATTTCACATCCATTCTACAGTCATGGTTTTCAGAAATTTATCATCTTTTGAAAAATATTTATTTATATAATTTATCTTAAATTTGTATGTAATTATTGTGTTAATATGCCTGTAGTGCATTTATTCACTTTTTTTTTCTGGGGTCATAACATGTTTCTGGTGTGCAGGTAAAAATGTAGTACAAATAAATTTGAACACCAGTATGTTTACTATTTATGATTAAGAAATATGTAGACTAAATTTTTCTAAGAAAATGTTATCATATTCTCTAGCAAAAATGATTATGGAAAGATATTGTGTGGTATATCATAGTTTGTGCTGATAGCACAGAGTTAAAATAACTTTTGACTATTCAAGCGTAATGTTGCATTCTGAACAAAGAATGTTAAAGCCAAGAAGCATGCTTATCTTTTATTAATAACAGAGCCATAATCCATCTTATTTACCTGGCTCTCTTGTTCTGTGTAATTAAGATGATTCTATTGTCAATGTTTTCAGACAATTCAAGTTGTCTAGAATGTTGCATTGGCCAGCCTGTAATTGATAACAGAAAGGTTTGCTCACAGGAATCTCAGGAGTGCTGGAGAAAGTGTTCATGTTTTGATGATTACTTCAAAAATTTATATATATATATTTAATAATAATTTTGCATAAAATGTTTTTAACATTTTTAAACATTTCAACTTTCAAAC
>KK119076.1:206270-235191 GCA_000611955.2 Stegodyphus mimosarum | reverse complement strand
ATCAGCTTAATGTAAACTCTAATTTATCAAATACTTTTTCAATTTATTTTATTCAAAATAGATGTCATAAGCTGTGTAACATGTCTATACATTCTTATTATTATGTTTAATTAGAATGACTGGTTATTACTGTTCTTTAAAAAGTGTATGTAAAATTGTTTAATTTTGAATCTTTAAATATTTACTCATCTTTTCTTTGAATTCCATATATAACGCGAAATGTCTAAAAAAATAACTTTTTAATTTGAAAATATGAAGAAAATTTCAAAATCAAGAGAAATTTTAATGCTGCTTATGATAATAAAGCTAGTGTATTTTAAACATTAACTCTTTATTTATTTCAGAACTTTTATATAAGTTGGACTAAATTAATTTATATATTAATAAAATAAAGTATTTTTAGGTATCAAACTTGTTTATACGATGCAAAAACCTTTTTGAATTAGCTGTTCAGTCTCGAAAAAATGAGATAAGTTCTTTGAAAGAGAAGATTGAAATACTTAAAAGGAATTTTGAATGGAAAGATCATGTGAAAGTAATTTTTTTATATGTATAAAATTTATCTTTAGTAACTGTATTTTAAGTGAATACTTTTTGAGATGTCTTGAATCTCATCTTGAAATAAATAACAATTAATAAATGACAAATAACAAATAACAATTAATGTATTTTAATGGTTATTTTTATGCTCCTGATGCTGTTTGATTTATGCCTATTAGTTCGACATATGAGAAAAATTCATGATTTTTTTTTGTCATTTTCTTTCAGATTATTAAATTTGTAAATAAATTTATGAATTATTGACTGTAAATGATATTGATTTTATGGTTTCATCATTATTGCCAGTGAAATTTCATACAGAAAAATGATGATAGAACATTTTCATTAGGAACCTATCTAAGATTTTACATTTGTTGTCAATTAACTATATATAATAAATACTATTTAGTTGAATTCTTTGTGACTAAACTATTAATAATTAAGAATTATATAATAAATAAAAATATATTTCTTATTCTAAATGTTTAAATTGTTTTTATTTTAATATTGCAAGAGCTGGACAGTGTATGCCTTCTATAATGCAGTGACTTTTTGGCCCACAACATGCAGAACAAGGTGCTAAAATTATCAATGCATACAGTTTGTAGCTGAAAAAATAATGTTCTATTACTTTAAAAATGAAGATTTTGTTTTTAAAAGAATTTTTCTGTTCTTCAAAAAATATTTGCCATATATTTTGAAGCATTAATTTTTAATATTGATGCTAACAGTTATCAGTTGCTGAATTACAATACCATTGGGAATTGAACTAAAATCCTATCACATGTTATTATTCCAATAAATGGGCTGTCCTATCTCTTTCTTTATTATGCATCCCGTTTCATAATGAAAAAGGAAAATTGTATTGTAAATAAAATACATTTTCAGAAAAACTATAGTATTACATTATAATTTTGATATTTATAATAATTTATAGATATGAAATAATCATGGTATTATATATATGTATAAATATATGAATAGTAGGAAAGTATTGAAAAGTCTTAACTAAATAAAACATGAACTTATTGAATATCTTTAAATTTAAAAATGAAATGAAATACTCTAAGTTTTAATGCTGAAACCATGTTTAAAAGTACGTAAATGAAAGTACAGGGGCTTTCACAAATGATCTGTCTGCTTCATTAGCTGAAGTTGGAATGGATGGTTTCATCACATTATTCTTCCTCCCCCCATTTCCACATAGTTGCTGTATTAAGAATACAGCTATTAATTTTTAAATGTATAGAGTATATTTATCAAACCTGCTAGGAATACAATAAATCAGATTACAGAATTTATTCTAATAACTGTTTTTATTGCTTTTTTGAACTCATTTTTAATTTCTCTTAATGCAAAATTATAGACTGTACTCAGTCTTTTTGTAATTTCTTCAATTTCTTGTCTCCTATAAGATAGTGATTATAGGTAAATACTGCAGATGGAAAGTCTTCATTTCAAATCCTCATGCTATAAATTATTTTTTCAACCCATATTAACATTCTTTTAATTACCTGTTTTATTTTGAAAAAAATTTCATTATTCATAAAAAATAATTTTAAGGTAACGATGCAAAAACAAATTTCAAATTTTATTTTATATTATTATTTGTAATTTTTAGAGTAATGCTTGTAGCAAAAACTTTAAAAACAAAAGACAAACAGCTTTCCTATTCCAGATTGTTGATCTAATACAGTAGAAATTTATTTGTGACATTACCACTTATTCCAAAAATGACTGTAATCTGCACTTAGTTCTAAATTTAAGAAAAAAAAAAACTTTTAATTTTTCAGCAAATTCCACATTGCAAACTTAGTGGCATTTTTTTATATGCATATGAAAAGGAAATTATTAACAAAAATACATTACATTTATAATATATTTTTACTGAAGAAGCAAATTTACTTTGTTACTGAAATTATTTAACATTTTTTGCACCCATATCAATGCAGTTTTGATTTCACATGGTTAATTAATCTGTGTTTTGGGGGGAGGGGCATATATTAAGAATTTATTTACCCCAACTTTTCAGATGATGCTTTCCAATTTAAATGCATTCTGTGGCTGGTTTTTTATATTCAGTTACATTGAGTGCGTGGCAAATAGGAATAGATTCTTAATAATAGCACTTATAAAAAATGTTCTGGAGTTAAAAAAGAAAACATTGTGTAAAAAATAGGCTAAATAACTGAATTTTTGTTTTAGTAAATACAGAATTTCAATTCTAGCATGTTTGCAGTAATATTAATTCAGTTGTGCAGAATGTAATTAATTACCAGAGGGATTGAATTTAACGAAATCCTTACCATAATGCTAATGTCATATTACCAATAATATTAATTTTATAAATAGTGAATTTATTATCTTTGGTTAATTTAAAAGCATTAAAATTATTTTGCTGGTGAATACAATTTTTTTTGGAGGGGGGGATTCATTAATGCGTTCTTACCAAAAAAAGAAAAGAGAAAAAAAAAAAGAAACATAATAATTTCCTAAAAAAATTCCCTATTTTATCTCTTCACTACACGCTTCCCTAACATTGACATTATTTTCTCTGTATGTAATTATATTGGAACATTAAACTTAAATAATTAAACTGCACATATTTTAAAAGTATGCAGTGAATAATGAGTGTAAACTGCAAAATGTTATGACATTGATCAAGACTGATAAAGCCTTCATTAATTGTGTCAGTTATATTACATTGCTTAGGTAATGTTGCCAATAATGTTAATTTTCTAGAACATAAAATATGAATTATTTATGCAAATATTCTTATATCTCATTGGCATAATCTTACCATCAAGCTGACATTTAAAGACAATTTTTAGCTTTATCTGAATGACTATATAAATTCAGAGCTGAATCATTTTTGACATGTGTCTCGAAAATTCTCTTACATTCGAAGAAATTTCATGTCTGCATTATAATGCCTCAGAAAAGATTTGTTGGTTGTGTTAAGTTCTTATTATCATTATGCAAAATTTAAGTTCATTTCATCATACTTCTGGAAGAAAACAAATGAAACTTTTCATTAAGATATGACAAAGCAACATTGCACTATGGTAGCATAATCTTTGCTTTCATACTCAATTTATTATGATTAAACTGTCAACTGTGGCAGTATAGTTTATCATGCGAGTATTTTTTTATGTATGTTTATTTATATATTTTTTTATGTTTTCATTTTTGAATACATAATTATAAATCTGATTATATTGCTTGGAGTAAATATTAAATACATTTTATAATTCTTTCGTTTGAAGTTATCTGCAATTATTGCAAATTGTGAAAATTTGGTGGAAAAAGCTGTCGACAGAAGAAATAAGGAAATTCAGTCACTTAATTCATTTTTAAATGAAATAGAAGAAAATCAAGTAAGAAATTTGCTGTGAAGTTATTTAAGTAGAAAATATTTATAATAATACCTTACAAATTTTTATGTTAAACTGACTAATAATAACTGCATAATATGGGTATTTTATTTATGATGATTCATAATTTTATGTTTCAATTATTTATCATTTGTGTTGTGTGTGTATAAACTAAGCGTTTAATGTCTCTTTAATATTGCTGCTGTCAAAGAGTATAATCATAATATAAAGGATTATGTATATTATACACTACCTGGCATAGAAAATGCAACACCATGAAAGGTCGGGTAGAAAGTGATGTCAATTCATACACACAGAGCATCCATACGTAAAAGTGTTGTTATTTATAGAAAGATATATTTATACAGTGCTGAAATATACAAGAAGTAAGTAAGATATACGACCACCTCTCATGGCTGAGCAAACTGCAACTCTATAAGGCAGATTCAATTAGTGTATGGATGGTATCCTGAAGAAGGGAAATCAGTATGCTCTAAACCCTCCTCCAAAGTTTGCTCTCCAATAATGGTTAGGACAGAGTAGACAAATGACGATAATCATGTGCCAGATATGCTCGATCAGCGATTGGGGGATATTACAAGCCAAGGAAACAATGGGACATGCTGCAAAGCTTCTCGGTTAATGAATGCCATGTGCAGTGTCACATTGTACTGCTGGGAAATATCATTTTTCAGCCACAAGAGGTAAGGTACCACAGCGAGCTGCAGTACCTCCCATCAATGTGCCTCTGTATAAGTGCTGTTATGACTGGGTGCTTTGGGATGCTATCATCACTCCAAAGCAATTTCCATGCTGACGAGTGGTATGGCATTCAGCAATAATTGTCTTCAGCCAAACATCAGGAAACTGTTGTCCCAGATATTGGAGCATTTAAAACTCTCTGCACATTCTACAAGATGTCCATAGTAAACAACTGTAGGGCCACCATTGCTTGTCTTCATTTGTATCAATCTGTGCATTCTGTAGTGTGCCCAGATGGACCTGGTCTTTCATGTCTATTTACATTTCCTTCATTGGTCCATCTAGACCAAATTCTATGCACAGTAGATACATCTACATGTGTTTCAGCAGAGATTTAACAGTAAGACCAACCAGTTATAATTAAGTCTACAGTTATCCCCTTGTAAAATCTATTCGCTGGAATTGATTACAGTATCATCATACAGTTATGTCTTCATTCACATGTGTCTTTTGGAATCTTGAACTTCCCAAAATTCTGGATTCCCTAAACAGCATAGAGTAGTGACTATTGGTTTGTCCCCCATTTCCTTCCCTTTTATTTCCTGCTGTTATCATGTGACCAACTTGCATATTTTATCTGCATGAATTGTTTCATTATGTATTACCTGCAATTTACATATTTATACATATAGATCTTCATGGTGTTGCATTTTCTATGTTGGGTAGTGTATTGTAAGTGTGTTGCAAATATCTTTGCATATTGCATAATGAACAAAAAAAACTTCTAAAAAAATAAATTAATAAAAAATAATAAAATAGAGTAAAAGTGTACAAAATATTTTATTTCTAATTACATACATTTTAAATATTGTCACTGATTATTTATTTTGCCGTTACTTGTATTAGGTAAATTTTCAGAGACTTTATTTTGTGTCTGTATAATAGTTTTATAAGTAATTATTTATAATATGGAAATTTATTAAGCTGTATCACTGTTTGAAAGTAATAACTGAATTTCTGTAAGTCTTTCAAAAAGTCAGATATTCTTTAAATTGAAAACTTTAAAGTGCTTTGTATTTTAGCCTGAAAGCACTTAAAATAAATATATTGTACAACAGTTCTGTTTACATTAAATGAAACATTAGTAGTAAAAAAGTACTGTAAATGTTTTTACTTATTTTATAGAGAAATTTTAAAATATTATTTTAATACTGTAGGGACTCTTTCTAAATTTATGTCTTTTATTGTTGTTTTGTGTTAAAATATTTTTTTAATTATTATTTTCAAGTTCTTTAGAAAAATTTAATTGGAACTAAGATTTGATGCCATTTCTAAAGTTTGCAGAGTTTAGTTTCCAGTATCTACAAGCTGCATTATTGTGTTTTTCTCAAATATTCAGTTTGATGTTTTTTAATTACTAGCGATTTGTGAACTTTTGCAAAAATTATCAGAATTATTTTTTACATTTACATTCTATTATAATGATAGTAAATCTCATTTTTCAGTTTATTAGTAGTTTAAGTATTTTTGCATCTTGCACTTTTCAAATGGTTTGCAGCATGATTTGACCTTATCTTCTTCTAAAGTAATTAGTGTTGCTGATGTGACTCATTACCGAGCAAATGAATCCCATGATCTGGCCCTATGAGGTTAAATTTCGCTGAAAGTGTTATACAAATGATTGTATTATTAAGATCAAATTCTGTCTTTATAATGTTTCCATGTAATTTTTTTTTTTTTAAATCTATGGTTGCAAGTTTAACCTATAGGGAGACTTAAGAGGAAAGTGAAACTGCTATTGAGTTCAGTAGTTCATGTACTCATGAATGAGATCTCTAAATTCATCTTTAAACTCAGTCGGTGTTATTAATATTTAATAAAGGAGAACTCCCTTTTATAAGATTAATGCAATTTAAACTATTAGTTAAGTGCAAAATAATCTTAATGCTTTAATTGTATAGACATTACTGTAAGTTAGTTAACTTATGTTAGAAACATCTGCAGATTTTTAGGGTTGATGGAATAATCAATTTTCAGTTTAAATTTCCTGAATTTTTTCTAAAGTAAAAAGGTAAACTCTTTTTATGTCTGAGGTAAATGTAAAAAGAACTGTGAACTTTCTGTTAGGGTTTTGTTGCATCATCAGTGAGAATTTTACTGGTAGCATTGTAGCAAATCTTGTCAAATTTATTTTTTCTTTTTCTGTAATTCACAAAAGGTGGTATTTGTTTATGACTTTTTTGCAATGTACCATGGCATCATGTAATCTTCTTGAGCCCTGTTAAAAAAAGAAATATATTTGTCTATTTTGCTAATTCTTTTAGGTTAACAGCTTTCAAATACTTCAATGCAGCAATCAAGTAATTATTTTATTAAAAATAATAATTATAGCATATTTTATTTTTAAAATTATTAATCAAGTAATTATTAAAAATATGCTACCTATTTTTATTCAGAATTGGGGATGTAAAGAATTTTGAATTCTTTGAAATATGTTGGAATAGATCCTTTAAGATATGAATTGTTGCAATTACATATTTCTATAACGTTATTTGCACTTGTTTCAATTTTGTTACTATTATTCTTTCCTTTAGAATTCTTTCAGTTATTTAAAATTGCATAAAGATTTTAATTTTGTTGATTTTTTTAACTGTAGAACTTAAATATGTATTCAACATTAATTTTTTTACTTGTTTTTTAATTTCTGCTTCAGTTTATAATTATGTCATCATTATCATTTAACATTATGTATAAAGTTTTTCTTCATATTTTTGCATACTTTTTTATCATTAGCCAACGCAAGTACATTCTGCTTGTAAACAGTACTTTCTGTCTGCTATTGAAAAGAGAAAAATTGAAATAAATGATATTGAGCTGGAATTGGAACCACTTGAAGAAATTGATACTGATGTTAGCACAGAGGTAAAATTATCTTCTTTCATAATTTCATTTATATTTTCTAACACTTTTTTTCTATGAAAGCAGGGAATAGCAGAATGGGTGTTTTATATATATGTATTTGATTATTTTTCTCCTTAAATACTGTAACACTGTAAGCAACTTTTTTGTAAATATTCATAGGAATTTGCACAAGATAGTGAATCATCAAATTCTAGGAATGCTAATATAAGTAAAATATGTTATATATGTGTAAAAAAATAATAACAGATTTATATATAGTATGTAACATAGATAATGTGTTCTAACCATTTCATGCCTCCAAGTGTTAATGGCAGAAAGTACATCTTCATGCATCATTAACAATGCATACAGCAAATTCAGATGAAAGAAGGTTTGATTTTAATTTTGGACTATCACATGAGGAATGACTGTTGATTAGTAATACATACAACAAAATTTAAAGATGTCATTTCTCTAGATTTGGGCTTCATCTTTTAAGAGTACATCAGTGATAATGGAAAATTTTATAACCATTTTCCTTAACATCTGATGTATAAATGTTACTTGTGTTGGATCAGTCTATGTCATGCCAATATCTGTACACCAAGCAGAAAAAAATAAGACAGTTTTCTGCCTTCTGTTCTAGTTGGCCAATCACCAAAATTTAATTTGTATTTTCTTCTTTCAAAAACATGTCTTTGGATTTATATACAACATTTCTCTCACATATGCTTATATCACAAAATTATACTTTTTTTGAAATGACAGGCTGAGTTTTTTCATAGTTTGTGTCTAGCCTCAAATTATTCGTATACTAAATTTTGTAAAAATCTTGCTACCTTTTTGTAATTATTCATATTTAAAATTTGGGTTCTAATTCTCAGCTCGGTACAGAATTTCACTTGATGAACTTCTAATTAATGTTAAATTTGGCTTTTTTTAATTCTTGTTGTTGTTTTTTAATTCTTGTTCTAATTTTGTTGACATGAAGAATTCATTAGAAATTTAAGGTTTAGGTGACTAATTCTGCAATTTAATTATAAATCTTTTTCTGTTTTCAAAAATACTTTTTTTTGTAATCTTTGTATTTAAAAAATAGTTGAGATGTTAGGTAAATATATATATATGATGATTTGATGAAGATAAAGATTTTATTAGTAAAGATGGGCAAAATCAGTGGGGTGTACAAATGTGAAACAAAGAGCACAGAATAATACAGTGAAATCATCTGGAGTAATAAGTATAGCAAAATGTCTGAAAACTGTATTAAATTCTTGGAACTAATTTTTTGCAGAGGAATTACTGGACATAATTGTTGCTAATATAAATTCATTTCTTCAATTAGAAAACTTTAATCCAGAGAGTTACTAATTTATCCAAAATTAAAGTTTTCATTGGTTTACTACTGTTTGCAAGTCTATTACAAAGTAATAGACAAATTTTAAAAGAATTATAATCTATCAAAGGAATGGGGTAAAAAGGTTTCAAATAGAAATGACTGTATAATGTTTTACATTTCTGCATCAATGCTGATATATTTTTGTTTCAATGTAATAAAGCGACAAGAAATGAGCAGGAAAAAAATAGACAAACTGGCACCTGTAAGAGAGATTTTTGACTTTTTGCAGAAAACTGTAAAAAAACTTATTACATAGGGTAAAATGTTATAACCAATGAAAAGTTAGAAAGCTTTAAAGGAAACTGCACATTTTAGCAGTACATACTGATGAAATTCAATAAATATGGAATTAAAATATTTGCCATGGTTGATGCAGTACATCACATTTAGGAATATGTGGTGGTAAACAGCCAGAAGGTCTATACAGTGTGAGAAACACAGGCTTTTTTTATTATTATTAAAAGAAAGAGAAGGAGTTCCCCATGTACCACATAGTATCACATGGGACTTACAGAAGTAAGTAGGAAACGCAATACAAAATAAACAGTGAGAGAAAATTAAAACAAAATTAAGGATTACAAAATTTTACAATGAATTGATAAAAACTGTCAAAGGCACTTCTCTCAGAAATAAATTGGTGAAATTCTAGAGGCCAGTTAATATTAAAATTTTTCAGTGTCAGTTTCAAGAATTTTCTTTCACTCTCATATTTAGAACATAGAAGAAGCACATGTTCAACATTTTCCTCGCCACCGATGCTACAATCACAGGCAGTCTCTGGGCTTAACTTAAATGCACTGGAATAACTTTTGAAATTTCCGCGACCAGAAAGAAATTGGGTCAATTTATAATTTGTGAAAAAGTGATCACATGACAATCTCATTTTGATGGAAGGGAAAAATCTCTTAGTAAATTCCCTTTATTTGAGCTAATGGATTCTTGATTCCACAACTCCACAATACTTTCATTCATGACCTTCTTATAAAAGTATTTAGGGATATTGACAAAAATGTCAATTTCATGCTTAGTGGCAGCCTTAGCAAGAAAATTGGCCCATTTGTTCCCAACAACACCTGTATGATAATGAACAAAGGCAAAAGCAACCAAAATATTATTGTCTTTTAGATTTTAAAGTTGTGTTTGAATCTGGACGATGATATTATTAGAGGAAGAAAAACATTTTAGGGACTCCAAATAAGAATCAGTGCAAATGAGATAGTCTGAAGCAGCACTATTTTGTTTAGAGATCCATTTGATGGCGAAGTTTAGGTACAAAGTTTAGCTATAAAAACAGTACATTCATCTCTAATTTTAAATTGAAAGTGCTCAAATTCAAACCATTTTTGAAGACAACAAATGTGAGACCAACCTTGGCACCAATTTTGCTGCCATCAATAAAACAAGTTACAGGCGAATCATCTATGATTTAATTGTTAAATTGAATAATATTAACAGCATTTCTTTCTGAAGGATGAGGGAGATCAGATGGAGGTAAAACACAATCATATTGAGAGACGGCAGAAGCAGATATATTTTTGTTATAGGGAATATAATGAAGAATGGCAATGTCGATTGGAGGAAAGCCAGAAACTGCATAAACAGACTGATAGCTTATAGCACGATATCCACATATGTCCCGCAGAAGTATCCGCCTTTGAATGCATTGTAGATATTTATAATTTATCTTCTTCTTAAGCAACATATCCTCAGACTCTAGAGCCATACATAATGAAGGGTGCAATTCCTTGTTTATAGATGAGTGAATGAATGTTGTAATTAACTGTACGTTTTGCGTGCAATACAACTTAATCCATGCTGTAATGTATCACATTTCTCTGATACGTAAGTTAAATGTCACATCCAAGCAAATTTACAATCAAGAGAAACCCCAAGATATTTCATTTGCTTTACCACAGTTAAAGGGATTCCTTCAAGAAATAACTTAAATGCATCATAACAAATGTCTCACTTTTCAATAATTATATCTCTAGTTTTATCAAGATTAAAGTCCAGTTTAAAGCCTTTTGACCAGTCGGAGGCAAAATTTGAAGTCTCTTGTGCCTAGAAAAAAGCAGCAGGAAGCTCCCTACTCTGAAAGCAAAACAAGATATCATCTGCAAAGGCTATAGTATCACAACAAACAAGATTTTCAGCTTTGATAGGAGATCATTAATAATAATATTCCAAAACATAAGTCCTGAAACTGGGATCTTTGAGGTCAACCCTTTTCAAGGTGATGGATTGCAGAAGTCAAAGCCCAATTGCAGTTTGGCCATCCGATGATTTAAAAAGTCAGCAACAAGTGAAAAAATATTCATTGGAAGTTCCACTTTTTTGAGAAGATTGAAAATACAAAGCCACTATGCATTGTCAAAGGCGTATTTAATATCCAAAAAGACTAAAATAGTGTGCAAATTTTTCTTTTTACCTCTCTGAACAATTTCATCCAAGCATAAAAGAGCATCTTCAGAACTTCTCTGAGGTGCAAAACCATGTTGATCACCAGAAAGAAGGTCTCCATGCAGAGATACCAGCAAATTCTGTTAACAAAAAGTTTTTACAAGCACTTGCCTAAAGTAGGAAGTAAACTTATATATCTAAGGTTATCTCAGTGAGGAACCCTAGACTCATTCCTTTAGAAATAAGAATTACTTGAGCATTTTCCCAAACACGTGGGAAAATGCCTATATCTGAACAAACATTAGAAAGTTAATGATTAATAAAAGGAAACATTAAATGAAACTGCTTAATAATCTCATTTGAAATAGAATCAGGAACAGGTGATTTATTTGGTTCCAGCATAGAAATAACTATTAACTTCACCAAGGAAAGCATAGAATCAACAAAAGAAGAAGAATAAGAAATACATGCAGAATGATGGTACTCCTTATGAAAATCATCATCATTTCCCTCTGTATCCAAGGGGAAGGATTTCTGAAGCGCAGCAGTAATTGCCTCTTCTAAAGAGTTGGTTGTCTCTCCTGTGGAAAGACAAATCCGGGTTATTTCATATTTTTTTATGAAATCTCTTTTAACTCCATACGTATAAATCTTTTTGCATACATTGTGAGCATCAATGATCAAAAGAAATGTTTTACAAGAGTCAGATCTAGGATCGGTAAACATTTGATTATACACTTTTCTATATTCAAGATATTTACCTCTATATAGTTCTCCAAGAGATGGATTTTTACAATGCTGAAATCTATGCCTGGAGGCATTAAACTTCTTTTACTTACAATCAAGTTCAATAGGTCAGAAAGGAACATTGTGCTTGCCATGATTCCTAACAGATATGGAAATTAAAGATGTGGAACAGAACCAAGATCCTTAACAAGAGTATTTAGGCAGGAACATTAGGACATTGCAGAGGAATTACCAGAAGATAGCCAATAGTCACATTTTATTCCATGATGAACATTTCAGGAATGAAAGGTCTAGTGCCTCTTTTTTAGGCAATTAAAATTTGGTAAAAAAAACAGAAAAGAGTATCTTAGAGAATTTATAAAAAAAACTCTCAAATGGGAAAATAACCTGACTGTCAATCAAAACCTTTTCATTTTCAAAAACTTTTTTGTCACTTTCGTGACTGTCATTAGCAATAGTTTATGGATGTAAAACCATACCATTTTAGAGATTTTGCCATCCATTATTTGATGCTGATTGGAGTATATCACCGCCATGGAAAATTCTGTTACATCACTCCTCTACATTTCTTCACAAATTCCATTAATTGAAAAATTTTTCCCAAAACATTCAAAATCTACATTGCAATAAAGTTGCTGTTTCTGCCTGATTTTGAAACTGCAATTTCTTATGCCTGAATTGCACCAATGCCATTTTCTTCCGGAAAAGTCATTAGACAGAGTGTCCCATAAATGTTGGTATAAACTTTAAGGTCAGGTAGGGCATGCCAAAGGATTAAAAGCTGCATAGAAACTCATGACTACTAACTTTTTTTTTTTTTTGAATAGCGGGCACTTGCCTGTAATGGCATTTGCCACTACTAAGGCCAGAAGTGGTGACAATTTTATTATGGAGTCACCTAATAGGCAGCCACCGCTACTTCCTATGAAGGGACAAACAATTTTACATCCATGCTTTCTCCGAAATTCGAACCAGGGCCTTTCAGTATCGCAGTCAGGCTGCCCTAACCACTGTACTGTCTGGGTGGCATTACTAACATCATCATGCACTGTTAAGTTGTGTTGTTTACAGTATTTGGGCTGGTTTTTGTTTGATTGGCAACTGTTTATGGGCCTTACCTGTTGCCATCACCTATGACATTAGAAAATTATCTCATCTTTTTGGAACAGGCTTACTTCACCTTGTGCCATAGATACAATATATGGTTGTTACATGATGGGTTGCCTCCCCATTATGGAAGATGTGTTGAGAGACATTTGAGAGTGTTTCATTTGGTCACTGATGGTTTGGGCTTCTTGGACTGCTTGCCTGCCCCCCCCCCCACTCTCTGAATTTGAGCAGCCTGGTTTTCTTTCTTTGAAGAGCTCTTAAAGTTCTTATGTATGATACAGCTGTAAAGTCTTAAATGTATATGGTTGCAAAAATTATCTGTGCTGCTGCAGATATCTGAGCAAATCCAAGTGTTTTTGACCTTGTTTACGAATGCATGGTCCATTGGTGTAATGCATGCATTGCTTGAAATGTCAGAAATTTTGAACACTTTTTGTAACATTTTGAAATGGTAACATCTCCTAAAATATTACATAATATTTATGAGCAATAAGTACTTTGAGCAATCTTTGTCTTGAGTCCCTCCAGATTTGTTACTCGATTAAAACTCATTTTATAACATACTAATACATAATTATTAGTTATCCATAAACTTACATCTATGCATGTATAAGTATATTCGAGAATTCATATATTGCAGTCAGTAAAAATAAGTTGGAAAGTACAATCATTTGTATTTTGCTTGACCGCATTAATTTCAGGACAACCACTTACTGAAATTTGCTAGCCTCTTTCATTTTCAGTAACTGGATAAGATTCAGTTGGGTTAACTTGTGTCATTCCCTTGGATTTTGCAGTTTGGTATGAAGTTTAGCTTTGTTTAAAAAAATTAGTCTATCTTTAATAAAATTCATATTTACTGTAATCAATTTTATCATTCATCTTACCATTTAGATATAACTATGTTATTGCTTTATGCATTCATTCCATATGTATGTTATTGTTTACATTGCACTGTTAAGGATAATAATATGCTCTTGATGTAGCATTTTTTGGATAACAACTGAAAAGCAAAGTCATCAGTTTCAGTATCATTCAAGAGTGGTACTTTGCACAAACTTTCCTCAGATGGTTGCCTGTCTGTCTTGCAGTAGTGTTTATAGAATTTCATATACTTTGATCTGTTTTACTTTAGCTTTAATTTAATCTAACTGGGTCCTCCATACCTTATCCGCATGCCAAAAAAAAAAGTATTTTATTTGGGATGGGCATGAGATCATATCAGCCATTATATGTGGTGCTTTGGGTGTGTATGTGGCGCTTTGGGTGGCTTCCTTCATTCTTTTTTTTTAATATATGAGAAAAATATTATCATCACTCAACATTTCTGTTTCATATACAGTAAGCACATGGAAAGTGCTGATGAAGGTCATCAATAACAAAATATGTTACAAGTTTAAACCTGTTATTGTTTAGAAGTTTATAAGTATTCTATAAGTACAAACACAATCTTTTCCATAGTTTTCATTATTATCGAAATAAAGTCTTCAAGTTTTAGTTCAGGGTGGTTATATAACATGTAACTTCTTTCAGTTTATAAGAAAGCATACAAATATTTTTGGAATTCATCATAGTATTTACCCATACCTCGGTACTTATTGCATCAGTTGTATGTTGCATAGAACTGAATTAAATCTAAATTCAGTGTTATTTTTAAGTCATGTCAAGTGATGGGTTTAATCTCCTGTAATAGAATCTTGAACTTTATTAAAAGTCCTTTTGAAAGGAAGACCAGCAGCAGATAGTAGTTAAATACACCAAAGTCTGCAAAAAATGCAACACCTTGAAGGAATTGCCAGAAATGAATGAAATTTATTCCACATATTGCTGATGACGGTACAAATGAAAGATTAAATATACATAACAAAAACAAAACAAACACTGGAAATCAGCACTTTGTGTATCTGTCACGTTGAGTGAGGAGAGCCTATACATGTCATGGCATTGAATCATACATGTTCTAAATGTAATCCTTGGAAATGGCATTCCATATGGCTTGATGCCAAAATTCAGTTTGTATGTGGCGCCAACTGATGAAATCTCAGACATGCTCAGTGGGTTACGCATCCAGCGAATAAGCAGGCTATGGGAGAAATTTAACCTGTTGTGCCCTAAGGAAGGTTTGTGCAGTCTGAAAAACATGTGCATGGGCATTATCCTGCTGAGTTGAAATACAGCACCCGGAATAGGGAGGACCTCTGACTTCACAACTTCAGACGTTTGTGTGGTTTGATGCTGGATAGCAGACTGTGGGGGAAGATGTTCTCTTCTGTAATGTCTGACACGTACTCTTCCATCACTATACTCCAGACTGTAGTGAGACTGTAGTAGTATCATCATTGTAAAAGGGAGAATGGTATCATATAAATATATGCCTCAAGACTGTCTGAGTCCATACCACTGGATGACTGGATACTTTTGGCCTGATAGTGTATATCACCAGTATTACATCAGTCTGTGATTCAATAGGCTTCTAGTTATGTTAATATGACCATCACATTGCCTTGCATCTCCTGATTATAATGTCACAATATATGCACTGCCATCCAAAATCCCGACGGATTCAAGGTAAGGAGTGACAATACTTCTTTTGGGCAAACATCTATCAGTGCCAGGCATTCATCATGAACTGTGTGCAACCCAAACATTATAAATAAAGGTATTGTGCATGAATGATTAAAGATTTTTCAAAACAGGAAGAGCAAGCAATCATGATGAACTTAGAAATGATAGACCTTCTATTATGAGTAATAGTTTGGTTGAGAGTTCTGCTAGGTTTTATGCAGAAGGTGTTTCTAAGCATTAGGCCACTGAGGTCGAAACTTCATGTTTTATATTCCTTTGAAATTAAGTAATGCTTTATTTTTCAATCTAAAGCTATATAAATTGGTTTTACTGATGTATTTTTAATTGGCTTCTATATAATCTGCTGCATATCCGTGTAATGTCTTTTATTCTTGAAAGAGATTAATTGAAGCATTTTATAGTTGTCTTTTGCTATTGATGATGCTTTGAGTGATGTTTTGGCCGAAGGCGTGATGTTTTTAAATACTCGTATTGAAAGAAGACAGTCAGAAGATGCCCAGATTAATTCTGAGGTTTGTATTTATTTTCAATGTGCATAATTCACACTAATTTTAAATTCTGTATATATTTGATATTAATATTTTTTTCTTATAATAAGTGTTTAGTTTCATTTCAGTATTTTACGTAATGTAATAATTTTTTACTAACCAAACTCTTCGAAAAATTTTTTCTCCTAAATTTCGAATATGTCCTCTTTGCTTATTTTCTCAAATTTCAGAATGATTTATTTTTAAATTCTTTTTTCTATATTAGAGTGACTAAATTATGTGGACTTCTTTTTATATACTTTGTATTTTTTCTAACCTTTCATATTTAGTAAAATATGGATAGGCGTAATAATCATAAATTGAGATTCTAATCTCTATTTCCACCTTAAAAAGAGAGAGCATTGTGTTTTATAAATACTTAACTTATATTTTGATTTTAGGCTGTAGCTATGTGTACGGAATTTTACAAAACAGCTTGTGAAAATGCCGAGAACGAGATAACAGTTATGAAAGAAAATTTGGATATATTAGTTTCTTTTGAAGGAGATGTGATTGAAGAAGTTTGTAAAACATTTGCTTATTAGTTTTTTAATTTGTATTTTTTCTTATTTTTGTTTATGTTTTATTTACTGTAATTAATAACAAATAAGTACACAAATAAATATTTATATTATTATGTATATAATTTCTATTACTGTAGCGAATTATCAAAAATATTAATAGTTTGTAGTTTAATTATTATTATTATTATTATTATTATTATTAAAAGCACATAAGATTTATGTTTAGTATTTAAAAATATCAGTAACTTACAGTATTTCAGGAAATTCATATGTTTTGGTTGTATTATTTGATGTTTCTTTCAGTAATTAGTATGTAATTTTAATTGTTTGTTTTTTCATTACACTTCCCACTTTAATATTTTTAGTAGGCTCTAAAAGCCTTGAACATAGTATATATCCTGAGTATATCCGTAATGTAAATCAGTAATTGCTGTTGTGAATAATTATCTTCTCTAAGGTGACTGACTGCATCCACCAAATCAAAATCATTCAATAAGACAAAATCATATTGAACCATATGTAATCATTTTAAAGCAGATTCACTGTGCAGTGAGTGAAACTCAAGTATTACGTAAAATACCTAATCATTCGACTTTACTATATCTAGGAGTTATAAACTGTATTTAGATTTTCTATACAGTGCACATCTGGGTGCTGTCAGAGTGTATTATAATTCATAACAGGGACTGAACATTTTTCTAATGAGCTGAAACCTATACTTATGAAACTAAAGGTAAAAGCGGTGAAGGGAAAATTTTAATGAAAACTGGTTATTGGGATATTTCTACATCATAGCCCGTTATTGCTCTGACAGCATCCAGATGTGCACTATATAGAAAATCTAAATACAGTTTATAACTCCTAGATATAGTAAAGTCGAGTGATTAGGTATTTTACATAATAGGTAGATTAATGATTAGGTATTTCACTCACTGCACAGTGAATCTTCTTTAAAATGATTACATATGGTTCAATATGATTTTTACAGCCTTGCTGGAAAGGTTAACTAAAAGTTTAAAAACCCTTTAAGACAGTCAAGCAAATTATCACTTTGTTTATGATTTTATGGTGAGTCCTGAAAAGATTTAAACAACCTTTTTATTAAAAGGTCTGAATTGAACACATGCATGGTTATGCCTAGAAATTAAAACTCCACCACTTGCAAGAATTAAATATCAGAAATTGAACTTGAAATCTAAATGTATTCAATGCAAGAGACTGCTATACAAATAGGATATCTAAATGTTGACTCAAACTCTTAAGTGCAGGATTTCTTTCAGCCAGCAAAATGGCTAATGCTCAGTAACTACTGTAACAGAGCTGGGTGATATAATAGTATTACAGACAGCATTGCTGCCAAGAGCTCTTTCTAAAACTTTCACTGACTCCATTTTAAATACCCTTAACTCATTTACATCCTGGTGAGAGCTAATGAAAAGGAGAAGTGTTAGTACAATTCTAAATCATAAGAAAATGGATTATCTAACATCAAATATATTCTGCAATATCTTGTTTAATTAGAAAGTTCTTTTTTTCTAGTCCTGTAACTGTGATGTTGATAATTCATAGTAAATAATAAATTGAAATCTTTGCATTCTCAGTAACTTTATCACCTTTTTCACTATATAACATTCAGAAATATTATATATCCAGTATATAAATCTAGAAAATATTTTGTCGTTTCAAGGGGAGCAAACTAAAGACGAAACACTTTTGCTTCTATTAATTATTGCTAATTGATAGGAAGGATTGATAGGATTTGTTCCCCTTGAAAAGTAACTAATTTCCGGTCAATGATGATAATTATTTTGTTGGTTACATTTTCGCTTTTAACTATTTCATTTTAATCATTCCATTTTAAAAATGCTAATGAGTTCATTCAATTCATAGAATCCTAACTATTGTTTTCAAAGGAGATAATATATTAACTAATCTACTAGAAAATAAATTATATATATATTGCCTAGGTTTTATAAATAATGCACTATTTCTTTTTTGCTAGTAACATATACATTTTTAAATTATGCAGATGTAGTGTGACCTGATGTTTTCCTGAAATATTTCATTTATATATATTAAAGAATTTCATATTCCTTCCATATAGTTAACAAAATATTTGAAAAATGCGAGTGAAATTGTGGAAATTGTAATCAGATCATTGGAAAAGGAAATTAGACATCTATATGCTGAGCTGAATATTTTTGAAAAAAGCCAAAATCAGTTCAAAACTGATGTGAGTATATTAGTTTTAAATATGTTTTAAAGGCATGGGCTATGCTTTATTTAAATCTGTCTTTTGTTTGAATCTGTATAAAAAGCAAGAAAATGACCTATTTTTCATTATTTTTGTAGGTTCTTCAACGGCTTTTAACTTGCCAAAATTTTTGCAGTGAAAATCTGAAAGAAGAATTCAAAGAAATAGACGATTTGGAATTTCAAATTCAGATATTAACAAGAGGTAGCTGTGAAAAATCAGATGAATCTGATGACGGTGTATGTTGCATTTTAACAATTTCTAAATACTTATAATGATATTAATTAAATTCAGTGAAAATTTAAAATTAACTTCATTTATGTTAATTCGTAAATAAAATTTTTCCTATTTTTTTCTTATCATAAATCAATGATATTCTAGCAAAAATTGTTTACTGCTTTCCTGACTCATTTTTTTAAATATAAAATCTTTTTTATAATTATTAAAAAAACAATATAATTGAGGTTATTCATATATAACAGGTGACCCAAAAATCCATTTAACATTTAAAATTTCAATAAGTCATGGAATATAGGTAGAGAGGTAAAAACTGACACACATGCTTGAAATCCCATGGGGTATTATTGAAACTGAAAAAGTGGAATAAATGGACACTTCATTATGACAACAAAAACAAATATTAGCATAACATTTGATATTTAGCAAAAACAATGTTCTTTATAAGAAATGCTCGACACATGGGCCGTCATTCATCAACAGTACTTGTAGTCGAGGAACAATGTTGTGAACAGCACTGTATAGCATAGCTGTAGGTATGGTGAGAAATTGCCGTCAGATGTTGTCTTTTAACATATCTTATGAGGTTGTGCAATTGCAGTAGACTTGCGACTTTAAGTAACATCACAACCAATAATCATACGAATTAAAAATCTGGGGACCTCGGAGCCCAAGTATGACAGAAGTGGCAGCTCAACAAGGGATGCTTACTAAATAATGTGTGCAAGAGATGTTTCAGATGATGTGTGCAAGATATGGGGTGATGCGTCATCCTGCTTAAAAGTCATACCTTCCAGCAGGTATTTATCAAGCAGGGATGATGCGATTCTGTAACATATCAGCGTGCCTCGCATCCATCACACTGACAGTCTGAAAAGCAGAACCATGCATTTCCTCAAAAGAAAAGGGTCCAATCATGATTGATGTAGAAAATCCACCCCATACCGTGATTTTCTCGTCATGCAATGCAGTTTCCATGACAGTTCTGGGATTTCCAGTAGCCCATATTCGGCAGTTGTGGGAATTAAAGACCCTCAGAGTGTGAAATGGGCTTCAGTGCCAAATGGCCACAACACATTAGACAACCAATCATCATCTTCTCCCATTTTTTTAAATGCCCACTCTACAAATGCTGTCTTCTTCGCAAAATCACTGGTTAACAGTTCATGATGACGCTGGATTTTGAATGGATAGCACTGAAGGGTACACCTTAGTGCTCTGCCAACAGTAGTGTATGGAATGCCATTGTAACATACGACTTCACGAGCTTGCTAAAGTCTCCATTTCTTCCTGAACTGTTCAAGCAGCAGTAGAATTTGTGTCTGGTCATCCAAAATGTGGGGCCAGTCATCTTAACAATCCATGGTTTCAAACTTTATAATCACTTTCTTCACAGCTATACTTGTCACAGGACCTTCACCAGTTCAAATACCCTTCTTATGGTGATAGGATTGTAAAGCTGCCATAGCAGATTATCTGTTTTGATAGAACAGCTTCACTAACAGTGCCTTTTCAGGCAAATGCAACATCCCGCAAATGCTGGTGCATCTGATTCTGTCTCTCACTACAGCTCATTTTATACATGATTCTCATGTTGTGTCACTGACCTTTTGCTGTCCAGCACCATCTGTTGGCCAATTTGAGCAATTTTTGTTCCAATAAAATTCCATGTCATTTCAAGCATGCGTGTCAATTTTTGCCTCTCTACCTATATTATAAGGTATTTCTCCCATCTTCTTAGTATGCCTTCATGGTGTAATGATCAGCCCACTCGGCGCGTATTCGAGAGGTTCGAGTCTCGGCGAGGGCATTTCACATTTTTCATGTCACCTGCTTCCAAATGACCTAATGTCTCTATAATATTATTCTCTGAATTTCTGAATTTTCAAATGTTAATGAACTTTTGGGTCACCCAGTATGTATATACATACATATATATATATGTGTGTGTGTGTGTGTGTGTTATTATCTTTTATAGGTTATTACTCAAAATTAAGAGAATAAATATTTTTTAATGTGTTAAAAAATACTATATGAAAAGTAGGTAGTTTGTGGTCAGATAATAATGCAACAGTTCTGATGTCAAATACATAGTTGTATTTGTACATGCCAGTTGTGCTGTGACAACAATTGGTATAAGAAGTGATAACTTATTCTGATTTTACTTCTTTCATATACATTTGTGATAATCATAGTATTTATTATTAAATTTCATAAGCAGTGGTGTAGAATAAATAATAGAGTGGAACAAAAAAAACGTGAAAGTTTTGAAAAGTTGAATAAAAATGTCATTGTAAATGAAAGCATCCTTAATGGTTGAATTGCAGTTAATGTAAAACCATATTTGAGCATATATTCTCATGATAAAAGAAGCCATCCTAAGGTGGCAGATGGATCTGTGCTTTTTAATTATTTTAACTGTATGGAATTTCAGTTCATTTTGCAAACGAGCAATGTTCCAGAAAAGTATGCTTTTGTTTGAAATTTGATTATATGCTGGAAATAAGATTTTGTTATTAAATGCAGAATTTCTTTTCCTAAACATTCCATGAAATTTTGCATTTTCACATTAAAAATTTAAATTTGTTATTTTGTTTAACTTTTTTAAGGAATAATGTTTATTCATTTTTGCTACATATTTCCTATTTTATGGAGCTTTGAATAAAAAAAAAGTATCTGCAGTGAACTCAGTTATATGCTGGATTAAATTTTTATATAATTTTATTTATTATTTATTTATGTTTGATTAAATTATACTTTAACATTAGCCACATTAAGACTAAATATGTTTTCTCCTTCCAAAATTTATATATTTAGAATCACATGACCTAATAGTATTGTTTCTATTTAGTTGCTTGATTTTTATATCTTGTTTTTTCAGAATTTTCGATATTTCGGCTTTTGAAATACAAAATGGTAAAAAGTTATCTTCGAATAAACTTGCTATTTTATGCAATAGCATTTCAGCTGTAGTTTAAGTTGAGTAATACATGTCCAAATTTGATTTTAGGTTACAAGTAAACTTTTTACTGTTGTTTGCAGTAATAAATTATTATGACGATATCATTTTGATATCACAGAAAAATAGTTGCATTTTAAATTTGATATTTTTTCTTTGCATCACAACTTCTACAAAAAGTTATCTTAATAATAAAGAAATGTTTTTGTTATGAAGCAAAAGCTTTGAATTTTGATTCTTTTGTTAATAAGATACAAGTTATTACTTCAGCTTTTTACTCGTACTAAAAGAAAATCTCTTTTTAAGAATAAAATATGAACTTATTGCTAATGCAATTAATTTTTTTTTCAATTTTATATAATAATTGCATAATTCCTGAGTGTTAGCTTATATTTTACTATGGATTTGGATATAAATATCAATTGAGCATTCTTTGTCTGCTTAATTTATTTATTAATATTTTCTTAAAAAAAAGGAGAGATAGAAAGAAAAAATATTTTTTGCTAATTATGTTAAATTTATTGAAAATGTAAGCTTTTGGTAATTTATTGCATTGCAAATATAAGCTTTTGAATGCTAATGTTTTAGAAGTCAGGATCAAGCAAGAAGTCTTATGGATAATGGAAAGAAAATCATAGTATTTAAAGTAACTATTGTGAATTTAAACTGTTACAAGAAGAAGAGTAGTTACTTACATTTTTTCTGCTCTGTTCTGAGATGCTCTGTACTATGCTCATTTCTTAACTAATTACCCAAAACCAGCAACTGAAGTCTTAAGTTCATTTATGTTGTGATTTAATTTTTAACATTTTGTTACACTCTTATTGCACATATCCTTTGGCTAAGTGAAAAAGTTAACTATTGATAATAGCAAGTAAAATTGTTTTCTATTCCAAATCTAGTTTAGAAAACTTTTCTTATTAAGGTTAGTTTTTTAATAAAAAGTTATCCTTTTTCAGAACAGAAAATTTGAGATAAATTTCATGCTATTTTATTTTATATTATACATTTTTATCATATTTGTTATTTTAAAAATTATTAATGTTATTTCTGAATTATATTTCTAAGGTATAACTATTTATTTTAAAGGGCATATTAAATTATAATGCAGCAAATTTTGTTTCTGATGCCACAGAAGTTTTAGAGCATGGCCAGGAGTTGCAATCTGATGAAGATGCCTATGATCAAGAGGTTTGTTTATCAAGAGATTTTCATTGTAAAAAAAATTATAAACAAAAAATTCATTGCATTAAAATTTTATAAATAATTAAAAAATTATAACTTTTATATATATTTTTAGTTTAAAATTGTATTACTGTTTATAACAGTTTGGTGTCACCCTGTAACATCAGTAAAAAATAAAGTGGTTATCTTGGTAGCTCATAACATAATAAAAGGAGTCTTTTGCATCTTAGTATAGAAATAAGGTAATGCTTATTTGCTCAGACATAAGTATAATCATTACTTCTTGAACTTTATGAGGAACATTTACTTAAAATACTTAGGAATTTAGCTAACAGCAATGACGATACTGACCTTTTGCATCTCGTCAAACATTCTGCACAACAGCTACATAGCCTTCAACATCAAGAGGGTCCAGAAGCTCTGATTAGTTAGTCCAGGGACCTCAAACATAGCTCAGGAATTGAAGCTACTTAAGCACACTAGAGCTGAAGATGTTGGTATAATAACATTAAAAGTATGTAAAAAAAGCACAATGTCTTAATATGTCTGGGTCTTCTATTGCTTCTATTGTTTGATACTTGCATTTATAAAGATATGGCCCTGTAACATCACATTTAGCCTCATCACAAATAGGAAATTCACATTTCTAGCAGTCTCTTTTACAGTGCTGGGGAGGAAGAGAATAGAAACACATTCATTAGTTAATATGCAAAATGTGACAGATTCACATGTTTCTTATATTAATCTCTGCTGAGATTCTTGATTAAAATTTCAGCGAGCACATTTCTGCTGTAGACGCATATTTAACATTGATTTCTCCTTTACCAAGTAATATTATGAATACATAATGAAAATGAGTATCAATAGATTTAGTTCTAGAATTATAAAATGAATTCTTTATAAAATACTGTTACATGAATCCTGCTACTTTAAAAAAAAAGTTTTCTTTAAACACTGAGTGCAAGTTTATTTCTTCTTTGAAAGCTTTGATTAATCCTGTATACTCAGCACGTATGCTTTAATGTACCACAGTTCTTTGCTTGTGTAATTGCCAAGAAATCACGGTACTTAATGTATTAGCTTAAACACCTTGGTGCAGTTTTGTAACTTGTTACAGAAGGAAAAGAATAATTACTTAATAGCAAAAAGCTATTAATTACATACTTATTTATTAGCATATTATAACTTATTTAAACAGCCAGCAGGCATGCTGACCAGTGGAGTTTTGTTCTTTTTTTTTCTTGTATAAATTTCATGCGGATCACTTCAAGGCAGTTTTTTTCATTAATAGTTTTTCGGTACAACACGCACATATTATTCATATGAATTGAGGACAAAATATATCACATTTTGTCTATAAAAACTGTTATATTTTTTTTTGTTGTTTTTGGTTTGATTTTATTCAATTATGGCAAACCACTCAAGGGCTTTTGCCTAAGGGGAAGGATGCCTTTATACAGGATTTCTAAGCGAAACTGCCTCATATCAACATCACACATGGGGAAAGCCACAAAAGTACATATACAGCCAGTTTGTCACACCTTGTTTATCAGGATTTTAACCCCAGGCCGAACTATGAATGTTCAGTGTTACTGCTTGGCTATTTTTAGACTGGAAAACTTGGAGTCCTGTGGAAAGAATGTATACGAAAATGGTGACATTGCATCTTAAAACTAAAGAATATTATATGTATGGTTGTGTGAAGAATTATTATGCAAATGGCTGCCAGAGTTTGACATATTCTAAAAATTTATTAACATCTACTGAATGGTTGCAGTAGTGTGCAAGTGCCAAGGTGCTAAAAAAATTCCCGATGATGCTGAGTTAATAACTTATGTTTTGACATACACTCATTTGCAAGAAAATTGAAGCACCATGAAAGAAGTGGTTGTTTTTGATGAAATTGAATATGTGTATATCTCATACACAGATGATAAAATGATTCAAAAATCAAGGTCATAGTACCTGTTCATGACTCACAATCACCCATTGAGTGTTCAAATTAGTAGTTGGTCGATCCACTCCTGGTGGCAATGCATGCTTGAATTCGTCAAGGCAAGGAGTGGTAAAGGTTCCTAATGTCATCCTGTGACACATTCTGCCAGGCATTCATCAGTTGTCCTCCAGATCTGTGATACATTGTGGTGCCCGAATCTGGCGGGGCCTAGTATGTTCAAGACATGCTCGATTGGTGAAAGGTCTTGGTGACCTTGCTGGCCAAGGAAGAGTATCAACCACACAGAGACAGTCCAGAGATATGCGAGCGCTATGTGGCCTGGCATTATCTTGTTGAAAAATGGCCCCAGGATGATGTGCCATGAAAGGTAATGCAATCGCCGCAGGATGATATCAACATATCGTTGAGCTGTTAAAGATGTACGGAGGATGTCTAAAGATGACCTGATGTCATAAGAAATAGTGCCCCACACCATCACACCAGGGGTTATGGCTGCATGCCTTTGTAAAACAAAGGCTGATTGGGACCGATTGTCCCGTCCTCTCCAGACACGAACACGGTGGTCATCTGCTTCAAGAGTGAAGCGGGATTCATCGCTGAACACCATACGATGCTAGTCTGATGGCAGTCATAATGATAGGCTGCGACACCACTCCAGACGAGTCCGCCGATGTTGTGGGGTCTAAGGCAAACGTCTTAAAGGCCTCTGTGAGTGTAACCTCGCCTCAGGCAAGTGCCGTGAGATGGTGAACGGTACTACGAGAGGTATAGACGTGGCTGGTATAGAGTTATAGATGACATTGAATAGTCGACAATGATACCGTTGAAGTGGTTCAAGCCTGGCGAACAGTCATCCTATCTTTCCTCGCATTTGAGCTCCTTGGCCTTCCATAGCCTTCATTTGTTGCCAATTTCCTTGTAGCAACCGTTGCTGTCAACATCTTTGAACAGCAATGTCTGTACACTGCAGGTGGCGGCCTATTGCTCGGTGTGACCACCCAGCTTCACGCAACCGTACAATGCGACCATGTTGGAAGTCGTGTAGTTGTCCGTAAGGTCTTTGATATTGTCGTAATGGCATCTTTAGTTGCTTCTTTACAGAATTACAGTGGCAGCAACAAAAAAAGATAAATTTTCTGCCTCTGTTACTGGTTTTATACTTTGCGAATTGCGCACTAGAAATGCGTGCTATGATCACAATTTTTGTTTATATAGCTTGAAACTTTGATCATTTGCATGTTTGATCAAGATGTTTTTGCTTACCAAATTTCATCACGATCGCAAAAGTCCTTTTTGGTGTATCGAGTTTTTTGCAAAAGAGTGTGTTTTTTAATTTCTTGATCAAGATAATTTCTTTCTTTTTTTTTTCATACATTTGGATAGTTTGTGCCTTTTGTGTTCCAAAAGCTTTAGTTTTAGCATTCTTAGAAGAACTTATTTTTACATTTTGTTACATTTTGTAACTAAATTAGTTTGCTATTTCCATACATTTTAAAGAAAGATTTTATTTATCTTTTCTTAACTTTTGGGCAATATGTCACAAGTTTTCATTATGATCCTAAAGCTTTTGAATTTAGTCACACTACACAGTAGCAAAATAGTTAAGTATATTTTAGGTATTTAAAACCTGTTACAGTAAGTTTAGCTACAATTTCGAAGAAATTAGTTAAATGTTCCACATCATCTCATTAGTTTACATCTTTTTCCATATGAATTGCTTTGAGACTTTCTGCCTTGATGAATTTTTTTTTAGTTGCATCCCAGTCTTATGTGAAGTTTTACACTTCTTTTCTATGTGCTTTACATCAAGTAATTTTTTAGTTGAGATCAGTAATTAATCATTTATTAATTAGTAATTTATCATTACAGAATAGTAATTAATCATTTATTAATCATTTATTCACATTTGTATATTGACGGACCAGTTACAGTTATACAGGGGTCGGACCAAAATGTCACTGTACACCAGTGGTTGAGTAAGTCGCTGAAACTCTGGTAGATTGGTCCAGAGCTCAACTCCCAGCACTAGCAGCAGGGGCATTTTCATAGTTTTTCCCATATGTAATGTGTACATGAGCCAAAAGGCATCCCTTCCATTAGGCAGATAGCCCAAAGTGCTTCGCCATAATCAAATAAACCAAACCAAACCAAACCAAAATGATTTTCCAAGTTTGGCGATTTCTCGAAGAATCTGGGGACAAAAATTAGCTGCTGAAACCACTGCCTGCATAATGCTGTCTCCCGAATTCAGCAAGGTAGTTCTTTATCTGAATGTTAAATGGACTTACCCCTGTAATCTTATTTTTGCCTGCAGCGGTTCACATCTTTAGACCTTTCATGTTACGTTATATAAGAAACATTAAATTTACATATAATTTCACTAAAATTATTTGCATATATGCAAGATTTGTAATAATATATTTTGATAACATAATTTGTAATAATAACATTGATTTTTATGTTTAGGTTGCTGTTTGTGTTTACTAGTTTTCACCATGTACTCCGTGAAACTGATTAGTATAATTGTTATCATCAATTTTAAAATCTGTTTAGTGAAAGAAATTCTTTGAAATCGCAATAGGATATAAATAGATCTTAAAATAATATTAAATTAAATGTGCATACATTTCTTTTAATATATTATTGAAAAATAATTGGTGATATATTATTTGTCAAAGTATAAATAGTTTCATATATGACATTTCTTTTTTTTATATAAACACAAAGGTATCTTTCAGGATTCAGCAATTTTTGCTGTTACATATGAAATTTTACAATCTGCTGCCGAAAAAAGGTCAAAACTCATTGATATATTTACAGATGAAGTAAAGGATCTTACAGAATCAAAAAATAAAGTTAGTGTTTAGTACTTTTTTCCTATGTGGAATTTTCATTAGACTGACCATCATTTACTTAATTATAAAAAACCATGAATAATTTATTCGGTTTCTATTAATTACTACTTTCTTGTATGACTTTCAAGAATATGCATGTCATATTTTGTATCGATTAGTTTATGCAGTTTGATTTTTTATTTTAACAGAATTAAATGCACTTCCACTTATATTGTATTTGACTTGCAGCCAATACAAATCATATCTTCTTGCATGGAACTTTTCAATTCAGCTGTTAAACACAGGAAAAATGAAAGTGACATAATACAAAATGTTATTGATAATTTAGAAAGTTCTAAAGTAAGATTTTGTTGCTTTTTTTATTGTAATAAACTTATTTTTTAAAAGTTATTATTCACCATTTATTTTACAACATAAATCTCACTGTATATAATTTTTTATAACCTGAAATGGGGTTTTATATCAGTTATAAAAGATATTTCATACTAAGAGTATTAAAATTCATGAAATAGTTTACTTTTACTTTATGAATTTCAATTAATTGGGTTTATTCTGTTCACAAATTAAGTTGTTTTTCGAGCTTTATTTATTAACTTCTTTTTTAAAAAATAAGTGAAATTTATTTTAATTAATAAATTACTTTAATTATTCAGTATACTTTTCA
>KK119076.1:189635-202946 GCA_000611955.2 Stegodyphus mimosarum | reverse complement strand
TCTCTTAACAAAACTAAAATCCAAGATTAATATGCAGTTACAAATGCCTAAAATATTCATATGTAAGTATAGATGCCATTGTGTGCTAAACACATATTGTTCTCATATTTATTCAGTGCTTTCTAATGAATCCATTCTTGATCTGAGTCATAACTCACTTCAGCTCTAGAAGATACAATAATGGGATAATAGTAACACACATTCCCCAAAATAAATGAATATATATATATGTATGTATAAGGCGAAAGCAAGCTTTTTACTACAAAAATTAATAAATATTAGCTAAACAAAATATTAAATCTTATTTTATAATAAATAAGCAATGTCAGTAAATTATGTAAATAAGTTTTACTCTTTTAAATAAATCTACGGTATCACTTCCAAATCAGAAATTTAAGCTTGCATTTAAACAATATTCTAGAACAAATTAAAATTACATCTACAAGGAAAAGAACTTTAATTATTAAACTGCATTGTAAATTATGAATTTTCATAAAAAATTAAACTTGGATTGTTGTAGACCTCTTTTTTTTTAACAATAAGCTGTGTAATTAACAAATTCAAATGATGCCTTGTAACCAGTTTTGTCATGTAATCAACATAATTTTAATGCAGAAATAATGAGTAAGAATTTTTATTTAAAAAATAAATTGTTTACTTTAGATGTTTTAATATGCATTGATGTTCATAGTAAGATACAAAAATATCTTATATAGCTTCAAATATACTGCTTAGCCTTTTAATTAAATTTATGACATTTAAACATTATTCTGTAATGAGATTTATTTTTTTGAGTAAATATTATTTAAAAAATTTAACTTTTTAAAATTTTTATTGAACTATATTTAAAATTTTTAACTTTTGTTGAATTATATTTACTTTTCATCATTTTAACTAATATATTATTTTAGGTTTTACCTCTTGTATCTATATGTGCATCACATTTATTGTCATCTCTAGAGAAAAGACTGCAAGAAATACCTCTAATGAATAATTATTTGGATTCATTACAAAATGAAGTGAGAATAAAATTTTATTTTTAATTTTTAGAAATTTGAAAAAAGTCACATTTGCCATCTAGTTTAAGTAATATTTATCAATGATGAATTTACTGAATACACACATGTCTACAAAAGTTCTTACACATCTTTTATTTTCACAATCATTTGTCGAAGATATGTACTTCCAATTACACACATACACACACACCAAAAAAAAAAGAAAAGAAAAGAAAAAAAAAGAAAAAGAAACAAAAAAAAAGGAAAGGTGGGGGAGGGAAATGTTGCACATGTTCATATGTTGGCGCTTTTTAATTAAAAAAATCAATTTATAAAAATTATTAAGTCTAACTCTTAAAATGCATTCTTCCAGACACTAGACATGCATTAGAGAAATGTTGTACTCATTGTAAAAGGTAAAATACAAGAAGTTTGATTCTCACGTGATGAAAATTGACTGAGATATTTTACTTGAAAATTAGTGATTACATTCAGAAACTGCAAATAAACTGAAAAACTAAATGTTTGCATTAATTTTGTACAACTAAAAATAAACATCAGTTTAGAAAAAGGTTTCTGATGTTAATAGGTGAATTAAAGATTATTTCTATGCAGATTGTTGAGAAACATAATGATAAGCATAATTTATTAGAAAAAGAAATCTTACAGAATTTGAATTCTAGGAAACATTGGTAAACTTTCAGTATTAGCACACTGCAACTCGTAACATTATTTGCATGAAATAAAAATGAAAAATAATTCTAGTTTATTGAATTTTTTGCATGATTATTACACTGCTGTTCAAAATTAAAGGATAATCTGAAGTATATATATATATGTTGAATGATTAAAGTTTTCAACCAGTGTCGAATCATGTACAGCTTTCAATGAGTGTTCGAAAGCAAGGTAATTATGTATGCTAACTATCTGAAACTGAACGCAAAACTGGACTTCTGACATAGGTTAGAAAAGAAAATTTGCAGATTAGGCAATTGACCACATGTTGTGCAATGGAGATGTATTGGAATTCAGTTGTGTGTTATTGTTTAAAGTGAATATACTTTCTGAGAGTGCTCTGTATTTATTAGTTATGAATCAGCGGTATTCTTTTAGTGAAGCATAAAAATTGCAGTTAACTGGTACACTGTGGGGTGGGACACAAATACAAATGGCAGTTCCCCAAAGATCCAAGTATCATCAAAGTGTCGTATCGAGAATTTAGAATGATTTTTTAAACAGTAAATCAATTATTAGACAGTCTATTCAAGAGCAGCCAAAAAACAAAGCTGCATCCTAAGACCATATTTTGTCATTGTCAGTGTGAAGAAATCAGGAAGCAAATGAAAGAAATTTGGTTTCAGATTTTCAGGCAGTTACAAAAACTCAAACCAACCATTTTATTGCTGCTTTTAAAGGCTTCTTGAGTTTGGAATTTATACTAGGTAGTTTGTGCCCAACTAATCTTCAAAAGAGGTTATTCAACTCATTAACATCATGATGGCATTATTAACATCATAATGCTGTGATGTTTCATTATTAATGTCATCATGATGTTTCATCATGATGACATTAATGATGTTAATAATAATGTTAATAATGTCATCATGATGAAACATCATGATGACATTATTAACATCATGAAGATGTTCGATGAAGTCAAAAGGAATGGAACCATGTTTTGTTTTCTTACGAGATGAGATACAGCTTGAACTATGGTTCTAGATGAGGTTTGATCTAGAACAAGGAGCATGCATTCCCTCACAGTAGTGCATTTATCAAAGTGAAATCATTAGAAGTGGCTGCATCAAGTGACATATCTTTCATGGAGGTTCTGTAATGTCTGGTTATAGATATATGGACAAGATTTCAGAAGCCCATGTGTGGCCCTTCAGGCATGCTGCTGCCCAAATTGTTTGCTAATAGATGAACAATGCTTGTCTGTATAGAGCATTTCTGATGTCAGAGTACTTGGAAACAGAAGACATCATATAAATGGATTGGTCAGCTTACACATAAAATTCAAATGTGATTGAGCATGTAGTAAGCTTTAGGTTGCCAAATTGCAGTATTGCCTCTCTGGAACATCCAGCATCTGAAAAGGCATACATTTCCTTCGGATTTGATCAAAAATTTTGGTAAATTCTATGGAATCAGTTGACTATTTAATAGCATAAATAAAATTAATTATTAATTACTTGAATAAAATTGGCTTTTATTTACATTAGCAGGGAAGCAATCCTCCAAATATTTATGTATGCAATCCAGCTTATGTCTACAGTATGAAGTGTAGGCAAAACTTGGGAAAATCTGTATAAATTTTTGCATGAATTAATTGTTTATGAAATTTTGTGGTTTGATATCTATAAAAGGGGATTTAATTTGAAATAAAAAAATTAATTTTAATCACGCTTTGTTTATTTTTTAAATGTGATAAGGTAATTTCTTGAAACTCTTCACTTTCATGGTGTCCATATTAAAAGTGCATTTTTAGGCTTCATTTTAATATTTGCTAAAGAGAATTTTCATTGATGATTTAAAATTATAGGAAATTTAAATTCATCAAAAATATTTTTCAGAACAATTTTAAATTCTTAAGAAGATTCCTTTGTCAGTTTCCTTTTATATGCAAAATTTTCATCTAAAACCATCCGTACAGCTAAAGCGTGAATTTCACTTGAGTTTAAATATGAAATGGGACTGCTTTACTTCCATACATTAAAATTTACTAAACTATTTTTAAAAGACTAATCTTTCACTCATGATTATAATATTATACCCAATTTATGATCAGTGAATTTCATATTCTCCAAGGAATAACGGTAGATAAGTGTTTGCATCTACAGAATAGTAAATCTCAGTTTTTTCCATATTTCTTCTCGATGATCAAAATAATTACTGAGGAATAACTTGGTAAAGTATAATTAAAAAAATTGTTTATAACAAATGGATTTTACAAGTCAGCTTTGGGAACTGAAAGCACGAAGACTTTCCATAGGTTAAATTTCTGTGTAAATTCTGCACCAAATTTTGCAAAATTTAATATTTAGGCATAATTTGAGTCGTCGAATCGAAATATAGAAAAAAAATTGGTATGTTATTTCAGAAAAAGTCCAATTTCGTGTCAAAACACCGCTAATAGAACAAAGCTATATATAAATCTAATACATATCCTAAGTCACACTTTCGAGACATAGAAAACGTAATTTGAATTTATCAATCGGCCCAGTAGAACGGGAGATATGGAACTGTCCTCCTTTTTCTTGTGTGTGTGTCAGTATGCATTGCATGTGCATAGCCTGCTCAAATTACGGCAGATTGTCCGTTATGACTGCTGTGGCTATACCGTTCTACCTATTACAGCATCTTTAAGTATATAGGTAATAATTATGTGATGAATATAATATATTAATGGCAGTTATCTTTTAAGAATAAAAATATGTAACATAATTACGGATTTATTGCATTTAATTATCGTATTTATAATTATTACCTTACAAACATATTAAATGCGTAACTCAATATTTTTGTTTTTCACCTTAACTGCTTTAACCTTTATTAAAACAATTTTAAAAAGCTTAATGAAGGAAATTATAAATAACAAAAATAAAATAATTCTTGTAAAAGTACTTCTAGTTAGTTCTACTTAGTTTTTTACTTTCATTTCTGATGTACACATTCACATAAATACAGAGAAATATTAAAAGGATTTTGAATTCATCTTTTGTTTCGTAATACAACTATAAAGATAAATAAACATATAAAATCCATACTTCTGTGCTATATAATTATATAATAAAGATATTGAATTAAATACATAAAAGGTGTAAATGCATCATTTGTTTTGCACATGAAATTTAATTGCAAATAAAAATAATAATAAAAAAAGCAAACATTTTTCTGGCCTTTCATTTTGGTTCGGCAATTAAAATCTTTGTGAATTCTATTTTTCGTGGCTGTAAACTGGCAAATATATCAATAACTAGTGAGTTCCACACTCCTTCTGCCTAAAATGAACACTAAGGAACCTAGAGAACTGTGTAGCAACTTATAGCTGAGTTCAAATAACTAAAGATGTGGACTCAAGAAGGGTTAACTACCCTTTATTTCACTCAACATAAAATTAACAGCCCTTTCTCGGGCTTACAACAAAGCCTGTACTCGGGCTTGAACTCAGAATAAGAAATAAGAAACTAAATTATAAACTAACTAAAGGAGACTTAACCAAAGCTAAACACAAGTATCTAATGTAGTTGGCTCTTAGTTTAAACTAGCTGGCAAACATCAAAAGGCATGTAATAATACAGCCGAGCCTCACAACTTCAAGAGAAACTTACCCCAAAGGCAAACACGTGCTACTCAGAATTCCTAGCTCTGTCTCACGAAGTAAGTTGAACCTTCCTTAAATACTTCTTCTAACTCATTTGCATTCAATGCGAATCTAAAACCTCAGTCTGGTAGGGAGTTGTAAGTGGGAACAAGAATTGGTAGGAAAGGAACTTTGAAATTAAAATATACCTTACAACTTTGCCAACTGATATTTCTTTGGTATAAAGAATATGCATTAATGCCAAAGAACTTCTGAGCTGTTCCATCACAGTAGCTCTATTATAATTTTCTAACCTTTTCAAAGCACTTATGGTACAGTCACATTTGCAAGATGTTATCGGCAGTGCAGCTGCTATGTGCAAAAGCACATCAATATTTGGAGAAAAGATTTTATTCGAAGCTTTTAAGGCCAAAACTGGTGTGTCTGAGAGCAGTGCTTTGGGAATGGACATAAAATGCCATCGCCAACATTTCATCTCTTTGTTTAGAAGTTCTGGAGAGGATAAATCATCTTTATATGTCATCTTCAACTCATTCAAAGCAATTTCATTTACGCAATCAGCACACGCCCAGAAATATAAAAATTATTTCCTGGAACATGTTATAGGCTTCCACAATATCAACAGCTCTACCCTGAAATCAAACTGTAATTTCTTCTAAATGAGGTAAATAATGATATGATGTTATGAATGCAAATGAAATGATTGAATTCAGCAGAACCATAGCATCTCTGTTACATTGCGCACTCTGTTACATTACTTACATTGATTATGCAAATGAGCATTTGGTTTGAGCATACAATGTGCTGTAGGACTTCAATTATATTGAAAAAGCTTTGATAAAAATGATGGTATGCCTTATGCTGCAAGGTCCGTCTTGTCCGTCAAGTGTCCTAATATTATTTTCATCAACCTAAATCATATGGGGAGACCCAATCATATGGGTTTAATGTAACCAAAAAAATGCAAATTTATTAGCTACCAAAACGTAAGACACAATAAGGTACAAATAGACTTATATTTAAACTTAGCCCTTTAATAATATTATACAGAAGAGCAAATATATTCATAACAGCATATACAATTTTTGTGTAATTAAAAACCGAAGTTAAAGAATTTCTAATCTAATAGAAATAACTTGATTTGTTTTCAGGGGGATATGCTTAGTGAAGTACTTTCTCCAGCTTTTCAGTCAGTAGTAGATAATGATGAAAAAGTATTGGAATCTTTAACATTTGATTTAAGAAGATTAAGAAAAATTCAGAGTACATCAGAAAGTGAGGTCTGAATATTTAAATTCCCAAGTTCTATTATTTTTTCATTAAAGAAGTACTTTGTAAAATTTAAGATAGCATATTTGCTGTATCTTATTCTTTTAAATAATTCTATTTTTGCTTCTTAGGGTATAAAAATAAAGGAAGCTTGTCAGAACATATGCTATAGTGCACTAGAAATGCTTAAAATCGAATTTGAAGCTGTTTCATATGATATTGAAACTCTGAAGGAAGTTAAACCAGTTGAGAAAGAAATTGTGCATACAGAAGTATGTTGTAATTGTTTGGCTTAATTTTTAAGGAACTTTTTAATAACGTTTCCCTCTATTATGTTCATAATTAAAAGCATTTTATATCAACTTACATACCACATACTTTTTTATTGTAGCCATAAATATTTTTAGCAAAAACCATCTCTATCATCTGAAATTCATTTTAGATATTTCAGCTGAAAGTATAATCCTATTTCATTATCTTAGCATTTTCAGATATTACAGTTAGGAAGTCCATTATTTATATAGGAATGATCTTCGTTGATTATTTAAAATGCAAAGTGTTATTAAAATAAACATGTATTCCCCAAATCATTGTATTTCTTCCACGAATGTAGGTAGTTCAAAAAAGTGTTTTTGAAGTTATAAGAACATATCTATTTAAAAATTTAATATCAGAAATGGTAATTTGAAAAAATTTATTCTGGGAAAATTCTTATAGCATGAACTTTGTGACAAGAAAATAATATCAGTAAATAAAAACATTAATGATTATAAACATAATTACTAGTAACAAAGATGTGTAATTGAGTTGGCACTGTATACCCTCACTAAAACAGGAATATAATCTGTGTTTTTCTTTTAAGTTCTGTGTGTATTGTCTCATAATTTTTTCCTTGTTGCAAAAACAGGAATTCCTTGATCAGAGGAAAGGACAATTTGCTCCAAATATTATAAATGATGATGTGTATCAATGCTGTTTGTAACAATCAAAAGCTAAACATTTTGATACCTTTTACATTTAGAAAACAAAACTGCCTCTTGTCCCTTTAGACAAAGAACTTCTGTTCTTCATTTTCAAATCATACTCATATACAATTGATTCATATTAGTGTGATCCTGATATAATGAGTCCCAACCATGGAGGTAAGAAAGGAAGGAGGGGCCAACTTTGCACTACAAGTGAAGCCATGCTTCGAAGCTTTGGTCTTCAGATGGGGTGTTTTTTGTTCACATTCTGAAGCTCCCACAACAGTGCTTCAGTAGTATTTCGACACACGACAGTTCCATACAAATCAAAAAACAGGACATTTCCACATAAAATAAACATTAATTGTGGGATGGATAGTAAAAAAATTTCATTTATAATTGTATAGTTTAAGGACATTTATGCAAAAATCACATCTTGGTTATTTTTCAATAACTAAGAACAGCGATTTTGATTATGAATTTATTTTATAAAATTCTAAGCTGTTGAACTACAAAAATATAGTTTATAGCAAAAATGTTATGCTTAAAGAACGAAAAATACCGTACGGTACCTTTAAAATTGTATACGTCTTTCGATACTCTTGATAGAGTATTCGCTTATTTTATGTTTCAAATGCCAAAATATTTTAAATAAAATAATTTTTTTTTTTTTTTTTTTTGTCATCCACATATCATTGTAACGTGTACTTTTTAAAAAGTTTTAGAGGAGAGGCTGTATAGTTGCTCGTTTTAAACTCATCATTTTATTTTTATGTAACTGAAAAACAATCACTTTGTATTTACACTTTTTGCTTATTTGGGTTAATTAAAAAATAATATTACCACCAAATGCTGCAATCCTCATCGAAATTAATAAATATACATACAGATATGCCAATAAGTTAACTTTTCCTTGATTTGTAATCACACATATGCACAGTTTTACATAAATGTGTGGAACAGAAGATGGATACATTTGCGAATTCGGCTGAAGTACCATGGGCGGTCAAGATGATGTGACCATGTGAATGTGTCACATCATCAAGACAGCTTATTAAGCATTTGAAAATAGGGTAATTGATGGAGGCCAAAACATTTGTGTATCCTACCAAGGGAGGTCCAATCATGAATTTACTAGAAGATTTGAATTTGATAATAAATATATCCTAAAACATGTTTCAAGTCAAAAGTTTGAAACGTGATGGCCAAATGTAAATATAAAATTATGCATGTTAAAATATTTGTAATTAGGCACATAGGTCAGGTCAAATAGAGTGAAGCATGCAAGGGCTATCTGCCTAAAGGGTGAAATGCCATCGTGGAAGAATTTTGAAGAAAAACTGAGCTTTGAGTGGGTATTAAAAATAATGCATGTAATTTTCATTCAAATTATATTTGTACATATTTCTTATGTAAAAATTTTGGGTATATGGTAAATTATTGTAAATTACTTTACTCGAACAGTATAGTGAATGCACAGAAATTAAAAAAGATTTGCACATGTCAAAAATGAAAAATGTGAAACATGTATCTATGCATATGCTTGCAAAACGTATGTATCTGCCTTTAACAAAATATGTAAATATTTATTAAATTATTTATAAATGTATTTGAAATCAAGGATTTATTCGTGAAAGTTACTGTGGAGAAATCTAATTATTAAATGTATCTAAATTTATAATGATTATAAATATTATCTAAATTTATAATAACCTTAACATTGAATTGTAAGCATAAATTGAAATCCTGTTGACAAATATGTTTATAAAATTATTTAAGCAAGAATTCTTCGTACTGGGAAAAAAATTTGTTAAAAGGCATGAGATGAATACTGAAGGAAATAATAATAAAAAAAAAAATTAGAATATGTATTGTTGAAAATAAGGCTGATAAATATAATTAAAAGAATTATTCCCTTGTATTTTATAATAACCCAATTACAAGTTTTAAATATTTTTAAAAAATCCCTTTTTTGTTCCCTTTCAAAAATATTCAAAGAAAGTACTATTTAACATATTTCACTATTAAAATAAAAAGTGTTTTAACTTGAAATGGACCAAATAGAGCATTAATTATAAATTGTCTTAGATTTTTTTATTTAAAAGATGCCTCACAAGCTAAAAAAAATCATGTCATATTTGAGAAAGTATTTTAAGAAGAAGCTCTATAAATAGAAAAGAAATAATGCATAACTTTAATATTAATACTACAATAAACTTTGATCTTAATTTTTGTAATCCTTAACCGAATAAAATCGAATTACCTTAAAAAATTTTTCTAATGTAATTAACAAAAACTTGTGAAAATATTTCATTCAAATCAAACCGTTCTGAGCAAACTGTTCTGTGAAAAGTATAGCATTTAATTCTGTTCAGAATAAAATGTTGTTTAAAAATGTATTCTTTTCACATACTTATGACTCTGAAATATTGTAGGAAAATAAAATATATGCATTTATATGTATATTTACAATGTAATTATAAAATATTTACATCCAATCATGTCGAAACCCATTGATCTTAATGGTAAGTAGCCGAGTGTTTTGGTCACCATACAGAGATCGCCAGTGCTTCAAAGCAGTGCATGGAGAAAACCAGTTAGAGCCTCTCCTTCTTACTTCCTACCTCCATGTTCCAATTGACCTCCTATAAATTGGCTTTGATTAGATATAATGATCATTTGATATAACATGCTTTTCATTACTCTTTAGAGGATCATTATGATGTAGGTTAAATGTATTTCTAGCTAGCTGAATATGTGTTCCTGTCTAAGAAATTATTATGCACTTTTTTCTTGTTAGCTAAGGTTGTCTGCAGTGAAACTTTCCTTAAAATTCACAGATATAGTTCTTGGTAACTAAGAGGTAATGATAGATTTCATCAAAAAAATTCCAGTAACTTTTATTAATAAATACGATTAATTATTATGGGAATTATCAAAACAAATATGTTTTTGATTTCAGATTCCATATTCTAGATCTGTTTTAGTGAATTTCTATTTAATCAGTTGTAGCTTGTGTTTTCTAGTCATCTAGTCTTTCTAAATCCATTCTGGTTCTTTTCTGTTAATGTGACACACTTGGCACCAAATAGAGAGTTTGGTGCAAAATAAACTGTCTAAAAATATCTATAAATAGGAGTGGCAACCCTAACAATACATTAAGCTTTTTGGGAAAAAGAAGATTGTTTTGTTACATCATAATAAATACAAAAATGAAAAATAGATTTTACCAGATTAATTTCAGACTACATAGGAATCATAAAGCATTTCATTTAACGCTGCCAAAAATATCTGCAATTATATGAGAATACAATTAACACCACATGAATTCGATTAGATAGGAATCTATGTTGTGGTACAGTGTGCCACTCTTGCATTTATTTTGCCATTTTGTACTGCCGCACAGCCTTCTATTAGTTAGATTCTTTCCTCAAAAATGACAAGCACATAAATTAAAAATTGCTGAAAATCTCAAAAAATTATATTGATGTATATTTTTTCTGCTCATTTACAATGATGTCATTGCATAGCTATTCATAATATGATTTCCACATTTGATGCTTTATTACATAATTATGACTGATACCTTATTAACGGAAAAGAGTCTTAATTTCTTTTTATTGATTTTCTTGTTTGATTTCTGGTTGAATCTTGCTGTACTGATTTACTATAAAAAGCCAACTGAAAGTCTCTAATTGTGTGTCTAATTTTTGCTTCTATGAAATTAGACACTTTTTTTTAAATTTTATTTTAATTTTTTAAACTTTTATTATTATTATTATTATTTTGTTGTTGTTGTTGTTGTGTTCACTGAATGTACTGAAATTCTGAACTGGATGGCATTAAATTTCTGTTCTCCTTTTACAAAATTTAGACACTATTTTCTATTATTTTACATGCAGTTTTGCGTGTAAAATCATAGAAATCTTAGTTCAGGATTAATTTTTGATAGCTATTCCTTGCTTTGTTATATGCTATTTATTACTTAAAAGTATTTTCAGGCTTTTGCTCTTTTCAGTTATACATTTAAGCTCTCAAATTACTGCATTTAAAGTAAGTTGGTATTGGTAGTGTTAATAACAAATTAATTGAACTAGAAATAAAATTCATAATGATAATGATAAAAATGATAAATGATAAATATAATGTTTTAATGATATCTTTAAATAATAAAAAGATCGGTACTTTATTATTTTTTATTTTGTCAGTGTCAACTGAAATAGTCATTAAATGTATAAATTTGTCTGTTGTTTAGAGATAAAAAGCATTAAAAAATTAATACAAATTTTTAGTAGTATTAACTTAAAATGGCTTTCGGTTTCTATTGAAATTGTTTGATTTCTAATTGTTTTGTCAGTGATGCCTTATAATTTCATATTATTTTTCGTAAGTGGTAGTTATCATTGTGAATTTTTCCTGTAATAATTTTTAAAATTTAATATTTGTTTGGTTGAAATAAATTGTGTTTTATTTTCTTTAAATAATCATTGAACCAAGCACAGTTTATACTATACTTTTCTTTTTTATACTGTTGTATTGTTTGCTTGATAAAAAAAAGTTTTAAGTTTCTGTTTTTTATTTACAGGGAAAAGAAATGGTTGTTTCATTTCAAGACCTCTTTCTTGAAATTTTTCATGCAAAAAAGGACGAACTTGTGAAATATATTCGTAAAGCAAATATTGAGGAAAACATGAAGGGGAAAATTAAGCTTATGTTGGCTGTAGCTGAAGGTGCAAATACTGAAAAGAAAACAGTGAGATTTTTAAGATTTTTCATAAATTCTGATCTGATTTTAATATTTGAAAAATGAGCTGAAATAGATAATGCCATAATTTTTACAAGAAATGTATAATATTTAAATTGCATACTATGTTAACTTATAAAGTTCATAATAATAGTAAAAGAGTTCTTGAAAAATAAAATTTGATACATAATTTTTGAGTAGTGCATGAAATGGGCTAAGTTGTATTTTTTATGGAACTTTTGTATATTTGAAGTATTATCCTGATCATCAAACTATTTGTGCAGAACTTGATGATCCAATTTCAAGCTCATTGTAATGGCAGTTAGAATATTGACATTAGTTTTTTTTTTTTTTTTAATTTGCAATATAAAGTTTGTAATTCAATGTCATTTAATAATAGTAATTAATTATATAAAAACTTTTCTAAATAGATTTTCTTCTGATAAACTTAACATATGGAATTGATCCAAATTCTATTTGCTACTAATGAGCTAATGACTAATGTGAAATCACTGAACAGTAGAAGAATTCATATTAAGTGCAAGTCAGTGCTTATACAAATAAGAAGATACATAGTTATTTTTTATTATGCTTATAGTTAGAATATTTTGCTCTTCAAGAATAGTTACAGAGTTTGGTTCTCTTTGCTAGCATAAACTAGCACCAAATTCCTAACAGGCTTGGAGTGAATTTTGCTTCATCTGAAAAGAACTACAGTCTTGAAAAGGGTTAGAAACCTTTTTATTAAATCAAAATAACTTAAATGGACGACTCGTGCATAACAAAACAGCCACCACTTGTGGCAGTGAAGCTACAAGTAACGAAACTCAAATTTTAAACTAAGGTTAGTAGTTAAAGACTACACATGGGATTTAACATGAAGTTGGTTCAAAACTTCTGAGCCATGTAATAATTTTAATGTCAGTAGCAATAATGCAAAGCTAAAGAACTGCATACTTATCAGAGCTAGCAAAACCTAGTAACATGGCTTAAAGCGGCAGAAACACA
>KK119076.1:119790-189602 GCA_000611955.2 Stegodyphus mimosarum | reverse complement strand
CTTACAATCCAAAGATCACAACTTAAATACTCTGAGAAGATTAGAATAAGCCAGTAAGCTGCTCTGGTTGAAGTATGATAGATACATTTGATAATCAGAACTACTCAAAACTGCTGTTTTCATTTGAAGAATAGTGTTTATAGTTATATCACCATGGTAATTTACAGGAAATCTCTTATAAATGATAATAGTAAAACAGTGTTTTCTATGGTGTGTATGTTGGCTTCAGTACTTTTATTTACTTTAAACTAAAGGTCGTCAACCTATCAACCGAGCCTTTTTTATCAGTTAAAAATGAAACTGTCAATGGAAATGTCTCAAATTCTTTGCTTTTCTTTAATTTTTCCCATAGAGAAATTTGCAAGATGTTTGATATTCATCTCACCCAACTCTGCTTTTGTTGAAAGTCAATATATTTTAAGCACTCCACTGTGCTGGGTTTCTTAACTAAAATAAACTCAAACTATTTCTGCTGTCTTTTTCATATCTTCATATGCATCTTGTTCAAAAGTGTAGGGGAGGAAATGAAAAGAATTCTATTTCTCCCAATATTTCAATCAGTTAGCAAAGGAACAAGTGGATGGAAAGAATGAGACAGTTAAATAAGACACTTACAAGCTTGTTAGTTCCAGTGTTGTTAATAAATCGAACAGATCAACTTATTATGAATCTGTCTCCAGGAATTAAAATTTTGTAGCCTTTATGTCAGCTGACATTAGCCGATGAGTATTTCTTCTGTAGCAGTATCATCCAGTTTACCCCTTTTAGATTTGTGGTTGTAAGCAAAAGCCTTGCACCCGAATGTCTCAGATAAGAGAGGTTGAGTTTCTTGTTATTCCGTAATTCATATCATGCTTTCACATTGGGTTTTGGGTTTTGTAGGCATATAATTTTGTGGATAATTTGCAGTTAGCACTGCTTCTGCCTAATATTTGTAAGGTTGACCTACATAGGCTAAAATACATTTTGTCATTTCTATTAAAGATCTGTTTTTGCATTCACTAACTCCATTTTGTGCTGGACAGTGTTGTACAGTTAGCTGGTGATATATATCATGTTTTATAAGATATTCTTCAAGTTCTTTACTTGTGTATCCACCACTGTTGTCACTTCTTAGCATTTTTACTTTTCTTCCTAATTTATTGTTTGTAAGAGCAGTAAATTGTTTTAGTTTAGAAATTACATCCTTTTTTTTCTTTTCATTAAGTAAATCATTGTAAAACCAACTGTAATCATCAATAAAAGTTATGAAGTATGGGTAACCACTAACATTCTACAGAAGATGGGAAGGGGGAAACCTCAAAGAATAATATAAGAAATAGAGAAAACTTTAACTTGTTAGTTTGAAAAAAAAAAAGAGAATGTTTGCACCACATGACTTCCTTGTATGGAACATTGAGTTATACACATTTTTCTCGCATTTCATTTAAACTTTTGAATTGAATTAAATCTACTTCATCGATAGTGCATAAACCACAATAGAATAAATGCATTCTTTAAAATTCACTATATTTATTTACTATAGTGACACTCTGGTGCTAGGTTCACTTAACACCATTACATCTCATTCATTTTATAACTCAGAGTGCACAAAAATTATATCATCTGAAGAATTATCTAATCACTGCCACATGTTCTATTCAAATAATGTTATAAATCTCAAATGATGTATAAAAGAAATCAAACAAATAAAAAAGAAACAGATTTTCACAGACGATTCAGCCCAGCTTACCTAATGTGCATGTGCTACTCTAAACATTCCTCTCTGTCCGAGAAAGACTGGTGACAATATTTGTTGCTAATATGAAACAGTTATTTCCTTGAATTTCATTAGAGATATATTTCTCATTCAATTAATTCAGTTCTCACTTTGCTTCAAGGCAAAAATACATAAAAGCTCAAAATATTTTTATTAAAATTTGAAAGCTATGAAAAAACATAAAACACCATGCACAGTTAAAACAGTTTTAAAAAATTACAATTAAAATTACAGTTTCTATGCAAAAACAAGCAATTCGACCAGCAGGCAAAAAGGCAAATTTTTCAGTGCACAAAACTAAAAGTTTTCTTTTGATCTCACTTGGCAAAAAGACATTGACTGTGCAGAAAAAATGAATTCGCTATTCTGCTAAGTTTAAACAAATATGGCTTCTATGGTAAAATAAATAGACTCAGCCACACTTAAACAACTTTTAAATTGTTGAAAATTCTACAAATATTGCATGCAGATTAACTAAAGGCATAAAAAAAAAGCTTAGCCGGAAGATAAGAACAACATAATTCATTTATTTTTAAAGTACACAATTTACCAACATATGAGAATAAAAAAACTCAGCCCACTGAGCCGAGTAACAGAATGAGTTTATATATATACTTTTGATGCAGTTAATATCAACCAAAAAGGGAGGTGCACAAGTACATGTTATAGCAGTCCTATGTACAAAATTCCAACATTCTGAGACTACTCGTTTTTGAGTTATGCAAGATACATGCGTACATACCTATGTACAGACACCATGAAAAATTCTGTTTTGAATCCATTTTAAATCAGTTTTATAATTTGTTTGGGGGTAAAAGAGTCCTTTATTCTGCCCTTATGTACAAATATCATGCAAAAACATCGCTAAATTGCTTTTGATAGCAGTCGAAATGGATATTTTCATTGAAATATGGTACCCGGAATGTTTCGTGATTACAGTACTTCCTTTACTTCGTACAAGGAAGTAAAAAAGAGTTGCAGTTGTTTAGGGGGTGCAAATGCACCTTCCTGCATCCTGCTGGCTATGCCAATGAGAACATTTCTGGATCCTTTATCCAGAATTGTTCTGCAAGAAATCCATTAGACCAATCATGTCTAAGTGTATCAGCTGCAAGAGATATTCAGCAAGAAGGCTAAATGCTGTCATAGCTCCCCTTACAACAGATTGTGTGTGGGAAGCTGCTGTTTTCAAAATCTGTGGTATCAACCTAGTAGGCCCATTAGTTTTGAGAGTAAACCAAAAGGCATGGATTTGGCTGTTTATGTGTGCAGCTTTCTCAATCAAATTTCAATTTTCTATTACCTGTATGCAGATTTATAGCCTGGAGAAGAAGATGGCATTATGAAAAAATTATTACGAAAAGTCTTAGGACAAACCTCCTTGACGTATGAAGAAATGGCTATGCTGCTCTGTGATTGTGAATCAAATATTAATTCTCATCCTATAATATATATTGTAGCAAAGGATGCAAAACTTACTCCTTTGAGCCCATGAATGTTTCTTCAAGGCATTAAAGTTTCTAGTGTTCCTGACCATAATTCACTTGATAATAAGAGTCTTAACAAACGAATATAGTATAGGCAGTAATTAGAGTAAAACTTTCAAAGATTTCATTCTGAATATTTAGATGCTCTTCTTCAAAGGTCAGAAAGCAAACAGTTTTTTCAAGCTAACTGTTGGTGACGTTTTGATCAGCAAAGACAACACCAGGCATCCTGGCAAAGTTACTGAGAGTCTTCCTGGAAAAGATGGAGTGGCAAGGCTGTTAAAACTTCAAACTGCAAATGGATAGTTGCTTAGACCCATTCAGCACGTGTATCCTTTGGAAGTGTCAACTGTAATTCCATTTTTTATTTCTAAAGGGTATGCAGATTGAATAGGGTGAGAATAATCAATAGACACTGAATATGGTAACCGTAAAACAGGGAAAAGTCCTGAGATGCTGCAGAAAACCAGATTTGGGCATGTTATTAAAATACCTAAAAGATTAGATTTGTAAATTTGAGTGTATAATTATGCGCTAGCATTTATATTAAGTTAGAATTACTTTATTAGTGTTGAGTATTGTTTGTCTTATGGTAATATTTATGTTATGCTATATCAAGGATATTTTTGTGTTTTACTTTATTACGAGTATTTCATTTTTTTAGTTTATTGTAAATATTCTTATTTTATTATTTGTACTCTTTAGCCATTCTATATAACCAGACTTAAACATTATACTTATACAACCTTACAAATATTATTATATTATATTACAGAGTATAAGTTAACTTAGGTGGGATGATGTTAGAAACTACGTCTTTACATCTCCCTGTCTAATATGTGAGTGAGAGTATGAACACTGTCTTGTACTTTTAATTATATTTCACTTATGTTTTAGTGGAAACAAGTTCAACTGTTTTTTCTTTTTCTTAAAAAAAAATAAGAATTTCTTTTTTTTGGGGGGGGAGATTAGAGTTTTGTGATTTTACTGTGCCAGATCTCTGATTAATATTTATCAAGAATAAGAGTTTTTTTATATAGTAATTTTTGAGAGGCACCATATACAAAGTGTACTAGAGAAATATTAGATACTTGTTTGTTGAATAATGATTTTGTGATAATTTTGAGAAATGTTATATATTTGTCTGAGAAGATGTAAATGATTCACATTCTTGATAGTCTCCAAATTAAAGTTTTTGAATTTTGTGAATGTAATGTTTTTTCTGATTAGATGGCTTTAAACCAACATCAGACAGATATCAAATAATTGTTAAGATACTTAATTACATGTTCAAAACTATTTCTGTGTATTTAAAAAGATATAAGTTACAGAAGTGTTACAAGGATAATTATATTTTAATGCTCAGATAGTCTTTATAATGATCTGAAAAAAGTTCTTTTTGTGAATGTCTCCCAACTTGGCTGTCTCTCACGTACTGTCTTGCTCTTCATCCTAACATTCAGTTACATTATTATTTAGAAATTCCCTATGAGGAGATAACTGAATTTAAGACTTTTTCAGTCATTTGGGAAATTAAATTAGAAGTCCCTTCAGTTGTATAGGGATGAAAGATTAATTGCTTTAAAGTATGAATTTTGTTGGAAGGTTCCAAAATATCTGGCTCCTTACTTCAGCACAAGGGCACAAGTAAAACTGAAAAGTCTGTGCCAGGGAGCAGAATTTAGAAACTGCAAGTGGCAAAAGAAATACTCTCCACCCTGATCCAACAAATTTATGTGATATAGGAAGTATAGAAACAACACTTAGATCCTTTACTCTGTGGTTTTAGAGTGCTTTAAAGTTATTTACAAGCAGAACTAGCATTAGGCTTTTGTTGTATTTTACAGTCTTTTTGTTGCCTAAATTCTGCTGAGTAGCTGTTTTCCTAAATTCGAAATATTTTGCAATCCCTAAATTCTGCAGCCTAGTGGAAGAGTTCTGCCACCAGCCCTTGCGGATCAGAAAACAAACTTTATACAAGTTTTAGTTTTTATTTTTCTTTTCTTAATTGCTGTTTATTGCATTTGAAATTTTATTGATATGTCATTGATTCACAGTCCTACTAATGAGTCATTGTTTTGAAAATTAAGTCCTTTTTCTGTTAATAGGATACCGTTTAACAACAAAAATAAACATTGGCACAAAATCTAATTAAATGGTTTAAACTTTAATACATAAAACTTCACAAAAAAAGGACTATTTTATTCAATCCAGAAAAAGTAAAGACAAATACAAAATATATTTTAGCAGATTAATTTAAAAATGCCTTCTTAGAGTCTCATCTTAGAACATGCTATACAAATCTGCTGCTTCAAAGTTTACATTATAATGCACATTCAGCTTAAAGCTGGCTTACCATTATTTCTGGCCTTATTTCAAAGTTCTATATCATAATGTATTAGCCTACAGTATTAAGTGAAGCAACTTTTTTGGAAATTTGAAGCAGGAACTGAAAATGAAACAGATGGGCTTTTAATGAGGTTTATTCAACAAATCTTTAGATCGAATTTTATTGATAGATTAGATTTGATATAGATTCATTAGATTTGATGTCTGCCCTAGATATTTTTGAAGAAATCTCATGTAATACCTACGAATTTTGACAGTGCGCTTCTGTATATATATATATAAATTTGTCTTTTATTTTTTAGATAGTTATGATTTTCATTCATGATAATAGATTTTTTTTTAAATAGGAAACTGCTTCAAACAATGTATTATCATCAGATACTGAGATGGCAGAGTCTGATGATATAAGCAGTGAAATATGTATGAGAAATGTAAGATTACTTTTCAAATTTGTTAGCTCAATTAGCTTTATTTATAAATCATAGATGAAATGCGTTTTCTTTTAAGTGTCTATATTCTTAATCTTAGCATTGCTTTTAAACTTTCTAAAATATTTATCTAGTGGAATTTTTATAATGCTTTTTGTGTTTATTCTAATAGTTTATATTTTTAAATGACTGACGATATTAAATAGTAACTTATGATTTAAAGTTGCACTGTAGTTATTCTTTCTGAGTTGGCAACTAAACATTACTTTTTTTTTTTGGAAGAAATGAGGTAAAAACATGACATTTGAGCCAAGTAATTAATTATATTTTTTAATGCTTTTATGTAACTGTTAATATAGTATATTAATTTTGCATAAGTATATATTATCCTTGGATAAGACTTAATAATAATTCATGAGAAATGTGGATCAGCAGTTGTTTATACCTATTTCTCTTTAAACAAGGATTAAGAATATTAAACTGAATATATAAGATGTCTTGATTTAAGTTTATAAGCATCATTTTTGTCCTATATATGCAAATTTTGCATATTTAGGCATAAAAATTAGATCCAAGAACATGCTTTAATATGCAATGTTTACTTGCCTATGATAAAAGTGCCTTAGTAGAGGATTTTCTATGGAAAAATTATTCCTTTTACATTACTGAATGGGAAAACCTTGGAGGCACTCATGCAACCAAGATATTCAATTTTTAAAATCAAACTTGATAAACTACAAATGCGTAGTGTTTCAGTTACTCAGCTGCTGCTCAGCATTTGTATTTTGAATATCTCTAATTAATTAAACCAAAATTTAGTATATTAATTTTAGCACATTCTTCTTTATTTGTAATTATTTTGTAATTTGTTCAGTTATATATATATTTAATCTGCTATCTCTCTAGTATATACAGGGTTTGCCTGTAAAGTAATGAGGCTAGCCGCCACGCATACTCCAATCACCAGCAGCACGCTTCCCTGCAATGGGATTTGTGGTGGGAGGTCTAAGCTAAGCGATGCACCAGGTAGCAGTCATGTCAGAGCTCTGATGCAGTGAGGATCCTGCGTAGCTCAAAAGCTGTTTTTGAATTTTTTCACAGCATAAAACATCAAAAATTAAGTGCTCACTGGAGAAGTGCTATGTGATTAAATTTTGCTTTCAGCTGAGCAAAACAGCTTCCAAGATACTTGTCTTAGCTTAAGAAAATGCTCTGCTGAGGGCCCAGCCTTTCTGGTGGTTCAGTGAGTTCAAAAATGGATAGAAGACCATTAAAGACGTGAAATGATCTGGACACCCTTCAACAGTTGGTTTGGACAAAAATGGGGCTGAAGTAAAAAATTTCCTGTAGTCTGACTGTCGTTTGAGTGAATAGTTGCCAAGGAACTCAACATGTGTAAAACAGTGGTTTGCAAAATTATTTGTAAAAATTTTAACATGAATCACTTTTTATATGATGTAATAACAGACAATGAATCATGGGTGCTCTGATATGACCACGAAACTAGGCACCAAATTTCAGAGTGGCGCACCTCAAACTCCTTGCATCCCTTGACAGCGAGAATGTGCTCTCCAGTGCTGTTTTTTACAGAGAAGTCCTTACACGCCTGCACAGAGCTGTCAAAAGAAGTGACTGGAAATTGCTTATTGCTAGAAACTCCACCACTACAACCTTCCAGCCCACACAACCTTCATTTTGACTGCCTACCTGGCCTAGATAGGGATTGCACCCTTGCTGCAGCCGTCATACATCCCTGATGTGAGACTGGTAGAGTTTTTACTGTTCTCAAAGCTCAAAGGAAGCCTGAAAGGTCACCCTTTTGAATATGTTCCTACCATCCAATGGGCTATCACTGTCTGAAAGTCAGAGAAAAGTCCCTGAAGGACAGCTTACTTATAACAAGCTTTTGCAGCATCGGAATCACATTGGCAGTGGTGTATTGTACCCAAGGAGAATATTTGGAATATTTGGAAGAATTTTAACAATATGTACTAATCATAATTTATTGTACATATTTTAACAATATGTACTAGTCAATAAATTCTTTTTACCAGACACAGTCTCATTACTTTGTGGACAAACCCAATATTCATGACCTGATGATACTTCTTCTTCAAGGCAAAGATCAGGTAACCCAGATAACCATAACTATGATCTTTGTTATATATTCTTGAACTAAAGACTTTTGAATTAATATTGAACTGAAATTACTGAATTCTAGTTATTTCCATAGAACTTCTGTATGTAATCTTTTATTGTTTTAATGTTTAATTATTTCAGAAGTTTAAAATGTGTTTACATTTATATATGTGAGTTTTACTAATAAAGTTAATTTATAGGTAAATTTGCTTAAAAAGATTATACTTTACTTTGATGTAACAAAAGAAGAAAAAAGAAAAATTATGGAGGAACTTTTATTGAAGGAATTTGAAGAACTTGGAAGTAAGCTTACAATTAAAGTGGAAGAGAATGTTGAGGTAATTTTGTTTATACATTTTTTTTTACTTGACTTTTCTAAGCCGCAGTATGTGAAATCAATGCAATGAATCAAAACTATTTTTTTAAAATCCAAACAATATTTATTGATTTCTTATAGTTTTGTAAATTATTATGTAAAAAATTCATCAGCATTTTAAAGCAAAATTTGAGATTATCTTTGCAACAGATGAGCAATAGATTGAGGTTAATTGTGCAGCTATCTATTGCAAAAGCTATTTTTAATCATCATTATTACATGAAACGGTGTTGCTACTGGCTGCATGGATGTAGAATGGAATAGTATAGTTTTCAGTGATGAATCTCATTTTTATCCTACCAATGATGGTCATTATGTGAGATTCTGGAGGTAAAGTGGTCATTTCTATGCCATTATAGAACGCCAAAAAGTCTCAGCATGGCATTTATTTATTTTATGATTTGGGATGTTATCAGTGGCTGCTCACTTATTGTAGGCATCATAGGCACTCTGATGCCTTGCATTATGCTGCAGGTATAAAATGCTGCAGGTTTTGAAATTACCATATTTACTGGCATTTCATTCCATTCCACTGGTTTTTCAGCAGGATAATATCCAGCTGCATATAACTCAGATAAGCTTAAATGCTTTGCAAGGTACATCAATGCTTTTTGGATCTGCACAGTTGCCAGTGTGTTGTCAATCGAGAAACTGTAGGAACTGAATTATTATACATGTGGTGCTCCCATCCTTGTGAAATAAGAGGAAGTAGGGACTCCAATGAATATCACATTGTCCATAATACCTCAGGATATGATTTAGCCATTTATTGAATCACTAACATTGGATTCCAAGAATTATTTGCTTACATTTGTAGTACTCAGTGATATATCACCTGAAATGTTGCTCCCAGTTCCTTTCTGATGGTCCTGTATATTCAGCTACCACACCTTTGTCCATTTCTGAAATCTGAATCATTTGTTCAGTATTTACCTGTGTGCTTACCTGATCAGCACTAGCTGTGTGCAGTTTAATGTATTTTTAAATAATCCTTCATGGTGTGGCATTTTCTTTATCAGGTAATATAGATTTACTTTTTAACTTAATCAAATGGAAATTATTTCAAATAGCTATGAATTTAATATTTTGATATTTTCCTATTTATGCCACTTAATGCTCAAATAAGAAATTTAAAAAAAAATCCAGAGCTTTCAAACTGAAATTGTTTTGAGTCAAATAATAATTTTGTTTAACAGTAGAGACTGTTTTATTAATCGGCAGTAGTAGGTATTTTTTCTTATTTATTATTTTCCATGCTAAAATTGCCTTTAACCTGAGTTTTTATATTATAATTAGTCTTCATAAAACATTTAGTACATGAAGATTGATTATATCCTTATAGACAGAATTTGTCTTCATGATGTTATGATTATATCTTCATAGTCAGAGACAGAGGATTAATTATATCTTCATTCTAGAGCACAAACAAATCAGTATGTCAACAGTAAACTATCATTGATTAGTATGGTAAGCATTATAAAATGCACAGCTTGAAAGGAAAAAATTCTATTAATTTAGAATTATTTATTATTTTAATTATTAATTTATTATTATTACTATTTAGGGTAGAAGCAATTTTTATGCAAACTTTTTCTATTGTCCTCACTTAACAATAAAACTTATCATCATGGAATTTTACTTTTTAACTATTAAATAGATTTAAAAAAAATAATCTTCCAAATGAGTTTATTCCTAATATATACTCATTTTTGGCTGTTTTTCCAAGATCAATCACCATTTTTATCATTCTGTCTGTAATATTTTTTAATTCTAATTTTGATGAATGTGTTAGCCATATAATGTCTAGAAATTTTAGCAAGTTATAAGAATAATTCTATGTTTTCTTTTGAAACAATAATGATAGAAAATATGAGACTATTTTCTATTTTTTCACATGTCATAATATGATAACTCAAATATTATATTTCATTTCTTTACTGATTATATGACTTGAATTAGAAATGGCAAGACATTCCTAATTTTTCTTCGATGTGTATGTATGCGCAGTATATTATCATTTCCTTAATGCAGATGATTTATTTTCCTTCTTTAATTTTCTTTTGGTATTAGATTTAAAAAAAAAACTTATAGGCTTTTGAGCATATTATATGATGTGAAGAATGGGTATAATGTTAATCTATTACAATACTGACCTTTTACAAATACCAGTATGAAAATTATATGCAATACATATGTATATTTCAGGATGTGAAAATCGAAAAGAAAGAAGATGAAGATCTTCTGCCTGCAAAGTCTGAGGTTTGCCTTTGATTAAACAGAAAATCTGATATAATTTTGTGCTGTCATTAAAATAATGCTAGTGTATATATGAATTGCATTTTTGGATACATGACAGATAACTGTCAATTTTTCTCTTTGCTTATATTTATGACCAGCGAATTAATTCTATTGCTATTTTGTTTTAGCACTTTTAATATTTTGAATTTTTTACATGTATACTTTTTTCGTAACCGAAAATATTATAAATTCCGTTTTAAAAATTAAATACATAATTAACAAGAAAACTAAGTAATTTTTTTAATTAAGTTTATTTGAATGAATGGGAAATACTGCATTTCCAAACTTACTTAATGCATCAACTTATAGAATGATCGGATTTCTTGATTAATTTATTTGTTTGGAATATGTAAAGTAAACTTTGTCTATTTTTACACTTTAATGCTGTTAATGGAAATGATTTATCTTCAAAAGTAATCTGTAATAATATTCAGCCACATACAACTCATCAGTTTAAATGCTTTGCAAGGTACGTTAATACTTTTTTGGTCTGCACAACTCAAAATATGTTATCAATCAAGAATCTATAGGAACTGAATTAGATCTATGAACTAATTTACAATGGTAGTAAAAATTGGGTGGATGATATTATATAATACTGTATGTGAAAAAGAGGAAACATAAATAAAAATTAAGATAATTTTTAAAATAAGACAAAAAAGTAGTAAATGATATCAATTTGGATTATAATTTATCAATCTATGAGAAGCTTACACTGCAATATTTTTTTTGCTCTGAAGCTTTTTTGAAAATTTTGTAAATCTATTTTCAGAATGTCTTATTAGAACTGGCAAGACAACTACCATGTTAATTAAAAAAATAAATAACAATAAATTTTAACAAACACTTTTCTTTTAATGACTTATGCTCGACTACTCTTAGTAGTTTAATTAATGTAAATTTATTATAATACATTGAAAGGAAATTTAAAGATGTGAAATTCTGTTTTAAGTAATCTCAGAATGACTTTTGTACTTTATTTGCTTCTTTTGAAGCTAGCTAATATCTCAGCGAATCCATTAGCTTCAGGCTACCATATTGATGTTTAACTCACTAATATTTATCAATGTTATTTTTAACATCCTGTTGTTATATAATTAACATCCTATTGCTAAGCTTAATGACTTTGTTTTTAATTGTTTATTTAAAATTTTGAATGCTTCCCAAATATTAAATTTACTGAGTTATTTTAACAAGTAATTGGATTTAAACATCAAGTAATGTTGCTAATTTTTAATAATTTAATAAATAACCTTGAAACCTAAATAAATTCATTTTATACTTTATTTAAATGTTCTAACTCATTGTTACTTATCCCCTCTTTCCCCCTCCATAATATTTAGACATTTGTGAATCGGGTATATGAAGTGAAAGTTCAAGAAATTGAAGAAGAAGTTTCTTCAAAAAGAAAGAAAATTAATGATGTTATAATGAATAGGAAAGCGATTATGGAAGATATCATAAAATTAAGGAAACAAGAAATGGAAGACGATGTTGTTTTAAAAGAGAAAGAAATGCGACGTGGGATCGATTCCATCAAGAAAAAAGTATATTTTTATATTGTATTTCCCTTTAGTTTTTATGGATATATAAGCTATATAACAGACACTAACAACCATTTATTAATGCTGTGCCAAAGTAATGTCATTATGACATTATTTTGGCACAGTCCTTGGCAAATTTCTGAAATCAGAAATCAATTTTGTGGACTAGGCCCACCATGTTTTTATATACAACAGTCATTGAAGCATATTAAATTGATATTTTATTAATGTATTCCCAAATACATAAAATAATTTTAGTGTTCTTTGATGATTGTTCAGTATTTTAATATAGAATTTGAACAAATATAATAAATGTTTTTATCAAAATTTTAAATTTTGTGCATTGGTTTTGAAATTTTATTACTGCTTGAAGTCATCCTAACCTGGGAATACTGTATAGAATGCAAAAGGTTGCTTTCTCTGATGATATTCTTAGATAACTATTTGACTGTAAAAAGGGGTTATGTATTTTTAATTTCATTTCCAAACATTATTTTGGAAGCATAACACATTGCAGATATGCTCTTAGCAGTCATTTGATAATAGACAGAAGTGTACCACCATGTTTATAAAAACAGCAGTAATCTATCTTCTTTTTTTTTTTTTTTTTTTTTTTTTTTTTTTTTTTTTAGGAAACCAATAATGATTGTAAGATATGTTCACTAATTGTTAAAGTGAAAGGTAACTGATGTGAAGGTTTCTCTGAGACTACTTAAGTTATGATAGTAATATGTGGCTAAATGAAAAACTATTTCAAATGATGGTAACTTTTAAAATATAATATTTTGTACTATAACCTTCTATGGCACTTCATTCTTTCTTTTAGTAATCCTTGTGATAATAATAAACTATATTCCCTTTACATTTTTTATTGATTATGAAATGCAAATTACATGAATTTGCATTTTAGCAATAAATTTAGTACTTCTTTTCCCCTTAAGATTAGCAAGCAGATTTTAGCATAAGCATCATTCTGATTTCAGAACTGCTGTATCAGATAGCTTGAATGTTCTTTAAATGTAATCTTTATCAGTTTTGAATATATTCTGTTGATAAAAAGATTCTATTTAAGGTTTAAGAAATCAGAATTGAAGATGTATATTGTAAATATGAATTATATGCAGATTTAGTGCAACATTAAATATCAATTACCTTCCCTTAGAAAGCCTCCAGTAGCTATAGCTTTGCATTTCTTTAATCACAACTAGTTGTTTACTTATTTACCTTATTATTACCAAGTTTAAGAATAATTCCGTACAGCAAAATACAACCTGTACTTGTCAGTGCCTTGCTTTCTTCAAAACAGCGAGCATAAATTTGATTTTCAGAGCATTACTTTTTTTAAAATATAGAACATTAGTCATATTTAGTTGTTACAATTCAATAATATTTAATGATTCTTTCTAATGCCTTTCTATTAAGAATGTAAATTCACCTCTAAAATTATTAGGCTTTTCATTTTCAGAGGCATCACTTTTCATTTCGCATCACTTTTTGTTTCCTTCCTCGGTTCCTTCATAATTCAGATGATATTAATTATGACTGCAAATTCAACATTCATATTTAAATACTGAAATAACTGACTGAATATTCATGTAAATATTCACCAGGTTCCATAATGTAGTTCTAAGTTCTAGAAATCTAGGTGGATACCAGTATGCATCATGTTATCTCAAATTCTTCAATAAAGAAAAAGTGATTAATACTTAAACCAACATCAGTACTTCCAATATGTATAGAAAAATAAAATAACATGTCTAAAAGTATTGCAAGTAAATTAAAAATATTAAAATGCAAGTGAAGTAAGATAAAAAAAATATTGTCCTCAATTATTAAATAATATGGTAACTTTATGCACTGAATAATAAATTAATGCCATTAAAATGAAAGTTAATTATAAAAAACTAAATTATTTTTGGGAGTGAACCTGAGTTCTTTTAATCTTTTCCTTGGCACATTTGTCTTTGTGTTACAGAGTGCTTTGGCATTTGATGATTGAATTAAGCCATTGCTGATACTTGTGTTCTGTTACAACCTCTACAAGAAACTTTGGTATTGTTGTATTTTTCTTACTGAAACTCAATAAATAAAGTCTCAAACTATACAAATTGGTACACAAACTTCTTATTGCTCTTGAAACAAAATATCTGTTATTAAATTCATAAACTAGTTTAAATATCTGAAATTTATGAGTTTACTAGTTTGTACTTTGAATGTCCTTGTTGTGAAAGAATACATAAGCAGATTCAATCTTGTGAGATGGAGTATTGCTACTATAAAAAAAATCTGATGTGTACACCACATAATTTCCTTGTAACCATACTGACCATACTGACACTACATACATTAAACCATACTGACAAAAGCTATAATAAGTTCACAAATATTCAAATCACGTATGAGCATTTTTAATAACTGAACTGAGTTTGTTGAACTGAAGGGAGTCTAAACCATTTTGATGCTAGTAAAAGGGAAGAACAGATGGCCTTAGGAATACTGGAATTGTATTTCTTAAAAGAATGCTGCTATTTTTTTTAAATGCTGGTTATAGTGATTAAAAGAAAAAAAATAAGAATGCTTTTTGCTCCTGAAGAAAAGAAACTTGTGTCTAATTGCTGTCAAATTTATTAGAATTTTACTTAAAATCGAAACTAAAACTAAGGGTGTTTTTTTACCTAATTTAAAATTTTACATTGGCTGTTTATTTTGGAGTTTGATAAGAAAAATTTTTTAATGGATTCTATTTCTGCTAATTATAATAATTTCGGGAAACAATATCTAATTTGCAGAAAGTTAATAAGGTAATCTAATTTTTCAGTTTCACTAGTTAATAATTCTTCAATTTCTATGCTTATAATTTAGCTTTGTAAGAAAAACAGTAATTTTGTTTGATGAAGAGTTACTAAGTCTAATAGCAAATTGATATGCATGATTGATATGATATGATATGATTAATATGATATGATTTTAAAAGTAATGTGTGTCTATTTCATTTTGTCTAATTTTATAAGCCTTACATAAAGATTTAGGATTTTGTTCTTGCAATACACATTATCCGTGTTGCCTGTTTAAAACACTAAACAGCATGTTGCTATTTAAGGTACTCTGTTACCTTTAAAAAGCTCTCTCTCTTTTTTAATGTTTAAATAATTCTTACTTCTTCCTCCATTCCTCCACAGCAAATGATGAAAAGATTCAGTAAGCAAGTGTAGCTTAAACTGTAAAATGTGTGTTACTCCTGTAAGGAAAATTTGGGCCTAATATTGCTAAAGATGCCTTCTGAAAATTTTTCATGAAGTTTCTTGTGGAACAAGGTTTAGAGGTCACAAACCATAGGTCTATTGATATAAACTATTGATATAAACACAAACATATTCAATAAGCCTGAAAAATGTACAATAAATATACAATTGGATATCTTGTCTTGATACATCTATCCAAGCGGTGGCAAAAATATCTAAAGATAGTTGTGCTACTTAATGAAATTCATCATATTTTGTTGCAAAATTGTATAATAATATTCATGACAACTTCATAGATATCAGTCAGGTTTACATAGCATCCTAGTGTTTTTAAACTACTATCACAAACCACTCTGCAATCAATATACAAGTCCTTTAATACTTTGATGGCTTATCTACTGTGCTGAGTAAATTAAATATGTACATAGTAATTAAATGTGTGCATAGAAAACATGTGCATTTACTGTTAAGTACTTCTGTCTTAAGTTCAGAATAAGAATTGTCCATCACATCTCTACTTGGAATTAAGTATATAGCTCAAATCACATTACTTTATGCAAGTTGTGCTTCTATGCTATTTGACATTTAAGAATGCAATAAAATAATGTATAATGTCTGAACCATGGCTTACTTTCTATAGTTAAATAAAAAATGAAAAAAATTATGTTTATCTAGCAGGCTGAGTTTAAACATATAACTCTATGGAATATATGATAATTCACATACTATATTTTATGAATTATAAGACACATTTTTTTCTTCAAAAAATTGCCTTCAAAATTCAGGTGCATTTTATACTCGAAATTAATATAAAAATGTCCAATGTTTGATTTAAAATTCCCGCCAATCAAAAAAATGGCCATATATTCAATGCTGCGGGAAGCCTATCTGTATCTATCAACATTGGATTCAACTGGCAACCTCTTGATGTCTGATAAATAAACCATTCAAAGTAAATATGAGAGAGGAATAGACGATGGATGAAACCCACCATGAATTCACGCCGAAAAGAGCTATAAAACAGCCTACAATCAAACAAGTGTGTCAGTGGATAAAACAGTCATGGGTGTGGTATTATTGTTAAAACTTTCAAGAAGTGTGACATAACTGACATAAGACTCTTGATAACAGTGAAGAGCATTTTATATATGAAGAGGACAAGAACTTTCATAATAGACAGCAGACTATCAATAATTCTTGCATCAAAATCTGTAATTATGACTACTTTGACCCCAATAATATGGACAGACCTCTTGCCCAGTTAAGCACTTGGATAATGTAACCTTTCTATTCTTCTCTCACCAGTTGCTAAGTACCACCATTCTATCGCTTTGTATTTGTTTCGTTATGTTACTATTATTATTTCTGTTTTGTGTTATTTATTTGATAAAGAATACAGTGAAAGAGATACTACATATCTCTTTCACTGTATTCTTTAATTGTGCATATTTTTTACTCATTTTATTGTGGGTTACATGCTATATTAATATTTGTACTTATATGTGTTTTTGCATCTACTCACCAGCTGGACAGCCTCTATGCCTTCTTAACATTGCAGCGATTTCCTACTAGTTTGATTAGTTGAGTAATTTAGGGTCACTGAATAACTTTAAGTATCATTCATGCATTAATTATACAAAAAAAAAAGAGAGAGATTATACCTTAACCTGGTTAATGTTTCATCATTTTTCGAAGCGACTTATTCTACAAGGGGTAGGGCCTAGGCCCAGGCACCCTGGTGTCCCAAACACCATTCCACAGGGAGGTCGATGAAGAGGACAATGATGATAATGAAGAGGAAGAAGAAAGTTCAGATGATGATTTTCAAGGATTTTAAAGACCAGTTCAATTTTATAAACTAAAATTGTTTTTTTTAAGTCTGGCTTTGCAATCTAAAAATAAAAATGGCAAAAATGTTATTTAAAAAAAAAATTGCTTAATTAAGGTATGTCTTATAATCCGTAAAATATGATAGCTGCCAACTTGAAATTTGAAAAACTGGGAGCTTCCAGGAAGTTTTTGTCCTGCATGGTGACAGCATTTTAAGGAATCTCTAAATTGACTTAAATTCACTTTATAATGCTTGATTCAGATCACTGTACTATTTATATGATCGTCGTAAAATGTTTTAATATTTAATTTTATATATTCAATGTTATGCTCTTTGTCTAATTTCATTTTGTAACTTTTTTATCCTTATCTACTGAAGAAACCCTGAGTAGGGAAAAAGGTTTTAGTTCATAAAAGTACTTTATATATGTTGAAAATAAAATTGATAATTAATGTGCATACTACCATGTAGATAAACTTAGGAATGGATCATATATTAATGCAAAACAAAATTAAATACAAATATTAACTGAGTGATTATTTCTTGAATCTTTATAAAATGTTCTACAAATGTCTGGAAAGGATCAAGGCAATTCAGATCAAATAAAATTCAATAAGAAAAATTATTCAAAAAATCGCTATGGATGAGAGTGGGATTTGCACATTTTAAGTTTTATTGATTTAAAAAATTTCTGTACTGCTGGCAAGCATTTTCCTTGATTAAAACTAAAAAATAAATCCAGGCGATTAGGTGCTCTACCTGTAGACTGTGAGAGAGACAGTGAAAAACTGGAAGAGCTGGCAGCTGTGCTTCAGATTCTGCAACTGGGCAATACGATAGGAAAAGGAAGGTAAAACTATAAAGTAAATCATCTTTTGCTGTGCCTGATCTCAATTATGGTAGCTTCATGTAATTCTCAATGAAACTTTATTTGAAAGATGGAACCTAAGAATGTATAGTTTTTGCAATGTATTAGAATGGATATAAGTTTAGAAATTTTTGAAACAGTCTGGGTGACATAAATAAATATTACAAAAATCTGCTTGCTAAATTTAACATTTTTCTTTCATAATATTAAACTAAGCAATTAAAATAATCAATTGTAGCAATTTTTGGAGCTAAAAAGATTCCAATTTAGTCAGTGAGTATGTCTGAAATCGACTGATAAAGTTGTCAAGTATTGAAAGTTTCATTATTAGCTCTCTTTTCAAATACGTAGTTGTGTAAAATCATCTGTTTTATTTTCCGTGCCCTGGGGTGTTCTGCAATTCCTTCGTATGCGGCCTTGTGTGCCACATTTCCAACACTTTAGAGCCAGTTTGTTTTCACTCCTACTCTGTGTCAAAGCATTGACTTGCCTGGGTAAATCATCTAAACGAGCCATCAATTGATCCACTGGCTTGTGGACATGCACAGCTCTGACTGGATGGCAGTCTCTACGAGTTGCTTGCTGGGCTGCTTCGAATTTCATGGCGTACACCAGAGCACTTTATAAGTCCTTCATATCTGTCATTTGCAGTGTTTTCTGTATTTCAGAATCCCGGATGCCATTGATGAAGTACTGCAAGGACAGGATTTCTCTTGTTTCTGTTGGCATTCCAAAAAGGCAACCTTTCGACATCTGTAGCTAGTTCCTAAAGCGTTTCCATAGGCTTTTGTTGATGGGATTTTAATTGAAGCCTGCTGTAGTCTTTTAAATACGTCTTCCGAAAGCACAGCTCCAATGTGCCGGACAAAGCTTTGAAATCGAGCCTTTTGTTTTGGGGAAGAGTCTGAAGGATATTCGCTGCATCTGCTCTCAGAGAAGTGGCAAGATGACAGGATTAGCTTGGGGATCCCATCCATTTGCTTCTACCACTATAGAAAAATGTGTAGAGAGGGACGAGCTGGCACGGGTAAAATTTAAAATCACCACTATAACTCCCTGCTGTTGCTATGAATTTCTTCAAGCTATCAACTTCTTTGACAACCTCAGTAATCCTGTCATCATTTTGTTGTTCCATGGCAGAAACTCTCTCTTCTATTAGTTCTTTTATGGAAGAAATGTTTTCTTCTATTTGTTCTTTTATAGAAGAAACTCTTTCTTCAGTATGTTCAACTTTATTTTCAACAGCATCAATTCTGACTTCCATAGCTTCAAATTTGTTTTCTATTACACAGGTAATTTCTCTTTTCATTTCCTCTTGACCTGCTTCAATTTTTTCTTGAACAGCCTTCATTTCTTCTTTAACGGACCAGCTTCCATCTCTTCTTTAATGGATTCTTGGCCTGCTTTCATCTCTTATTTAAATGCAGCAAAGACTGCTACCAACTGCCTTAATTTTTCTTCCATCCTGTGGTTTTGGCATACAGTACCACTTCTGAGACCAAAAAGTGTTGCATGCATGCTTGTTCGTAATAGATTGAATGCACAAGTCCGATAAAAGGTTAATGAAATTTATTCTTATCACAACAAATGTGATAAAACACTGGAATTATCCTCAGAGATATTCTTACAATATCACAATTTAATGTGTTATAATCAATAGCTCTATTTTAAACTACTAAAACATTAAATAGAACACAATCCACAGCACAGAGAAAGCTAATCCGATAAACCATAATAGCAGCTAAGTAAACAAAACTTAGCTGAAATGATTCTCTCTGGCATTTTAAAGCTGCCACATGAGACAGTTTTAGCAATTTCTGGAAAGTAAAAAGAGTAGAATTACAGTTACAGCTAATATAGTAGTCAATTACATTTATTCAAATTAAATATCAATTACAAAGATAAACTTTTATTCAATGTTAAATGCATGTGCTCTTGTATTTTTACTTTCCTGACGTAGCTTTCTCTTAAAATTTGTTATGTGCTGCATTGCACGAGCAATTTTAATTATAATTCTATTAAAAATATCTGTGTGCAAAATTCGCTACAATATATATTATAATTATTAAACTAAATGCAAAAGTCATAACAATATATATTATAATAAGCAAACAATTGAATTAAGTTACTGTAATTAAAATTATAGTACGCGGTCTTCATAAAAATTTATTTTAAATACTTCTTTAAGTCTGGTGAAATTTTGTTACTCCTATTTAGGTAATGTTTGTTCTCATTTCAATTTTAGATTGTATATTTATTACAGACATGCCATGTCTTCTAATTTAGACAAAAACAACAAGTCAGGCTTCTTGCTGGTTGCACATTTAATGTGTTGCTGGGTGCACAATATGCTTATCTGCCATCTATTTCCATTCAACAATGAAGTAATTTTACATGCTAAAGTTGCAGAGATAACAAATCTACCTTTTATGTCAAATACTTTTTGTAGATATTTCCAGTTCTGCTTTGATTAGTTTTCAAATATAGAGATACTAATGTTTCAATTTATAAACTGTAGTCACAATTTTGCTGTTTACAGTTACTTTGATAACGTTAAAATTCAGCAAGGAAAGGCTCGTAACAAGAGAAAACTTGAAAACTAAAAGGTACTTATAGAGTTCTGAAGTGTACTTGACATATCGTATTGTAGAATACAAAACTAATCATAGCATTATTACTAAGATATTTAAATTAAATTCAGCATTAGAGATGATACATTGGTAAAAACTTTTATTTTTAGAAGCAGGCCTATCTGGCAATTGTTAGATAAAAATTACATTGCCACTTGGTTAAAGAAAATAAAATTTACTCTTTTTCCCTTTTGTTAACAACTGTATGCAAATAGATTAAAGTATCATATATCCATTAAAAATACAAATAATAATAATAATAATAATTTTTTTTTTCATGTAAGTATCTACAATCATTGAGAATTTGTGGGACTGCAAATGTGATAAATCTGAAATAACCTTGCCAGGATTGAAATTCTGGATCTTCCAATTGCTAGTCGAATGTGTTTCCCAGTTGCACTGTGAAGGCACATGATAAGGAGGGAGAAAATATTTTACATTCTCCCCCACTTAAAGGGTAACTGAGAAAAGAGGATCCACTTACCAAACCCTGGTATTAAAAAATTCCTGACAAATTATTATCCACCACCTTTTTTAATTCAGGAATCACTGATAGAGTCATTTAGATTTTTAGTACAGGAAACGTGATATATCCATTCATCGGGATTCAAACTCAGAGTTTTCCAATTGCCAGCTGCCTGTACTTTTCAGTTACACCACAAAGGCACGGGCTAAGGAGGGAGGGAAAATTTTATAACAGTTCTTAAGCTTTTTATATTTAAGTATTAATGACTTTGAAATATTAATTAAATACTATTTTAAATTAGTTTATTATTTCAGGGAGGTTTCTTTTTGTATATTTTTACCATATAGAACATACTTTTGTTGCTGAGAAAATTCTTCTGATTTCATAAAATAATTCTCCTGACTTTTGAATTAGTAGATTGGCACTTCTGCCATTGTAACTTTTTAAGAATAATGTCTATCATTAGGAAATAATAATAAATAGCAAAATATAAAGTTAAAATTATGTTTTAATATGGATGTGTTATGCTTAATTGTGATAAAACTGCAGATTTGCTATGATATATATATATATAGTAATAATATTATTGTTATTTTATGATTGCTTTATTTACATTGTCCTATAGACTTATTCTGTATTTTTCAAGGGTTCATATCCAGTCTGCACTCTTCAGGATCTTTTCAATAAAATAGTGGATTTGAAAAGAAAACAAGAAACTCCACAGTTTCATAGGAAAAATAAGAAAATTTTAAATGAGGAATTTCAGGTTTGGATAGGCTTGTTAATTATTTTAATTGGTCTTCATTTAATTCACATATGTAGTGATTTGCTTATAGAATAATTTTAGCCCAATTGCCATTTTTGATTAGTTTGCAGAATTTTGCTTTTCAAAATGCAATATGAATGTAATTTTATACGAATATAGTTTGATATGCACAAAATTATTTATGTGTGCAGCTAAATATATCACAGTATACAGGAAATACGAGGCACGTCCAGAAAGTAAGTTCCGTTTCAATTTATCTCCGCTGCAGCTCTGCGATCGCAGTTCCGCACATGCGCAGTAGACGCTCTGTATCAAGGAGAAGAAACGCGCGCCATTTGGAGATCGCTGTCAGTCACGTACGCTTTGTTGTGCTTGTTTACAATGTCGGTGTTGATTGAAAATCCCGCCGCTTGTGAAATCAGATCTGTGATTCGTTTTCTGAATGCGAGGAAAGTGAAACCTAGTGAAATTTATCGGCAAATTTGCGATGTTTACGGACCAAAAGCGATGAGTGATTCAATGGTGAGAAGATGGGTCCGAAAGTTCAATGACGGACGTAGTGATGCGCACGATGAAGAACGAAGTGGGCGTCCATCTTTGGTTACAGAAGAACTGGTTCACGCGATTGATGACAAGATCCATGAAAACCGAAGGTTTACAATTAGTGCTCTCGCTATGGAATTTCCCCAAATTTCACGATCACTAATGCATGAAATTGTTACCGAAAAACTGAAATTTCGTAAACTTTGCTCACGTTGGGTACCAAAGATTCTTACTGAGCAACACAAAACAAAACGGATGGGTAGTGCACTTCAGTTTTTGACCCGTTATGCTGAAAGCGGTGAAGAATTTCTGACACAGATAGTCACAGGAGATGAAACTTGGGTTTCTTACGACACCCCTGAAAGTAAGCGGCAATCAATGGAATGGAGGCACACTTCATCCCCAGCAAAGGTTAAGCCGAAGCAAATCTTGACACCTCGAAAAATGATGTGCACAGTGTTCTGGGACTGGAAAGGCATCTTACTCATTAATTTCTTACCGCGTGGTCAAACAATCAGAGCAGATGCTTATTGCGAGACACTTCGGAAATTGCGCCGTGCAATTCAGAATAAGCGCCGAGGATTGCTGTCAAAAGGTGTTGTTTTTCTTCACGACAACGCACGACCACACACTGCAAATGTGACGAAAAACCTCCTACAGGGATTTGGCTGGGACGTGTTTGACCATCCTCCGTACAGCCCTGACCTCGCTCCTAGCGACTTTCATCTGTTCTTACATCTTAAGTCTTTCCTTGGCGGTCAACACTTTAACAATGACGACGAGCTGAAAGAAACTGTTTCCAACTGGTTGAAGACACAGGCGGCAAATTTCTATGAAGAAGGTATACAAAAACTTGTGCCACGCTATGACAAATGCCTGCAATATTTCGGCAGTTATGTGGAAAAGTAGTTTAAGAGTTGTTGAATTTTGTGCAATAAATAACTTTTCTGTAGCTGTACACAATTTACTTTTATTACCAAACGGAACTTACTTTCTGGACGTACATTGTATATAGTTTATTTTATAAAACTGAATTTTATGTAGCATCATTAACTATATTAATAAAGAAGCAAATAATAGCATTTTGCTATGTATTAGACCATTAAATTTTTTATATCAGAAACTGCTAAAATAAAATTATGTTTTGAATCTCCCCTTGTCCTTCTACAAGTTTCCTAATTATAATTTTTTAGATTTTTTTTGTTTTGTTTTTTAGGCAATTAATATATCTGTAAGCTTGAGAAACTTCATGGATATTGCACTTCATTTAAAAGAAGAAGAACTAGAAATGCTGAAACAGTCCAAACATAAGGATATAGAGAAATCATTGAATTTAATGAGGAAAGAACTTGATGGAGCCATCTTTAATGCAAAAGGAAAGCTCGAAGAGGCACTTAAAGCCTATCATCAACATGAGGTTTGGATTCGTATATTTCAAATAGATATATTCGGTAGCTCATGTCTTTTTTTTTAACTATTTTGCTGATACTTGTATTTTTATAATTCTTAATTGTTAGAATTATTTGTTAAAATTACTTTTTTATTTTAAATAAATTAATGTTTTGCTTTTATTTAGAAATATCATTTTGATCCATTTTTTACATTTTTAATTTTTTAATTATTTGCATTTAGAAAGCAATAATTAATTTTATCAATATTTCATTTTCACGTGTAATGTGATACAATAATGTAAGAAATCTGATACAATTTGACTAAAAATATTGGAAGTCAAATATATTATATTTTGCTTATGTCTAATGTTGACTGAGTAAGTCTATACATAATAAAAGGAATTCATGCATTAATATTACTTATTATAAAGACATTCATGGCAGGGATGCTTAAATTGGATTTTGTTGCAGATGAATTTTTGCTGAAAAGTCTAGATTTTTATTCATTTTTTCTCCTTGTACAAATTTTATTTGAGAATTCAGAATGCATGATGATATATTGAATATAAAATCATTAATAAGATTTTTAAAACAGAATAATTAATATTCATGCAATGTGCAAAAAATTTGGAAGTAAGACTTTTAATTTTTAAGGAATTATTTCAAATATTATTACAAAACTAATGGACTATGGCCAAATCAAAATTTATAAGTTCTATGTACCCTGGAAATGAAAATATATAAAAACATTTCAATATGAATGAAATCAGTAAATTCTTTCTAGGCAACAACCAATTTGTAAATAATTTGTTTGTTGCCAAACCAGGAAACAAAAACTTTTGATATTTCATGTTAATGCATATGATATCATGATTTAAAGTTAATGTATTATACAACATCTTCTCAATATCAGTAAAAGAATTAATGTGGGCATAACATAGTGTGTCAGTTATCCTAACCTGAAACAAAAAAGTTGCCAACAGCAGCTATTTATTTAAAATGCTGACATTAATAAAACGTTTTCAACATATAATGATGTCACGTGCAATTGCAGGCTTTCTTCAACTTCAGAATATGACATTATATAATAATAACATATTTAATGTTTGGCAATACTATTTTTGTTTCAGATTTTGTAAAACTTACAAATTTTTTGCTCATGGATTGGAGGAAACCAAAAGTCTGGAGGTCCGCCAAAGTCCCCATCTCCTTTCTTCTTGCTTAAAAGCAAGATTGCCACAAATTTTTTATTAACAAACTCTGTGATTTGAAAGCAAGCAGGGGCAACACTTTTCAAAATAAAGCATTTTTACCTCCAGCAACTCCCAAGACTGCTGCCACTCGGAAAAATGAATGGGAAAATTAGTGTTTTCAGAGTTTTTAATTAATATTTCGGCTCATACAAAGATGAGAATAGTCGAACTGACTTCCCATGAATTTTTGGAATCCGGAGTACTTGTCTTGAAACTCAACTCCCCACCATTCCGGAGATGATGATGCCACAAACAAACAGACAGATGCCAACAGATTTTAATAGTATAGAACAGGGGTAGGTGGTACGCAAAGAAACAAAATGTTTTTAACTATTAAATTCAAACATTAAATATCCCAACATCTTGTTTAAGTTGTTTCTCTAAAAATCGTAAATTTATGCAGTCTGAGCTTTATTCAAATCCGTTTTTATTTTCGCAAATATTTTTTTACCCACAGACATTAACACAGACCAATACTCAGGCAGCCAATGGCCTAGAAACGGCCCTGCATCTTGCTCTATTTTCAATTACAATAATTTTTTTGCATTGATTTTCTGTCTCTAACAGCAGGTATTTTGTCTTCTTGCTGCTTTGTATTCCTTACTTTTCTACACGATTTGAGAATATCGTCCTTTGTTTCTGAAGAACTCGTAATATGTTGTATATTTGAATATTTGCCAAAAAATAATAAAACAAACCTAGATTTTCAAAATGGAAAAATGGCTAGGACTAAGCGGAAAAGTGGTGCTTTTCAAGTGATGTGCCTCATTTCAACATGTATTTTCCCCCAGGATTATGAAAAGGAAAATTGGATTACAAATCTGTTTTGTTCAAATGAACCTGAAATTTTATCTTGTGAAGAAAAAGAACAATTAAAATTTCCTGTGATCAAACTCTAGCTGAAGATTTCAAAAATTGTTAATTTTTGACTGAACCAAAAAAAGAATTGAAAGGCATTTCAAATAAAGTTCTTAAATTTTTATTGCCTTTTTGCACAACCTATTTGTGTGAACGAGGATTTTCTTCCATGTTATATTTGAAAAATAAATACAGAACAAAATTAAAAGTGGATGCTAATTTACAGTTGAAACTAAATGAAATAAAACCAGACATAAAGGAATTGATCTCTTTTGAACAGGCCTAAATTTCACTCTAAATTTTAGAATTAAAGTATTATAATTTCAATTTTACTAATTGTAACCAATTTTTAATTTAATATTTTTATGCATGCATATTTAAATACAAATAGCCAATCGGTTGTGTAAATGGCAAAACACAATTTTTTTTCAATATATCTATTAGAAATTGAAAAGTAATCATGTAAAATATAGTGGTGGTACTAATATTTTTCAATTTTTGTCTAGATGGTATGCGTTAGTCAAAAGGTTGAGAACCACTGGTATAAACTGTTTAAATTAAACATAAATAAACAAAAAATATTGAAAAGTTTAACATTTAAAATAAAAAACTTGCAAATAAAACTTGCAATCAGACAGTTTGTGTCACATTTTAAAAAATTTTCATTCATTCTTTTTTTAAGTAGTGAATTTATTTATAAATAATAGATTTTCTTTCTGGGTTTTTTAGAAGTCTAGAGCAATGGAATATGCCACAGCTTCAGGAAAGTCTAAAATTCAGTCAAAGGTTTGATTTTCCTCCTTTTTTGCATACTTTTTATATACGTATATTGTACAACGTCCGAGATCCTCGGCAATTCCAGATATCGGATTTTTCTTGATATTAGACTATCAGTTTAATTCTAGTAAGATGATATTTAGATATAAAATAAAAAAATAGAAAACAGTGCTTTATGAAATAATAGAGCATTTATGACCTTATGGAAATTTGGGGGAAAAAATGAAAGGAGATTAATTTTTATATGTTTGCATTGTTAAACTTATCTGTAGTGCAAGTTGTTTAATTTGCTTCATTTTTTGTGCTAATACTTTCCCTTTAATTCTATACAGATATGTAATTTCTTGTTCAGTTACAAAATTCCATTGTTCATGTCCTGTAAATGCCACATTCAGAATTCTCACCGAACTGTATATCAAAATTTTTTGACTCTCAACAACCTCTCTGTCTGTTTCTTCAATATCGGTAACAATATTTTCTAGATTTAAAACCATACTACAGATTTTGCCATCCATGAAATAATAGAATCTTATATTTTTTTTGTTAATCCATGAAATAATAGAATTAGTTCATTGATGATTGAGGTATTGTCATCGCAATGAAAAACTTTATTATATAATCTTCACTGTATTTCTTCACAAATTCCATTACTTGAAAAATATCACTTTTTGTTTGCCATATCTGAAAAACCTTCAAATTCGTGGCTATCATTCATAAAGGCTAGCATCTGCTTTACACTATTGGCAATTTATCATGACATTGGAGACTAAAGAGATGTTGTTCTGCTAAATTTTGTGTTGTTCCTATCACACATTGATGAAGTTAAGCCCGAATTATATTAGTTTAGTTACTTATTATATTTATAACTCTTCTTGCACATTCTTAAAGCTTATTGGAGCCCTAAATAAATAAATTCCCTCATATACTTACTTAAGACTTATCAGAGCCAGTGCTAAATATTTTGAGACTGGATGCAGTATTTTCAAGTCCAAAATTCTACTGCCAAGCGCCTCCATGAATTCTAAAAGTTCTGTTGTCCCTAAATTTTGCATCTCACTACCTTCCCTAAATTCTAAAAATTTTGCTTTCCCTAAATTCTGCCATCTTGTGTGCCTACACCAGCTGTAGCACCGGTCTTGGGCTTAACTGAATAAGAAATCAATTATTTTCAATTCAGACCACTCTAAATCTTTTGGCCTATGAGTATCATTTACAAGATTTTTTATCAAATATTTAAAAAGCATTATTTACAAGTTCTTCGCCACAAACTAGTACCAGCAAACACCACTTAATTTTTTATGTCCTTAGGAAGTCTTAATTACCATCTTTTTTCCTAAATATTTATATTAGCAAATTTTTTAGACTAAATTTTTTTAAATCCTCTGGTAGAAAATATCTTCAATTAAACATTCTTTTAAAATTTCCAACACATTTAACTACAACTTTTAAATTTATTTCATTTCCTTTGAATTTTTAGTGTCATCTAATAATTAATTGTCTGAAAGATATCATTAGCATCTGTTAGAAGTTAAACAAAGTTGCAATAATTTTATGATTGAAACCATAAAACACTCTTAGGTAGATATGTGAGTATTTTTTTTAATGAAAAGTGTACAACTATTTTTCTTATTTTATACTCATAAATTTAAATGTTGAAATTCTTAGCTTCACAGAAATGGCTTTTAAAAAGCTTTGAAATCTTGAATAAAAAGTACATTTTGGTTTTCAACGATATTTTTATTGGCCATTTGTTTTTTTCTTTCACATACGGTTTTCAAAACAATACATTTCATAAAATAATTCAAATAAAAAATTAATACTGCATGGAATGATGTAAAAATCCTTTAGGTTTTAATCGTAAGGCTATTAAAGTTCAATGCACACATTTAAGTAGTACTTGTATTCTGCCCAAACACATGGCATTTCCCTGTTGATGGTCAGCAAAGCAACTATGATATGTTTCTGGACCTCTTTTGATGTTGCCAAAACTATGTAAAGATTGTCTTTAACATAACTTCAAATGGGGGGGACTCTGACTATAAGGTTCAAAGATCTTGATGGCCATCTGATCAGTGAGAATCATCTTCACCATGTCAATTAATCCTACTGCATGGAAGGTCATCATTTAGAAAGTGACACACCTCACTGTGCCAGCATATGAGAGTTCACTTTGCTGGAATGCAAAATTTTCTGAATCATCTTTCATTTGAAAAAATAATGACAATTCTAATATGTTAAGGTATAACATACTTCTCAGAGTATTCCCAAAGAAAACATATGGTTCGTATAGTTCTGTCTCTGAAATTGAACTGAAGATGTTTAGTTTGGGTGCATCTCATGTCTGTTTAATGAGAGCATAAATGTTTTCCTTCCCATGTATCCAGATGTTGTGATAGATTTATCATCTTAGACTAATGAAACATCACTTTATCACTGAATAATAGAGGGTCAGTAAAATAGTTGTATCTCAAAGTTTCCTACATGTACATATAGCTTCATTTTCTATTTTGAAAATGGCTGCTACACTATGTATCACAAGAACATCTGCATATGCAAGTTTAAAAATTTCTTTCATTACAGGATTATCAAGAATAGTTTGGGTCTTTAACTCTGAATTACAGGATTTGGAACCCAGTAAATTATTTTTAATAATTCTGGGCAATCATTTTATGTTATCTATATTTACTTATGTTACAAAGATGGCTGTCTCCTAGTTTACTGAAGCAAAAGGCATTCATTTTCATATCTGCTTAAGGAAAGCAATCACCTTATTTCATTAAAAATTAAAAACCTGATCAATAATAAATTTTTTGAAGTCTAATAGAATGGTTTTCATATTATATGATGTACTATTTATAAAATATATTTATATTCTAGTTATTATGCAAAATTATCATTTTATTATCATACCAGTTTAAAATCTTTTTTACAGGAATACATAATCAATGAAGAGGAAATTTTTCCAGATGTCGGATATTTTAAAGAAGCCGTAAAAAAGTTTGAATCACCTGCAAAGTCTCAAGCAAAACAAAAAGTTTCTTATTTTTGTCTATAATTATTTTTTAATATTATCTTTTTATAAAAATGCATCCTATTTCCTAGTATGTTAAATGCTAATAAAGTTCTCCAATCCCTAGGATTTTAGTACAGAACATATTATTAACAAAAAAAATTCACGTACTCCATTGTCTAAGAAATTACAATCAGTGCAAAATGTAGCTGAGCCCCTTTTGAAATTATTTCAAATGGAAGTGGAATCTTTTAAGAAAGTATGTGTATATATATATAGATATATGTATAAGAAGTAAGTAATAAAACTTTCTTTTAATTATTTATAAAATAAAATTTTCTTTTAATTATCTGCATATTCAAATTAACAAGTACAATGTTTTGTTTTATTATTTAACTGCATTTAAAAATTTCTTTGTAATAAATTTTGTCTCTCTCTATTATGTTTAAGTTTTTTATTCATTAATTTAGTATTGTTTTAATAAGGCTGTTCACATGTGAAGATAACATTTTACATTAATGATCCATCTAAGTTAAGATATAAAGTTAAATATATAAAGTAGAATCCAAACTGATAAATGTTTTTGTTAAACTAACAAAACTGAAGTTTAGTATGACTGATCTGAGGCAAAAGTAGGGAAATACTTAACCATGAGCCAAATAGGTCTTTTTTAGCACATTTTTGTGAGCAGGGCAGTTGCAAAGTGCTATCATGCTTGTGCAACAATCTTTTGTGATGACCTTATTGTTTGCAGAACAGGATAGGAGGCACACCTCTTTTTGGTAGAAATTTTTTTAATTACAATTTGAGATAGCATTAATTTCACGTTTTTTAATTTAAATAAGCCCCAGCTGGTGAACACAGGGTCATGATGGCCCAGCATGCGGGTCAGCCAATGATTGATAAATAAATAAAGGATATATGTAAATTTCTAGGAATATGAAACAAAAAGGCATTGATGATGAATAAAAATTTTTTATAACTTTGCAGCAGACATTTTTAGGTAGTCTTACAATCTACCGCTTTTAGTTAGTTAGTTATTTCTAAGATGGCACCATTGAAACACTATTTTAAATTTCAAATGTGCATTAAAATGGCAGGGGAAAAACTGTTATTAATTTACATAGGCTATTTTTTTCAACCCCCGATGGGCTGTAAAGAAAAGATGGGTGAATATACAAAAAAGATATTATTACCAAGAGTAATATACAATACAGGTTACTTTTTACATAATCACCTTGATAATTGAGGCATTTGTCATATCTGTGAACAAGATTCGCAATCCCCTCTTCATAAAATGTTTCCATCAATGATTGGATGTGAGTTGTGGTGGTTTCTTTGAGCTCCACTCCATTTTGGAAGCACTGCTCCCCAAGCCACTGCTTCAGTTCAGGATAAAGATAAAAGTCTGTTCGTGCTAGGTCGGGACTATGTGGTGGATGTTCGAAAATATCCCATTGAAATTGCTGAAGGAACCATTGGGTTACACGGGCACTGTGAGAATGGGCATTGTCGTGGATCGATCAATTCCAGAAGTCAATATGCCTCTTTGTTTGTGTTGAATAGCTCTCCGTAAACATCACAGAGTTTCACAATATGAATCTGCATGTTGTTCCAGGCTGCATAAAATCCACAAGCAACACACCTTTTTGGTCCCAAAAAACAGTTGCCATAACCTTATGGTTGTTGAAGGTTCGTTTGAATTTTGTGGGTCTCTTTGGAGAATTTGTGTGCATCCATTGTTGTGATTGTCATTTCATTTCGGGCATGACATATTAAACCCATGTCTCATCACCTGTCACAATGGATTTCAAAACATTTTCTCCATCAGTTTTGTAATGGTCAAGAAACTCCAATGCTGCAGCCATTGGGCAAGTTTTGTGGTCATCAGTCAACATCTGTGGGACCCAGTGAGCGCAAAATTTTCAATAGTGCAACTGTTCAGTAAGAGAGTACAGGGAAGATCTTGAAACTTCCAGAAATTTCATCAATAATTCACTTATGATGAACTTTTGATTTTCCTTGCTTGGTCTTGCTCACTGAACTGCTTGGTCAACTCACTGAACAATGTTGTCTGTAGCGACAGACTTGCGTCCTTGACCCCCCTTTATCATGCACATCAATCAGTTCGACCATCTTTAAACTTTCGACACCATTCACAAACTACGCCGTCACTCATAAAGCTGTCTCAATACACTCGACTCATTCTACGATGAATTTCTGCGGCACAGTTCCCTTCTGCCTGCAAGAAATGAATAACAGTTCACAATTCACACTTGGCAGGAGAATCAATAACGACAGCCATATTTACCTGACTGCAACTCAACAGGAAATGGTGGGTTGAATTCACCAGTGACAGAGCGTGTGGAGGAAGAGATGCTCAGTCGCCTACTATGCACACCAACTACCTCCCCCTGCCGCATGCCTGGGCATCATATTGTGCGATCAGAGGTTGAAAAAAAAACCCTCATATATATATATATATACTTAATGTGAAATATAAATCTCAAATGTATATTTTCGATTATTTCATCCAAATTACCTTCAAACTTACTTTTAGCAATTCTTAATGCCAACTGAAAATGTTTATCAATAATTTATGACTGATATTTACTTTTTCATGCACTTTATTAATGAAAAACTTTTTTCACATAAATATGGCGATCGAAATAAGCTGGCAGTTTTGCCAGTTATGGGATCTGATTGACTGCTAGTATGGCCATGCATTATATATATATGCACTGTAACAATATCAGCACACTAATGCTGCTGATTTGATGAATTGGTAGGAAAGAAATGAAAATATTGCTGCACAGAGCCAGATTTAAGTAATTAAAGCTTTTTGCCCATTTCTGATTTAAGACAATGATTTCTAAAAACTAAAACATGAAAGCTGATCAGGAAAGAATTCAATACAAGCTGCTTATCTTTTGTAAATTAATGCCACTCTTAAGAAGTATTTTGTAAAAGAAATTGCTTTTTATATATAGAATGGCTTCACTGTAATACAGAATATTTTTTTTTTCCATGTGCAGTAAAATCTCGGTAATTCAACACTTTGGATAACTTGAAAACATCTTAATAGCAAGGTGTTTGGTTTTCTAAAATTCACCATTTTAATATTGTTCACACAAAAACAGCAATAAGTAAAATACAAAGAATTTAGCAAAAATGCTCATTTTCAAACAGAAAATTGCTGAGGAAATAAATTTCACAAAAAAAATTTATGATCTATCAGGACATCATCAGACTTCCTTCCTGACCTCCTTCTTCCTACAGATAGATTTATAGTAACAGAGAATGATACAGAGACAGAGAATGTCAAATAACAGAGATCATAATCAATTTAAGTTTTTAGAAACATACAATAGAAAATGTGCCTAAAGCAACACACACACACACAAAAAAAAATCTGGGAACATGATCAAATATCATGAGTTTAATTATCCTTTTTTTAAGCTGTCAATTTAATAAGACTTTTCCTATTATACTAAAAAAATGGTTAAATTCAAAATTAAAAGTGAAAATCTTTACAAAATTCATGATGGAAAACCACAGTCTGAAATTATCAAAAAATATAATATTCTTGAAGCAATTATCATCACTTTTGTGAAAAGACAAAGGTAGATATATTCAGCATTTGTTTCTTCTGTTACACCTTTCAGAAAGATAGCAAGCTTAATTTATTTGGATAAGGCAAAACACACAAAGGCTATCTGTGTAAAGGAAAAGATGCCTTTGTAGAGGACTTTCTAAATAAAACAGTCTCGTATTCATGATACAGATGAGGAAAACCACAATAAACTAGCCATGCAGCCAACTCATTTGCCTGATTGAAATCTGGATCAAACTTCCAGTATTCAGTGGTCTTAGTCAATCAGAAGAGATTACGAGTATCACATTTTAATGATGCAAAGTTGCTACACTGTTATGCTTAAAATCACCAACAGAAAATAAATTCCCATGTTTCAAACTTTAAGTAAAACCTTAGAAATTCACCAAAACACTTTGGACACAGAGAATTTCAAACAAGTAAAGAATGGCTTACACAATTTAAACAGCAACATAAAATTATTTTCAAATGTGTGTGCAAGGAAAAGAGAGGTATTACTTCAAATGAACTACCAAAGATCATCAGAAAAATGATGAGCTGTAAAAGCTTTATTATATTTGAATTATGATGAACGAATTATGATTGATATTTTGAATTATGATGAAACTGAGTTATTTTATCATACCCTCTGGAAAAGACATCAGCATTCAGAAATGAAGTGTGTAATAGCATGAAGCATAGTAAAGAAAGGCTGACTCGAATGCTTCTTGATAATATGGACGGCATAGAATAAATTTTTGCCTGCGAGTTATGAAACAAATTTGAAAGCTTAGATTACTTGTTTGCTACTTTAAAGGTGATTACTTAGACTGGAATTTAATAATGGAAATCATGAAATCTTGTTCATATTAGATAAATGTGTATCTCACAAGGTTAATGAGAAAAATCTTCTTGCCTCAAATTCAGCATAAGTCCTTCAATGCAGCAAAGGTTTATGTAAAATGTAATTTTTTGGGGGGGGCGGAAGCATCATAAGCATTTCATTTGGAAATTCATTCACAATATAGACCAATAGTTCTTTTACTAAAATTTTTATATTGCAAGCAATTTAGATGGTGCATGCCATGTAGAAACAGGCTGTGAAAGATAGCAAGGTGGTTGATCTTTCAAATACTTAAATAAATGCAACAGGAATTGAATTCTGTGTAGTTAATAATTATGTTATAATGCCCAAACATTTAGAAGATGAGAATATTTTAGTGCATGTGGGAAACTTAAAGTATTATTCTTAACTGATTATGGTAAAGAAGTTGTGTTGGGACTGAAACTAATACTCATTGCCATCACATTCTGGAAGCTTTTTAAAAAATAGAATTAGTGTTTTGGTATTTGCAAGAAGTATAAAAGTCCTGTCAAAGTTAAATAGCGTTAAAAGCATTTTTATTTTTCTAAAAAAAGAATGACTTTTACTAAGATAATAATAAATTCTTTTTAATGATAATTAATATTCATATTAAATTTTAATTAAAATTTACATGATTAATAAAATAAAAACTTATTAATAATGTAATTTATAATATATTTGTATTTTATTGTTTTGTGTTTTTTGCCTATTGTTATTTGTTTTGTGCATTGGGATACCTACATACTAATAGAAAAACATTGACTGAACAAGTCAGCTAATTTAATGTTCCATTAGCATTTCTTAAAATGTCAAGCTTTTACCATATAGTGATCAATTTCATTTTTAGGTGCTCTATGATATGGATGTAGACAAAGAGAAAGCTAGTTTACATGGGATATCTTTCACAGATGCTGAAGCAAGATTGAAGGACTTAACTTCTAAATCTATTCAAAAGGTCAGATTAAAGAAAAACATTTGTGTGTATATCTTACTGTTAATCTGCTGATAATTTCACTAAATTGTCAAATTCATATATATCTAATGTTTTTTAATTACTTCTTTTATTTATCAGTTTTGGTGTGATTGCCTGAATCACAAATTGTGTACCATTTTCAAGTACATCTTGACATATAATTATTAAAAACTTAAACTACTATATCATTGTTTAATTGTTTTTGAGGCAAAATGTGATACTCTTAAAGCAAAAAGATGCCTGTGTAATGATTCATATTTGAGTATGCTAATAAAAAGCCCATTATATTATTTTGTTGAGCATAAAAAGTCTAATCCACATGAATAAATTTTTTTGACATCAGTAAATAAGCTAAAAGTAGGTTGTGAATTTCAGTTATTAACTCAATGTGTTATTAATTCAATGTGAATTTCAGTTAATAATTAGTTGTGAATTATTAAAAAATTACACTCTAAAGATTATAATATAAGTTTCTTTTCATACTATTGATTTTGATTGCATTATTCATTCATTTATTGAAATTGGTTATAACATAAGAAATGATTTATATGCTGGTCTTTTATTCCTGTGTTGCTAGTTAAATTATCAAAAATAGTGAGAGATAAAAATATAAAGCACATACATCATGATAATTACAAAGTATTTGCCAAGTAAATGCATACAAATCATACTTTTGTGAGTATAGTGAAATTAGAAACTTTTATGTATTTTTTTCCTTTGAAAAGGCTAAATAAAGTATAAAATTGTAAATTATTTATAAAACTGGGTTATTATATGCCCTGGAACCACAGAGTTAGAAAAGGTATAGTGTCTCACAAAAATGATCAGTCATGACAATTTTTTGTTTTTTAAGTAATAGGAGGAAAGCTTTGAAATAAAATAATGAAGAATATTTTTCCTTTGAATACATATTTTCTTAGATCTTTCTTTGTACTAAATGAATTTGAAAAAAATTAAATAGTAAATTTAAAAAATAGTGTTTTATGCTGAAATCGAAAATAAATATTCCCCAAAATTATTTGGACATTTTCATAATTTCTAATTAAAATCGTTTGCTTCTAGAATTTGAATTTTCTTTTTAGAAAATATTCCTTATTTTAAAAATGCAATTTCTTAAAAATGCAAATTTTCTTGCAATGGCTGGATCCCGAAAGGAAATGCCATTAGAAACCTGCAGATTAGTTACTGATTTGCATCAAAAGAGAGGGATGTCTATTAGAAAAATGGCCTATTTATGTAATTTAAGTGAGTCTACAGTTTTTGATATTATTAAGCATCATAAGAAACAGAATCATATTCAAAACAAAAGAAGACCTGGAAGACCATCTAAGTTATCTGATGAAATGAGGCACTTTATTCTAAGGAATATTAAAAAGAATCCAAGACTGAGTGCTCCTAAACTTGTTGCAGAAATTGTTGAATTATATGGAATGCGTGTAAATCCAGAAACTGTAAGAACAGTAATGTGATCTACAGGATATCATAGTCAAGTAGCAAGAAGAAAATTTTTTGTCAGTAACGAAAACCGAAAACTTCGACTCGCTTTCGCTGAAACAAAAGACACCCAAATACTGGAAAAAGTGTTGTTTGTTGATGAAAGCAAATTTAACATCTGGACAAAAGCTGGTGTGGAGAAAACCCAAAGAAGAATTTCGGAAACAAAACTTAGTGCCATGTGTTAAATACAGTGGAGGAGGGGTTACAGAATGCAAATCCATGGCACATTCCGGTGTTGGTAATATGGAGTTTATATATAGCATTATGGATCGGTATAAGTACCTTGACATCTTGAAGTGAAATTTGGCATCGTCAGCACAAAAATGTAATATACAAAATAGTTTTAAATTCTACCAGGACAATGTTTCAAAGCATACTGTGCATAATGTTAGTCTCTGGCTGTTATATAAGTATCCAGAAGTAATTAAGGCACCATCCCAATGGCCAGATCTTAATCCTTTTGAACATATTTGCCAGGAACTAGAATCGGAAATTTGAAAACAGAGCATATCTTTGCAGCAGCAACTGAAAGCAGTGATTCAAGAGGAGTGGTATAAAATATGTCCAAAAATAGCAAAAAAACTTGTGGAGTGAGTGCTTAAAAGATTAAATAAAGTGATCAAATGTAAAAGCAGTCTAACAAGATATTAAGAAGCAAAAAGGAATGTAAGTTTTTGTTATTTTTGGCTGTTACTAAAAGTGTCCAATTATTTTTGTGAGAATATTTTTTGTCATTAAACAAATAATATTGATTTTTTAATTTGATTTTCATCTTTTCAAAAATGTATTTATTATAAAAAAATTGTTGCATTTATATATAATCAAAATAAAAGCCTTTCTTTTTGTTTTAAATTATTTTAGTTTTATAATTTTTAATTCATTATAGAATACAAAAATTTAAAGTGTTCAATCATTTTTGTGAGCCACTGTAAGCACCAAAATTTTTCATTCCACATGTAGTTATACTAAGTAAGCAAAAGTAAGTTTAGGTTATAATTAGCTGAAATAATTTGTTATTTGTTATGCTTTTTTATTTCTTTTCAGGAAATTCTTTTAGATATCTCTGCAGTCTTAAACAAAAATACGAGTTTGCTGATGTTAGGTTGTTTTATGGATGACAAATGTGATATTGCATTGAATTTAGGTAAATAAGTTCTAGATATCCTATTTTTTAATCTTATTTATTTAATTATAACTTAGGTTATTGAAAACCTAAGATTAAAAGTACATTGGTGGATTCAAAGTTTTATGAGGTATATATTTTTATTTCTCTCACAAATTTCCTACAATGTTTGCAGTAAAGTTTAAATTTAACAACAATGTTTAGGGATTTGTAGTGATGCAAATAAATTTTTGTTTGGCATTAATAGAGTTTAAAATATTCATTATTATTTTTTTTATTTTTAAAATCTCATAAGAATTTAGGCATTTAATACCAAATATTGCTGAATGAAATGCTATATGTTTTAACTCATTTTTAAACTGAGTATTAGCAATAAAAATATTTTTGAATTCCATCCCTATGGATTTATGTTGCGTAATAAATGTTTGCCTGTTTCCACAGAAATATCATGCCTGAAACCTTCAATTAAAATTGTTTGATTAAAAATGCAAGAAAGAAGTTTGTATTTTAAAACAAAATATTTAACATGGTTTACTCATAAAAATCATAATAAATATTTCGAAATTATTTTAATCAAATTTAAAGAAATCAGTACTTTTCTATCATTAAATGTAATTTACAAAATATTTTAAAAATTAAAATCAAAATAAATAAAATAAATTTGTAATTATTTTCATGCTTTATTCTAATAGCTGCTTTGATTCTTGGCATAAAAGGATGGAGATAGTTTTCTTCATATTATACTAATTCAGTATACTCTTTAACCTGAGTTACATACAATTTTTTATTCTGTTACAAGTTTTTAGTCAAGTTTTTATCAGAATCTATGCCTGACAAAGGAAAGAATGTTGTTCACAAATTTTGTAATTCTTTGATCTGTTAAAAGATTGTTAGAGATAAATCATTAGAGAATATATTAGAATCATTAGAGAATCTGTTTAAAAGTCAGTAAATTGTAAACTCATAGATTGAACCTGAAGCTACTACCTTGAAAAGTGAATTTTGTTGGGTTTAAAATAGCTTCTTGATTACTGAAGTAAATTTTTCTTTTCTTTTTTCTCTCTCTCTCTCTTTTTTTCTTTTAATGTTTTCCTGAATTTGGAGATACTTTCTTCATGAATATCCAACTCCAACAGGACTTAAATATCTTCACACCATATCATATGATATATGATTAACAGCGAGAATTGTGCATTAATCTCTCAGTTACCTTTTGTGTTACAGTTACCTTTGTGTGCCAGACTGTAAGTGTATGTCATCTGTAAAAATAAGGAAATAAAATTAATCACAATTTTTCTTCCCTTTTTCAAATCTAGTTTTTTTCTATTCTGCCTAAATCACTAATTGATTTTGATTTTCCTCTTAAATAATGAATCTTTTTCTGCTTTTTCATCAAGTATTGCTGTTTTATCCAAATGTCATTACACAGTTCTTATGCTCACTTTATGAACACTTTATTACTCAAATTCCATTTTTGGGTTTGGAACAATATTAAATTACTTTGTCATATCAATTGTCTATTATCTCCAGCGATTGCAGATATTTCTGCAGATCCTTCTTCTCCTTCAGTTCTACATTCTATTGAATCCCTGCACCATTCATTTTTGTTCTATAATGTTTCTTTCAGCATGTTCATTGAATTTATTGTTTGCTTGCAACACAGTTTGAAAAAGTTTTTTGTGCAAAGTAAAAATTGCACATTTCTTTTCTTTAGTTGTCCTTTTTTTATGGGGGGGGAGAAGGCCCTCTTTGCTATTATTGCCTTTAACTGTATATTAACTATTAGATGAAAGGAACTTTTGAGAAATGACAGTAAGTTCCCAATTCTTATTCTATTATTTTCTATATTTAATATTTTTCAGTGCTTAATTCATGTTTATTTTATTAAGGTATTCAGATACAGAACAAATCACTAAAAATATGAATAAAGAAAATGCAACTAATTAAACAAAGAACTTGTACTCGGTTACAAAATACTTAATAGAGAGGGATGTAGTTTTTTTCAAGTCTGCATTTAAGCACTTGAAATATAATCTTTTTCAAACTTTAAATATTTAGTGATAAGAAAATAATAATCATGATTTGATATAATCATCTGTACATAATGTAGTTTATCTAATTCTTTGCATGCCTCCCAGCAAAGAAATTAAATTGAAAAATTCAAATTATTTTGAATGCTATCTGTTAGCTTTTCTATTACTTCAACACTGTGATTGTATTTTTTTTAAACAGGGCAAAATCATGGTTTGGTTTATTTTGAAAAAACTGAAAAAATTGGAAAACGGACTGACACTGATGAGAAAGAGGTATTTTTCTATAACAAAATGAATTTTTATACTTCATTAACAAAACTTTCAGCATCATAAAGTGTTTATTTGATTTGTATAAACGGTTTATGGTATTAAAATTAAATTAATAGAGTAAAGTTTTACATTTTAAAGTTTAAAAGAAGATTTTTCTTTATAACTATTCAATGTTTCTGACAGTTAAATAACTTGTTTAATTAAGAAATATTGCGCATGTACAAGATCAAATATTTTCCTGTTGAAAATATTTATTTTGTGCAATCTTCTGAGAGAGCTGTGAAAGGGAAGCTCCTAAAGAGCTCTAAAAAAAGGAAGTGAAGAAAAAACTTGAACCGATGTATGAAGCAATAAATTATTTTATCTTCTCTGTTAGAAATAAAACTCATGTTTTGTTCTGTATTGAGTTATATCATTTTGTTTAACTAGTGTTAGCAACTGTCGTCAGCTTAAAAAATATTCTGAGAAGAAATATCTGGTTTTATTCTATTGAGATAACGGAAGCAAAACTTCTTAATAAGAAGTAGCTGAAATTATTCTACAAACTGTTATATAACAGTGTCAGCAAAACAAGAGACAAAACAGCTGTCAAAGTATGAAAGTTACTATTAGTTGTTTACTCATTTGTAAGTAGGAAATATAAAATTGTATCTCTGTTGCTCGATAGAGTATATATTATCATCTATATAATGTAATCACAGTTTCAATAGGAAGGAATTGAGTCTCAGTACTTCTGCATAAGACATTTGTGGATCACTTGTTAGTACAACAGGGAACTTTGAAGATATTTTTCAGCTAGCATGACTTAATATGTTAGATATCTGCGTATATATTGCATTAATTGTAGTCTACTGCAGAGAACATTTTGCATAGATAAATAACTAATGAGCTTGTTTTATATATTTTTGACAATACTACCGTACTCTACCGACTGGTTTTGCTGTATTACTTGGAGAGCTTCTGGGATACAATGCAATGCTTCCAACATCATGGAATACATTCCCCCCCCCCTTGTGAAGTTTAGAGTAGCATAATGTTGGTTTCCATATATCCTGCTGTCTGCCTGATTAGGGAATGAATAGGAAATTTTTTTAACTCAAGTGTCATAACATTTATCTTCACAACAATATGTAAGATATAAGAAAATATGATAGCTGCTTTAAAAATTAATTGGCAATCTTAAAATTAACATTTTAAACTTGGTGATCCCACTTTAATTCATCTGTTCTCCCGAATTCGAGATCTTTCGACATTACGTGATGCTGCTTGAAAAGTGCAAACCAAAACTAGTATTAACCAATCATAGCTGTCTCTGGAATCGCACCTACTCTGGTATAACTATTCTGGTGAGCTAATTACATCATTCCCTTCTGCTAGCTTCCATCTTGCTAATAATTCCTTGCTTCCCCGTCTAAAGTGCCTGCATCTTAAGTCTTAAGAATCAACATAAATAGCAGTTTATCATCTTTCATTGTGATTGAATCATAGAAGTGTATCGGATTTCATTATGATTGGATAAATATCTGTGCAGATGATTTTATATGTGTGAAAATAAAGAGTGGAAGTTCTTCAAGTTCATGTTTTGTAATCTTCATCTGTAAGCCTTCACACTCAGTTACGATGACTGCAAGCTAATTCCTCCTTCTATGCTTATCAAAGTCATCACACACACGCATTTATATATATATATATATATATAAATCACTCACTGCTCAATACCTGGACTTGAAATCATGTTTGTGGTTGATACAGCCATCCTCTTTGAGCTGTTCAAATGGAGGAATGCCATTCAAATAATAGGAAGTGAAGATAGTTGACTTGCTCAGTGACCAGTTTGCTCTCTCAGTTTCAACTCTGTTAAATATTCATAACACAAATGTTAGAGTCTCTCTTATATGTAAATCATTTCTTAGAATTCTTTAGTTAGGTAGGTTACATAAGTATAGTATAAGAATTATCTGCCTAAGGGGAGAGTTGCCTTCGTGGAGAGCTTTCTGAGGGAAACTGGCTGAGATTCACATTACACATGGTGACATCTATGAAAATCAGCTGTGCAGCCAGCCCATTTGCCTGAGCTTGAACACAGGTCAAACTACCATTATTCAATGCTCTTGACCATTTGGCCACTAATGAGACCCTAAAATTGTTGAAATCTTGCACCAGCACTGATGCAAAATTGAGATTCTATACGTAAAAAATATTTGATAATAGGGAGCTGACCATATTCAGATGTTTTATTGTATCTATTGCTGTAGCTTGCCAAAATACAGCAGTTTTTCTACCATTAAAAACTTTGGATTCCTTTCAGGATATTTATTTCAATTTAAGTGAGTAGTTTTTCTTTATTTAGATAATTAGTGTGCTTTATTTGTTCATTCTGAATGATCGTTTGTTTAATATGCTGTTACCTAAAACTCCTAGTTGCAACATGAAGGATTGGAAGAGATAATATTATGATTAATTTTGTGTGTATTATTGTTTTTAGTATGTAATTATCTAAGTTGATCTGTTACATTAAAAAGCTATTAAACAGATTAAGTTATCTTTTAATTAAATAATTTAATAGATTTAAGTTAAGAAAAGCTCACAACAGGTACCTGCCTAAGCATGAAATCTAATAATTTTATACTTCTCAACAGTGTTTGGGTGCTCCTGTGTTACAAAGATATTGCTGTTACAAACTGTGCATGCTTTTTTAAAGATTAAACTCAAGCCTATTGACATGGGATCAATTGACCTTGCTAACCATCGTGGTGTCAGAGGCAGCAAAAATTATATATATTAAAAAGGCTTTCTGAATACATTCATTTATTTATGTTTAAAAAAATTAGCAAATTAATCAACACATGCTACAATTTGAAAATTTGTTTCATAAAAATTGGTTTATGGAAGATGTTGTATGCAAGTATGAATGAAAAGTGCTTCAATATAAATTAATGCTTGCAAACGTTTTTCATTGGTAAAGGCAAAAATTACAATAGTCATAATCATTTAATACTTAAATATATAGATTTGAATTTTGTTGCTTAAAACTTGAAATGAAGAAATCACTTTATACCATTCTTTTCTCAGTTGTTTTAGAGATTCTACAGGAAGTGGATCACTCCATTTGAACTATTAGTAGAACAGGCACTGCTACTCAGGCACTACAGGTGAACTACTACTGAACAGGCACTACAGGTGCAACCTCTGTATTGCCAACAACTAGTTGTACACAACATTAGTAATTACACTCATCAAAATTAAAGGAATATTGACAGAAATAAAACTTAACTGTTACATATTGGAAAATGATTAAAAGCAATTTGTACGAAAGCATTATCTAACATAAATCATCATATCTGGCAGTTGATTAAACCCAGAATATTTAATTAAAGTCAGATTTCTGAAAGTTTTAAAGTAGTGGGAAAATAATATTTTCTATTTTGCAGCAGATCTTTCTGTATTATTGTGTATTGTCACCTTTGACAGACATGAAAAGTTCACTTCTTGATTTCATAGAACTGATAAACTGTTGATCAAATCTTGTGAAACTGCACTTCATTTTTTCTGAAACAATACTTTTTTAGATCCTGGAAGGTCCAGGATGCATCTGGCATGATATGATTCTGCAGCAGAATAATACATTATTTATTCATAATGTATTATTATAAATAAGCATCCCAAGTATGCTCAGATTCAAGTCTGGTGAGTAAGCTGCCCAATTCATTCAAGTGATATCTTTTTTTTCCAAGTATTCTGACCCCAGAGATACTTTTTGCACGTGATTATTTTCATCCATTAGCAAAACAGATGTGCTAACTGTATCCCTAGACAGCCTTTGTTGGGTTTCGAGACCTCATTCAGGTATCTGAGATCAACTGCGGAAGCTCTGTTAGGTATGCAGCTCATTGCAGCCATTTTTAATGATTCCACCCCATGCTTTCATGGGAAACAGAATATTGCTTGAGCAAGAAAAGGCAAGCTATAGGTTATATCTAGACTCCTCAGTAAACAGTATACGATCCCATTCCTCTAGTCTTCATTGAACATGATGATGATGATACTATCTTAAACACATCCCTTTGGAAAATAAAATGCATAGGATGCAAACCATTGCTTTTCTTGCAAGAAATCCAACCTTGTCTTCATGTGGTAGTAAAATGGCTGATTTGACTATTATGGCAGCCTGAAGGTCTGAAACCAACTCTGTTGTAGTCACTTTACAGTTTTTTTGAGTCACCAGTGACAGAAAACAGTTTTGAGATGCAGTTGTTCCTCTTAGCCTCCCTTCATCAGGCTATATAATAACTAATTCACTGCTTTAAAAAAATACTACAGGTTCTTGATGTGACACTTTGAGGTATTAAAATGTTGGGCAACCTACATTTATGTTTTCCACTGTCCCTTCAAGTCAGCAAATTAACTGCTATTTCTGCCCCCTCTTAAAAGATGCTTTTGAGTCACAATGATGAATACTGATCACCTTCAGAAACTACATTAAATAATGCTATGCACTTGAATACTATCATACTTCCATTCTTTAGCATGTTCAGTGGTGTAGCTAGGATATGGCAAGGGGGGACATCTGTCCCAGGAAGCAGCATCCAGAGGGCGCCAATTTGATGTTATAAAATTTAGAATGAAAGGTTTTCCATTCTTGGCCCACAGAAAGGAGTTAAAAATCTCCATTTGTCCCCACTGAAAACCCTAGCTACAGCTCTGAGCATGTTATCAGTTTAGGTTAAAATAGCACGCCGAACAACGATGATTTTAGACCATAAAAATTAGCGTTAAATTTGCAAATTTTCCAGGATTAGTTTCGATCGTTTAACTACTGAACGATCTCCCTTAGCTGTCAAAGCGCAAATGTTGGCACTTCGGTGCAGATCTTGGCACACATTTGAACTTTGGCAGCTAAGGAAAATGGTTCGATAATTAAACAATTGAAAGTAGCCCTGGAAAATTTTCAAATATAATGCTGATTTTTGTTGTTTGACTTCTCAAATATATGTTATCAGTTGCCTAATTGGCACACTCTTTGCTCTAACCCTTGCGCAGGAGTCCGTTTTTGCATTGCAAACAATCAACATAAATAATTACACTACTGGACATTGTCTGAAAATTTTCATGTGTGCATATTTTTTTTTATTATCTTTTAATTTTGGTAGGTCATGTAAAAGTTTTACTTAAAGTGTTCATCATTTGTTTACAAGTAGTTCCCACTATTGTTCAGAATCTCATGTAATTCATTATTTTATTTGTGTCGTATGCTGTCATACTGAATAACCATGCAGAATAATATTTAGGTAGCTGTTGAGGTTGGACTGCAAAACTTTGCATTAGATGATTGCTTAGATTCCATTACAACAACATTTGATTTGGATGTTCCAACTGCACAGTTTGGAAGTTCGAAGTTAGTTTCTAACATACACGTTATTTTTTCTCATCTTCCATTGACTTTAAATGAGTTATTTAATTGAATAATATTTTTCTTTCATAGGTTTGCAAAATTTATTACTGATGCTGGTTTGCTTCAGCAAATCCGATTTGTATTTTTAGAACTACACCATCTGCATTTGCTTTGTAGGAGATGTAATTTAGAGCAGTCCTTCCAAGATATTGGCATACCATTTGAAAACGTGCTTCAACTTCTTTGGTAGGTTATTTCTATGTTATACATGTAATGAAACTTGTGAGCTTCGACCTTGTTTGGCAGTTCTTTTAATTAATTATTTTAATTATGAATGCTTTAATTTAATTTTTTAAATTTTTATTTAATTTGTTTTAAGCAAATAGGTAAAGTGTTCTTACCTTTTGGAGAGCATTAAGACTATGATTTTTTGTATAGACACATCGCCTGTCATTCTGAATTAAAAATAATGTTTGAATTTTGCAGTTATTTTACGTTCCTTTTGAAAGGTAACTCTTTAGTCTACTAAAAATAGTAAGATTCTAAGTGTAAAATAAATGAAAACAAAAACACAGTTGACTTTTGTCTTAAAATTTGAAGAAAATAAAAATGTATTTCTAATAGCCAAAGCTCATCCAAAACAACTACGTTTTTCAATGAGTTATAATAGAATACATGATTCTTATCCCAAAATATATTTTATTGATATCTTCATTTTTATCCTTGTTCCCATCGCAAGTATTTTACATTTTTGCTGACTAGTTAAAAATTAGTCCCTTTTTTCATATTGGATACTTTTCAAAGCGCCTACATATTCCTTCAGCTTCTGATTCTCCTCAAGAATATCTTCTATAAGTGGTGCTGAGGCAGCTAAGGAAAAAAAAATCATAATGCTTCAATTATTTTTGGCGAGATAAACTTGAGTTAAAATCTTTGCTTCTGATAGTGCATGAAATATTTTCATCTTATTTGCAACGACAGGATCCATAGATTTGCATCTTTTGAATTGAATTAAAACCATCATCGAGTAAAAATATGTGCCACATTTTCTGGTTCCAGCTCAAAATTCACTCTGAGTATGGTAGCATGGTTTCCAAAAACAATTTTTGTGTGTGATACAGTTTTTCAAGCAATGTTTATAAAATCAGTAGTGATCTTCACATCAGATTTTGTCTCTTGACATGCATCTGTATTCAAAATGATCAACTTTCTGATAATAGGCTTACTCAAGAGTTGTTCCTGAGAAATGGTGTTTGGTGTTAAATGCAGTTCAGATGAGGTTTAGAGAAATTTTGTGCATTAGCATTATGGAAATTTCATCGACGGTGATCTTTAATTTTGTTCATTATCCACTATTAGCTTTGGAGTTAAGAATTCCATTTTTAAATCTTATTTCTTTTCTTTTTCTCCCCTCACAAAAATATTGCTATTTGAATTAAATTTTTTAATTTGAATTAACTTATTTAACAATTACTTAAACATGTTAAAAATCTTTTAAATAACTGTTAATCTGAATATTTAGTTTAATATTTGAAAGTTTTAGTTTAATAATTTAAGTTTAATTAGATTTAGTTTAATATCTGAAAGTTTATTTTTTTTTTGGTTACAAAAAATATGTATCTTGCAGATACCAAACTTTATGATTTAAGCTAGAAAATAAATATAAATTTGAATCTTTTTCCTTTACAATATTATTGTTACTTTTTATGTATGTTTTGATAAATATATAGTTAGCGAAATTAAAATGATATTTTATTTATTTTCTGCACTGGAAAAGTTTCTGTTAAATCTAATTCATTATTTGAGAAGGTATTTGAATAATAGCTTCTCAAATGATGTCATTGTGTGATTTGTTGTTATCAAAAAAAATGTCATTTGTTATTTTGCAATTAATTATCAAGCGTAATAAATTTGATGTTAAAATAGTAGGTAAATATATAGCTTTCATACCAATAATAATAACCTTCAAAAAATTTTGAAAAAACGAAAGTAAGAATTGCATGCCGTTATATACTTTATGTATGATTGCCATATCATCATGCCATTGAAATTACCTTCGAGTTTAATTATTTTTAAAATTCATGTATTCTTATATAAATATTTAAACAAAGTAGATTTATTTGTGTAATTACACAGTGCATTAAACTCACAATTTTTTCTGTATTTAGCAACCATCACACATGTAATTATTAATATTCTTTTTTTAGTGAAGGTAATAAACTTTCAAAAATCATTACATTTCTTGATGTAAGCTGACGCTATTTAGAGGCAGGCCTTACAAACTTTGAAAATCATTTCATTTTTTGTTATAAATACTTAGGATTTGGTGCAGTTAGTTAGATTTTACTTAGATGATCATTCCAATGACAATAACATTCTTTTTTAAGCCAGTAAAATCATCTGCCTTCTTATATGAATCTTCTTATATGAATACCGGGCATGCATTGATTGAAAATAATATTAATTTAGAAGTTGCTTTTGCAGCTGAGGATGATGGTTCGGTAAAACCATCGAAACTAGTTCTATGAAAATTTGAAAATATAATGCTGCTTTTTGTTGTTTCACTTCTAAATTAATATTTGTTCGGCATGTTATTGTATGTTGAAAATAATATGTTGATGTAAAAAAAAGGAAAGGAGGGAAGGAAAATAAAATGCTAAACTAACATCTTTTCTGTTTCATAAATTTTACAATAAGTCAGTAACTGAGAACTTGAAACTGCTGAGCACTAGTAGTTCATCCTACTTTTGATTTCCAATAGACAAGTTAGCTACATGAGATATTCATGGTTTTCTACACATGTAATGTGAATAAAAGCCAGCTTCTTTACAAAGTTTTTAATGAAGGCTTCCTTCCTAAAGCAGCTAGTTCTTGCATGTTTTGCTATAAACCAATAAGTTTCATATATCTTTAACAGTGTCATTATTGTTTACATCACATTAAACCATCACTATCTGAAATACTGTTGCATGAGACACGGTTTTTATAATAAGATGTTTCCCATGCCAGAGTCAGATAACAATTTTACCATATATTACTGTGTCTTTATCGTGTTACATTTTATCCAGTTTAAATAAGATAATAGCATCAAGTTTTGGATACTGAAAAGTGTGCTATGATATGTATTATGATTTTAATAATTAACTGAACATTCAACTTGCATTTTGGCCTCATTCTTATTTCTCTACTCTATGATTTTTAAAATCCTTCCTTTTTCTAAGTCCATTGCAATAAATTTTACAGATCTACCTTCTTCTCACATACTTCAAGTATACCTTTATTTGTAATTATGGAATTCTTGATTAATTTGATAAAGCCTGTCAGATTTTGCTTATTTCAGGTGACATTTTGCACAAACTTTTGTTTATTTATTATTTTATGCTAAATTGTTAATTAAATCTGAGCCTGGGACAGTTTCAAAATAAATGTTTTGCGCAGCTAACTTCGGCATTTTCAACTTTTTTTTTTTTTAAGAAAATCGTGTTCCACGAAATTTTTGCAGAAGTAATAAAATAATTACTTAAATTAAATAATTTGTTTTATGTTGCATATTAAGTCTGAAAATAGTAATGCTCGTGGCCGAAAGCAATCAGATCTGTGGATTATATTAAATTAATTCTTTGAATTATAGCTAAATGATATGTAAGAATGCAATATAATGCAATAATATAATTTAAGGAAAAACTTAATAGTATTAGCTTCTAAATTTACTCAAATTGCATTGAATAATTAAAAACAAGTTAAAACAAGCAAAAAAGAATCTTTCATTTTTATTCATCTGTTCAAATCGCATAATGTCATATGAAAAAAGACTGCAGGGGGGGAATAGTATTTCTTTTTCATTATAGATGTAAGTAATAATATACTACAAATTGTTTTCTTCATCTAATTTCAAGCAGTACCAGAAAGGATTCTAATGCTCTTCAAGCAATTCCAGTTACTTCTGGCAACCCTACGGCAGACGATATTTCAGTTGCAGGCTATGTGACAAAAATAATTCTGCTTCGGGGAGCTTTGTTAACATCACTTCGTAAGTTTATAAAATTTTCCTAATATCTGTAATCTAATTATTGTAAATAATGATGCAATTCTCTGTGAAGCTTTACAAATTACAGTTTTCAAAATTAAACTTCTTAGTTTGATATTGATAATTACTTAATTTAGATCCGAGTTAAAAATTTTCATTTATTTCATATTCTTTTTTCAACTAAATTTTGTTTTTTTAATCAAACAAAACTTAAAAAGGAAATGAAATTAGTACTTAGCTTCCTACTGCTAAATCTTTTTCCAGTATATTAAATATCATAAATCATAGGTTAAATCATTAATAACGAAAAATAAACTCTCCAACAACATAATTTTTTAAAAGGTTCCTTTTATTTATACCTGAGAGCTGAATATATAACACATTTCAAACTTCTAGTGCTACATAAAATATGTTCTAGTTACCTGTTCACTGAAATGCATGCAATTTTTATGAAATTTAATAGCTATTTGGAATAGCAATAGTCCTCTTTTCAAATTGCATTAAAAGAAATTCATTAAGCAAAAAATTCATGTAATTTTTTTATTTGAAAATATTCAGAATTTTTTATAGTCTTTGAATCCTGGTGTAAAAATTAACAAGATAGTTTTGTTTATTTATTTTTTACTTTAAACAACTGTATGAAATTACATTTTATACTGAAGTTTTTTTAAAAGGATTTAAAAATTCTTTTCCGGATTAGAATTAAGATTAAACTAGAATAATCTTCAAATATGTTTAAGTTTATTTAAAATCTATTCTAGTAATTTTTCATAATAATACAGAATTAAATTCATTTCTTAAATCTAAAAAAATTTAAAACTATATTAAATCTACTGACATCTTCCTTACTGTGAAACTTCAAAGTTGCATTTTTTTATTCCTGCTATAATTATTTGCTTAGGTAAATGTTCTTGAGTAAAATAAAGAAACATTTTTCTGTCATGTATTAGTTCCTTTGACTACATATTAGAATTTTCACTGTATATATATAAGGTATAAATATGAAAGAAAACTACTAACTTTGATTTAGCAATAGTCCTTTTAATGCAATTCCTGCTATTCTGTATATGAGAAGCTTATCATAACTCTGTTAATGAAGGATCAGGCTCTGCTTGTGAACCTTTTTTTCTCTTTTTTTCAAGAATGATGATTTCTTCAACTGCCGTCTAGAAGTTCTAGACATCAATGGGTATAAGATGCAGCTGTGGTCCAGTGTTTGCAATTTTCTTCAATTTTGAGTATTCTCAGAACTTGGAGATGGAAATAGGCTTCGTCTGTCCAGAAAATATTCTATGGCCACTATCCACTTCCATCTGAGCAAGAAATTGTTGAGCACAAGTTTGTCATACATGCAGTTAGCAGTTCCTGAACATGCATAATTTTAAATGGATGGTATTGCTGGGTGTTTCATAAAAGGGGATGAACAGTATTGATAAGCACATATAAAGAATATGCAGTTCTCCTTTCATTGTACATTTTCACTCTACTTCTTTTCTCTTCTTCAATGCTACAGCCACATCTTCCACAGATGTTGAAACAATTGCTTACCTCCGTATTCCAAATCGCATGTCAAATGAGCCAGTTTCTTCGAATTTATGAACCATCTTCCGCAGACATTGGACCAGAATCATCTTATACCCGTTAATATCTGAAACTTATTCAGGGCAGCTGAAGCACAGTCACTGCTCTTGTAAAAAAGTTTCACAAGCAGAGCCTGATCCACCATCTTCTGCAGACACTAGACCAGAATCATCTTATACCCATTAATATCTGAAACTTATTCAGGGCAGCTGAAGCACAGTCACTATTCTTGTAAAAAAGTTTGACAAACAGAGCCTGATCCATTACTGACAGAGTCATGATGAGCTTCTCAGGTGCAGAACAATGGCAACTGCTAATACCAGTATTGAGTTATGGCTGATCTATCACATGAAGTGTGACATTATGAGCTCTAGTAAAGTACTATCTTTTATGGGCTCTTGACTTTTTTGAAATCGTGGCATGGTTAATATCTGTGAGAACGGAAGCATGGAGGTGAATAATGGGAACTGCATACACTTCATGTTTTTATCAAGAGTCTAGTGTGTGGTGTCCATGTCATTTCTTAAATTAGCATATTATGGGAAATAAGCATCATCTATTGGTGAAATTTTTAGCTCCTTTTTTCTCCCCCCCCCCCTTTAGGCAAACAAATTCCCATTTCTTCATCTGCATTCATGTAATTCTGACTAGTGGTTCCTTTTTTACAGCCTTTTGAAAGTGGAACTTTAATTACAATCAGATTTAGCCACATGTCATTTATAAATTTTAAATCATAAGATAAGCTGTTTAACTCATCTCAGTCATTAGAAATTTTTCTGATGCTGTCTAGAGGCTTCCTTAGATTGTTTTGCTGTAAGATTTTTAAAATTGTTTTTAATTGTTGGTGAAAGCATTCTGTTTGTATCACTTTGCTTTGAAAATATTTGCAAATTTGTGTCAATGCAAATCCATTTTTGAAGAAGTGTTTCTAATTCCTCCTTTTTTTAAATGGGAGGAGGGCGTCTGCTAGTATGTTGAAATTATTTTGGAAAAAAACCTAGTTTTAGGAAGCTACTGGAAGTGGAACATTTTCCATCATGTGAATAGTATCAAGGAAGTTTATTTGTTTATGTTTTGCAAAAATATATCTGTTAATGCTCTTCATTTATGAAATTAATAATTTTTTGCTTCATATCTGACTGATGCAGAAACAAGTAACTGCATTATGAAGGACATTTTTCACAGCAAAAGAACATAGTATAACTTAATTATGTTTCTAAAATTGAGAGTTGTCAAGAGTTAAAATGAATATTTTCCTTCATCAGTTAGTTTTGTTTTACATTAACAAAGTAATAATTTGCCCACTTCTCATCTTTAAAAGAAGAGGTATCATCAGAAGCCAAAGTTGCCAACTCTAAATTTGAAATACAGCTCATCCTGGACAAACAAATTGCTGTCTGGACAGATGTGCCTAAACAATATCTTTATTGGAAATTCAAAATGTAAACAGATTCTAAAAAGACGGAAAAATAGCATACATATTTAAAGTTACAAAGGTACAGTGCCATAATGATGTGTCAGTTTAAATTATAGGGAGAAAACAAAGCATAGTGTATAATGAATCTTCATTCATTAACAAAAATTTCTTAAAGTTTAATAGAGATGCCTGACCTCTGTTTGTATGATCCATTCTGAAGAGAGAGCCTTCCATAATGTTTGTTGGAAGAATGGATTTTCTTCCTTGATCACAGCTTGAGCAATAAAGACTCATATCAATGACATCCACTTCTGAGTCTTCACAAGGACAGAAACATTTTGAATATTTCAGGTTGAACTTATTCAAATATCTTGGTAATGCTCATAGAAAATCTGCTTGATCCATCTAGAGGCATTATGAATTTTCATAAAACACTAGTGATTTTGTAACCTGGTGGTGTTCTTTTTCTCTCCCTACTCCCCTTCCAGTGGAGTATATAAACTCGAGCATGGTTCTAAAATGTAGCCCAGTCCATCAGTATTAAAAATTTGATTAGAAACATATTTTCCTAATAATAAATGATGAGTTTTAAATAATTCATGAAGGTGCCAGTTCTAAATCTATATCTGTCAACATCGTAAATTATGAAAAAAAAGAAAAAGAGTTTTGACCATATAAGTAATATATTTTGTGAGAAAGTAGCTAATATTTTTATCCCTTTTAAAGTTTAAATAAAATCGTTGATATTTACAAAAATGGTTATGTTTATTCTGCATTTTCATTTCAAGAACTGCTATTAACTGGAATTTTATAAAGTGTGGAAAGAAATGTATCTCAGCATGATATGCCGAATGGAATAGCTAAAAGGAGAGGTTTTATTAGCGAGCAATTAGAACAATGATCATCCTGTAAATTCTGATATTCAAATGGAATATGGAGGATCTTTATTACATTCCCTCCGTAATTACATTTGTAAAGTATATTTCTGTCTTCCCACAATTTCACTATCAGTCGCATGAAAATATGGTGCTTCTAATTTTCTGCTAAAATTCTTATCTTTTTTTTCAACAAAATTTCTTTGTTGTTGGGAAAAACATTCTTCAGTCTAGTATTTGAAAACCATTGTGATAATGCTTTTTTTTATATCAGTTGCCTTTTCCTCCATTTTCCATTTTCTTTGGAGACTGGAATTAGTCATCAAAATTTCATTTCTTTTGTTCAGAATTTTTTAGTACTAGATTGCATAATTTCTAATGCAGAGGTAGTTTCTCTATGGCTATATAATGAAACAGAATTGTGTATTTCCGGTAAATTTCATTTCCAAGAAAAGTATGAATTTATCTTTCTTGTGACATTGTGCTTTCACTAACAAATAATGGAATGGTTAACTGAAGTATTACTTACTGTATATATGCACATAAAATTGTAGAGACATTAGGTTAATTACAAGCAGGAGAGATGAAAAATATGCAATTCCTTCGCCGGGAATCGAACCACGGACCTCTGAAATACCGGCTCAGTGTGCTGACCATTACACCACGAAGGCACGCCAAGAAAGTGGGAGATATACCTTATATACTCCCCTTTTTAAAGGGCGACTAGGGTTTTAGGGGACCTAGTCGCCAAATCCTGGGTGTGGAGAGTCATCATCCACAACCCTTTTAGTTGCGCCAGTGTTCCAGTGTAGAGACATTAGGTTAATTACAAGCAGGAGAGATGAAAAATATGCAATTCCTTCGCCGGGAATCGAACCACGGACCTCTGAAATACCGGCTCAGTGTGCTGACCATTACACCACGAAGGCACGCCAAGAAAGTGGGAGATATACCTTATAAAATGACAAGCAAGATATCTTTGCTTGTGAGTTAATTTTTATAACAAAAGATTAAAGCATTCTTCTAACTGGTTTTAGGTATTCCTGGTTCCTTTTACTGAAAAATTCTATATTGGAGAAAAGTAACAATAAATTGGTCTTGTGAAAAAACTTTTTTTTTCAAAGTTCTTTTTTGAAATAAACAAATTTCAGGTAGAAAACTGATTCTTTAAAGAAAGCATCATTTTTTCTAAAGCAAAAATTTCAACATTGAAACAGAACTGACTTTTGTTTTTGTTCTTTTGATTTTTATGGCTAGTTGACTCTTATAACCAGTGTGTTGTTTACTGGCATTCTCTGTATTTTGATGCCATGTACAGCAAACTAATTTCACAAGTCATTCATTATTATGAAATTCTTACAAATTTAATTTCCGAAATTAGTAATTCACCAATGTGTGTTTTAAGAGAAAATTATTAGCTTAGCAATTCATAGATTTTTGTGTAAAAATTAAAAAATGGAAAACTGAAGACAACTCATTGGCCATATTCAAATTTTGCTTACATATGCTGTCCCAGAAGAAAAGATAGAAAATTAAAGATAAATTATATTTAAAGTTTAATTTGAGCAATGCATTGCATAAAGATGACTATAAATATATTTCTGTAATTTAAAATATAGAAAAATAAATTGAAATTTTTTAGATATAAATCTTTAAAAATGTGATTGTAGGTAAAAATGCCTGTGCCTTTCAAGTTTTACAAGCTTGACTAGTTTATCTATGTAGTCAATTCAAAGTTGTCAAGCTTAGCTTGACTACTTTGAATATGTACTGCCCCCCTTTAGGCAGATTTACAAACTTATCATGCATAAAATAATGTCAAGGTAATGGACGTCACAGGAAGTGGAAGACAAATAATTTTTATTGATTTGCTAAATTTATATTAGTGTATGTATGTTGCAGAATGTCCTTTTAAGTTTGTGCCTTGAAATTCAGTTAATGTACTTGCTCTGCAGAATTATTTAAAGTTAATTCAAGGTTTCAAGTATTGAAATGTTATTACTCACAGAAAGCATTTAAGTGAATTGTAGAGCAGCAAATAATAACAGGAATGCAATTCTGGCTTTTTGTGATGTTTTCATCCACCAAGCATAACAACACTCTGCAGTTATTGTTTCATTTCTTAGTTATTGTCTTGCCAACTGGAGTTTGTTAAAGAAGATGATCAGCAGTCATTTTCAGAATTCTTTGATTCATTTGTGCTTTTTTGGATCTTAGAAAGGTTGAAAAACTGTTCTACTGAAAAATTAAACCTTGGTTTATAGAACTTAGCTATATAATTCTGGTTTGTCGCATGTTGCAACCATTTTCAAATTCATTATTCTCAGCATTAAAAAGGAGATCTTGGACAGCTCAAACCTTTTTTCTTTTGGGTCATCCGAAAGCAGTTTTGACATAAAAATTGAGGACACAAATCTCATACTCAGATCTTCAATGAAAATTAATTGTAACGAACATGTTCAGCTCTTCAGATTATATTATGTTGTTTAGAAAATGAAACATTAATTCATCTTTTATTATTATAGCCAGCCCATGATATCATATTAATTTTTAAAGTGCTTCTGTATATCTTCAATATACTTCTGAAAATCATTCTTATAATTTCATCAGCATGCAGATTTAAAATATATGATGAACATCCATAAGTGAAGAGATCAGAATGACATATATTTGACTTCAGTTTTAATGTATTATTCGCTGCATTAATTTTTTACTAGTATCAGTACTAATTGAAAAATACAGTGGAATCTCAAGATATGAGTTTAATTTGTTCCAACACTGAGCTCCTATAGCAAATTTCTTGTGTCTAGAAACAAACTTCCCCATTGAAAATAATGGAAATCCAGTTAATTTATTCCACACCCTCAAAAACACATTAATGTAAAATTAATTTCCCTAATAAAAAACACTGGTAAATAATATAAGCGTAGTCCATGTCATACAACATGGTGGCCTTTATGAAGAGTCCTGATTGGTGATCAGGATGTGGTGAAGACAAAATGAGTTACTTTGGGGTAGGAGAGTTCTTCTCTGATTCAGGAAAGCTCTCGCTTCTTGGGAATTTTACCCCATTGGAAGCAGGTTCTGGATCAGAATCACTTAACTTCCTTTTAGTTGAAGGTTGCTGTACCCAAAAACTTATCTAATAACACTTACTTCTATCTTATTTTTAAGATGCCTCTAAAATGCGACAGTGTTATTAAAAAAGTTCATGGTGTGCCCACATGCTACTTTATTATAGTGAGTTTCTTCAAAGAAAGTTTTCACTTCTTCCCACTTTGCCAACACTTCTTTAATCTTACTGGAAGAGAGGGCCTCATCTCCTCTTCCCTCCTCTCCTAAGGAAAGCTGTTCTACCACCTCTTGCTGCTGCTCCTTGTGAAGTTGTTTAAGTTCATCTGTTGTAAGTTCTTCACTATGCTCCTCCGCTAACCCATCCAGATCAGCACTATCCACATCCAGACCCATACCTTTCCCCATAGATACAATTTCTTCAACTAGCTGCACTGTGTTGACTACTGCTTGAGGATCGAAACCTAAGTCAGGAATACTTTCAGGCCACAGTTTTTTCCATGCTGAATTCAGGGTCCTCATTGAGACTTCTTCCAAAGCTGTATCAATGATATTTAAACAATTTAGGATGTTGAAGTGATCCTTTCAAAATTATCTGAAGGTCAGGCTTGTATTTTCGGTCACTTCAAAACACCTTTGAAACAAGGCCTTCATGTACAGCTTCTTAAAGTTGGATATAACTTGCTGGTCCATAGGCTAGAGAAGTGGAGTGGCGTTGGAAGGACTTTTTTTATGAACTTAAATTCCTCCAGCGAATTATCTTCAAGCCCTGGAGGATGTGCAAGGAGCATTATTAAGGACAAGCAAAGCTTTGACTGGAAACTTATTTTCGTAAAGGTATTTCTTCACTGAGGGACCCAAAACTTCATTGATCCACTTGATGAAAAATTGCTATATTACCCAGGCTTTGCTGTTGGCCTACTGTATCACATTCAGTTGGTTTTTCTGCACCTTCCCCCTCTTGAAACCCTTTGATTTTACAGTTCCCACTTGCACTGGCACAAAATGAGAGGGTAAGCTTGTCCTTCACTGGCTTGTGGCCAGGCAAAAATTTCTCCTGTTGTGTGATGCAGGTCCTCTTAGACATTTTCTTCCAAAAAAGATCTGTTTCATCACAATTAAACACTTGTTGTGTAAGAAACCCCTCACTAATAATAAAGGAACTTTGGCCGAAATTTATCAGCAGCAACTGTATCAGAGCTGGCAGCCTCCCCATGTCACACAACACGGTGAACACAGGTTCTCTTTTTAAATTTTTTTAGCCATCCATGGCTTGCCGTAAATGCCATCTCATCTTCAGTTGATCTACCTGGTGTTTTTCAGAGAAGATCTGAGTACAGGTTCTTAGCCTTAGCGAAAATGATAGCTTCCGAAACTGAATCGCCTTTTAACAGCTTCTCTTTAATCCACACCAACAACAATTCTCAACATCTAGTTTTGGGCGGTGCTTGGAAGTAATGGTAACTCCTCTGGCCACATCAAGTTTCTTAATTTCTTCCTTCTTTTTCAGAGTAATGCAGATCATCGAGTTCGAAGGTTAAGTCTTTGCCAATCCCGTCACTCTTACACCATGCTTATGTTCATCTATCAGTTCTTTCTTAATTTCAACGGCCATGGCTTCCTTCTTTTTCTTTGCAGCACTAACTGAGGCAACAATCTTCTTGGGAGGCATCGTTAAATAATTATTTTTATGTTAAATGTACAAAATAATTAACTCACAAGAACACAAAGAAGCATCAAAGAACTCTGAGTAATCTGATGAGGGAATTTCTCGAGTCGAGCCAAATTGGGAAATGTGCCACACATGCCAACAGCCTGGCTCATTGCTCATTCCTCAAGTCAATACTCGTATTTAGAGATGAATGTTTCACTCACACTTTCCTGGTATCTCGAATTTCTCATATATAGAGGTGCTCGTATCTCGAGGTTCCACCGTAATTTTTTTTACAATCTTTCTTTGCTAAGAGACGAAGGGAAAAGAAAATCCTGCTAAGTGAAATTCATGTTGTGTCTAGATGTTAAATTAATTACATTATTTCTGAAAGTTGTTTGAATTTTTTGAGTCTTGAAGAAATTTTTTGATCATAAACTGAATTAATGATGAAAGCTAAGAAGTTAACTACTTTCTGTTTTAGATGAGGAATTTTAATTTGATAATTTTTAGGATATGTATGATTTCAAAGTGAGTTAGTTGTATTATCAATAAATGCATTTTCTTTCTCAATGATCAGATTTACATAATATTCTAAATCTGCAAAAAACTTTTTATGTTTGGAAAATATTTAATTATTTTTTAATTGCTTTTTGAAATTTTAAAAGGAAATGATTGATTTCTTGCCTATACTTCCTCATCCATATCACTTATTTATCCATGTTATAATCCTTTCATGCCATTAAAGAATTTCCATATTTAGAAATGACGTTTGAGGTAACAAATCTAGCAGCAATTTCACTTTAACTTGCCCAAGTAATAAATTGTTTTCCTTGTTCCTGCTTTTCTGAAGGAGTGCTGTATGTTTTGTTTCATCCTATGTGTCTTACTGATGACATTGTGAGTACTGCACAGATATAAACATATGCCCACCAGTGGCCGAGTGGTAAAGCTATTATTTTTGCAGTTGTCGGTCATAGTCACATAATTGCACTTACAGAAGTGCTTTAAATGATGAAAATATTTGTGTTTTAGCAATGCCAAATTTTAAAGAAATGTAATTTTGGATAGATAATGGAACATAACTTTTAATGTGGTCTCCCATTTTTTATATTTATATTTGGGAAAGTTTTATACTCGTTGTTATGAAAAAATAAAATTATAAGAAGTTTGACTCCTGTACAACAAAAATTGACCAGGATATTTAATTTCAAAATTTCCTATTTTTGATGTTATTTTCAACTTGCTTTGAGGGATCGGTTAATTAAGTTAGAATAACTCCAGGAAATAAGTTTAAATGATGGCAGCAAAAAATGTGTATAATTCAATAGAGCATGCAATGAAGTCATGTTGTGTCCACATCATATTTTTTATAAATGATATAATTTTTATGCAATATATAATGTAAAAATACTGTGCTATGCTGTATATCTGCAATAGCAATGTGCTTGTCACTGCTTGTTTCTATTTACTCACAATGCAAAATTTATATTGAAGTCGTTATATCTTTACAAACTGTCAACTGAATTGATGAAAAATTACATTTGTGTACTAATACATTTTCATATAAAACTAAACTATTTTTTAAAAAATAATTTGAATGATTTTTTAGCCATATAAAATTATATCATTTGTAAATCACTGATATGCTAATAAAATTTGCTTAGGTGCCATATCTGACATGCATGTCAAAATTCACTATCTGTAGAATAATTATTTTTGTAAATTTCCTTTCTTTAATTTTAAACTAACCGTAAAGATTCTGGGTAACCTAATTATCAGTTATTGTTATAAAATTACGAATAGGACTTTTGTAATGTGAGTTATATATTTGTCAATTAAAATTTTTGTTACAAAAGTTGCATTCAAAAATTCTTTAAAATGGTTTATTTTGAAAGATCTTTCCTAAGAATTATATAAAAACATATTATTATAAAACAAAATGTATTATTTTAATCATAGTTTTAATACGAGTATTATCATTATATTTTAGTTTGAATAATTTTTTTAATAATTTTATTTTTAGTTATAGCTTCTATTTTGGAAAGACTAGAAAGACAAACTATCACAATTATTATGAACAGTCTTTTTATTCAAGAGTGTTCTGAATATCAAAAGCATGTAAAAATATTTCTGTCAGCTCTTGTTCCGGGAAAAAAGGTTATCTTCCCTTTATTTAACTATGAAATGAAATATTAGATCTTGTAGAATAATGTGAGATATATTTTGCTCCATCTTAGTTTTTTTTTATTTAATTTATTTATTTGTATTATTATTTTTTCCCCAATTCTGACAAAACTGTGAAGAAAAACTTCAGTTTATAAATAATTTATACTATAATTGATGTCTGTTGGAAAACCTAAATTTATTGCAGAATGCTGAAAAGTAGAATTAAGACCGAAATATTTTTGTACCTATCTTGTCATAAAAAATTCTTAATCCCATATTATTCCACAATATTTATATGATATACTTAAGGAGAGTTTTTGGCTTAGTAATGCATTAAAATGCTATTTAAATAGATAAATGTGGAATATTAATATTACGGAAAATTCAAATTATGTCAGCATTAAATTTGAGAAAATGCACTATTTATTTCAAAATATTTGTCAGATTATCACAGACAATTTTTTAAATTAATGTTAAGACTGAATCTTGTTAATTTTAAAATTGGCATGCTTTTCTTAGATTCATTAAATATAAAGAACTCCAGTTATTTGAATCTGATTTGTTCTTTCTAGTTAAGTAAAACTAAATTTGTTATTAATTTATTTATGCATTTTTAAAATTAATTTAATAATATTTTATCATTATTTCATTTAAGTTATACAGTATTTCTCCCACCTTCTTTGCATGCCTTCGTGGTGTACTGGTCAGCACGCTCGACGCGTAAGCGAGAGGTCCGCGGTTCGATTCCCGGCGAAGGCATTGCTCATTTTTCATGTCTTCTGCTTCGAAATAACCTGATGTCTCTACAAAGTTTAGATTATTTAGTCACATCACAAGTTTAGATTATTTAGTATTATTTTATTTCAATAAAAATATATTATTAGAAATAAATTGTATATGATTTAATAATTAATCTTTTTATTTAATGCAGAAAACTTAATACAAAATAAATATGTAATTTTAGTATCTACATATCTAAAAATAAAACTTTATATTAATTTCTTGAGCTACTTGAGGTTCTTGCAGTTTTTCCTTTGTGTAACATGAATATGAACCAATTTTCCACAGAATGTCCTCAATGTAGGCCTTGTTAAGTCTTCAGATATTTTCCTATTAATAGGCAAACCTGCCAGCATGTTTGATATTAAACTTGCTGCCCTCATATGCAGCTATTTATATTAAGTTACTTACATATGTATGGGGCAATTAATATTGTTATCATATTATGAAGGTAAACATATTTTAAGAAAAAAAAGTAATGTTGTTATTTTAAATTTTTTATCATTTATAATTTTAAAAAATCAAAAAAATGTAATTTAAAAGTATTTTTTGCTTTATAGTTAACCTCTATAAAAATGATATCGTGATTATTAAGAGAATAGCAGAAAATAATTAATAACTGAATTAATCTGGATTCACTTAAATTTGATCAAGCTAGCTTAGCTGCTGTCTTTTTTTTTTTTTTTTTAATGTCAATCTGATTTGTTAGGCCAGATTCGCAAATAAGCAAGCTGAAACGGATCTCACATTTCTAAATATTTAGTAAAACGTTTTTATTAGTTACTTATTAGTTTTTATTTTTAAATCACCACTTTTTGACTACACTGTTTTAATCTATGTAATATTTCTATTTCCTAAAAAGTTAGGAAAATGTTATAATGAATTTTAATTTATGTAACTTAACATATTAGATTTATAATAGCTTCAAGTGCTTATATATAAATATTTTCAGATATACTTCAAGTTCTGCAAAGATACTAGTTGTGGAATAGGAGCTGCACTGACTGCTGCTGTTGTATCACATAAAAACAGGTCTGTATTTGTTTCTTTGAATTATGCCATTTAATATGAGTATGATTATAAGCTTATATTTTGGGACTGATAAAATCATAATGTTTGGCTAAAGGGGCAGGCACAAGTAAGCAAAATGTGAAAATCTGTTAAAGGTGCTATTTTCTCTCTGAAATCTCCATTTTATCTTTATCAGTTTGAAGAAGATGATATTTTGGCATAAATCATGTGTATTTGAGCACTACTTTTTATGTTTGCATTTGGAATGAATGGAACATTAATTTTAGCTTTCCAGATATTTATACACATACATATAAGATTCTTTTTAATATAAAGACCACTGGAGACTTTTTAAAAATTTTTCTTAGCATCAAGACTTATTCTTAGCTAGTTGTAAAGCTGGAAAACATGGAACCAGTCTATATTATAATTCAAATCTAAGCAAGATTCTTTGGCATTAAAAAAGTAGCATCCGCATATTGTTTCTCTGAAACACAGGTACCAGTCATAGATCAGGCAGCTTGTATTCATAATCCAAAATGAGAAGGCCCACATTTTAATCCTTAGATACGCCACCAACAAAAACCAAAATTTTTAACCAAGATAATTTTCTCAGCAATGTGCAATATATATATATATATATATTATATGTCTATATATATACATACATATACAAGGAAATACCTTTAAAAAAAGATGATTCTGGCCTCAGAAAATATGTCAAAATCATATTTAAAGAATTGTGACATTTTAAATAATGCCAATTTTTTTAAAATTTAGACTATTCATGCTTTATGTTTGTTAAGATTACTATGTATATATAATCATATTATTAACATCACTAATGTGCTGGTTAATGGCCAAATTAATAAAACAGTACAGTACTTGTAATAATTGGATTACATTCCTTAAGCAAAATATTACAAACACATATTTTTATGATAATTTTTCAAGGTAAGATGAAGGCCAAAAAATCCATGCAAGTTCGAAAATACTCCAGGAAAACATTTTTCCAAAATAGTGCAATCTCACATATTTTGTTCTCATTACTGATCTATCTATGACCTAATTTTTGGTTTAATAATAATAATAATAATAAGCTTGGAAAATAAGTTTCCATATTTAAATTTAAAATTTTAATCTTATTTATATATAAAAATTTGTAATTTAAGTTTTATCATTCTACATTTGGTCTTTTTGATATTTTGTTCTTCATTTCTGTAAAAGAATTTCAAAAGAAATATGTTATTTTCTGTATAAACCTGTAAAGGACATAAAGAATAATGTGTACTCATATACTAACCTTTATTCTTTACTATTATGTACTTCACAAAATACTAAATATCCATCTTATTAATTTCTTGAAATTAATAAATATATTATTTAATTTCAGAAAAAAAGTTTTAAATGATAGACATCCCCCTCACAATAATATCTTGCTTTTGAAAACCTATCCGAGATGAAAACTTCCTGATAGCCATTTTCTTCGGTGCATAATATGTATACAGTGTTACTTGAGAATAATATACACCATGTGACTCAAAACTATGCTACTGGATTTATCAGGCTAATGGTTTTTTTTGCCATATCTTTCACTATGTTCATAATTTCTAAACTGATAGATCTTCAAATGTATTTGTTTTAACAAAATTTATTTATTATATATTCAGACTAAATCCCAGTGTATGAAGTTTTGCGAAAAAGTTTCTGCATAAAACTTATACGTAGAATGTTTTTATAATACTTTTGTATGATAATCAAAAGCTATCTCCTGCATCTTGCTGTAGCCTTTATTTGATGGTTACTGTAGAATCCTCTGTGTGACACTGATATTTTTTATCAATTGCCTTGAGAATATATATTTTAATGAATCAAAAGCATCAGTAAAAAAATCGTTATCCTATCATTTCAGTTTCAATGCTTAACCTGAATTATTTGTGAAATATGCAAAATTAAGCAAACTTTAATTTTAAATTGGCAATGAATATATGAGACTTTTTTTAAAAAAATCTTTTCATAAAATAATTACAGCAGCACCTCCTGTAGGGGACACCTCTATTTAAGGAATTCTGTTTGTCCCAGAACCTTTGAACAGGACTCTTAATTAATGGTAACTATGAACCCCTTGTTAAGGAAGAAAGGACACAGAAAAAAAGTTTCAAAAATAAGAGAGGCAGAGAAATAAATAAAAACAGAAATGCTCTTTGCTAATAATCTTTTGAGGTTTCAAAGGCAAGTTTGTGCTCAGTGAAAAATAGTTTTGTGATAAGGGAACAATAAAATGAAAAGTTAATCTCTCTCTTTTGAAAATTGCTTTTCAGTAGGGAAAAGGGAACATTGAAAAAAAGCAAACTGTAGTGTAATCAAAAGGCTGTTTCACATACAGTGAATAGAGAGATCTATGGGCCTGGGGAGCAAAAGAAGTGTAGTTTTATACTTGTGTGTTATTTTTGCTTTATTTGTAACTGTTTGTTATATTTCATTCCAATGTCAGTTCAACTCAATGCCCAGCCAGATTACAGATGTTGGATAACAACGTATGTTATCCACCCCAAACAATCAGCCAATTTAGTCATATCTTCCTCCTGTTATAAAGTGAATATACAATAAATAAGATTCTACTCTTTATTTTCCTTCCTGTCATAACAGTTTTAATAGCCAGCAGTGTACATTAAAATGTAAGTGCTAGATAGCCTCTTGACTGAAACTGCTCACTATAAACTTTCACCTTCATGATTTTATGCAGAATATCACTTTTTCTTCCATAGTTCTAGACAGTTTTAGAAAAGATATAGTAAATCTTTCAGTTACAGTGAATTTGTTCACTTTCAGAACTTTCTGGCCATCGGGTTTTATCTTATTCCCTCTTTAGAAACATTTCTAGGTATTATCTTTATGATGGCTTTTACAGTTTGTTCATTGTTCAGTTGGCAAATATGAAATTTATTCTAACATTTCTGTAAATATCCTGCAGGGACTTTGTAATCAGTAGAATTCTTAATGCAAATAAGAAAAGAATGCATTTTGGTTACAGCATCATAATCTTCAGTGCATAAATTTCGTATCTCTTTATTGAGATTATCCCAGTTTAAGTTAATCTTAAACTTACAAAAGAAAGGGTTTTTATCTAATTCATTTGCATCGGAGAGTGATTCAATTGCCATTTTTATTCCTATATTTTTTATTTGTTGATAGAGTTGCTAATGTGTTTGATTGTAAGAGTTCTATTGGTTTTATCAGATCAGCCAGTCTCTCTGTTTTCTTGGGAGATTCGATTTCAGGTTGAGATATTTCTCAGAGAATTGCAAATATTTTATTCAAGCCAAATTTGCTGATTTGGTTTACAGGACAAGAGTCTAGTTTATCAGTTGATTCAACAGGAATTCTCTTTCTTTTTCTCAGGAAGAAATCCTTTCTAGCTTTCTTATTAAATCTTCTATTTGAAATTTTCCAGTATTGTGATCATTGGAAGTTTTGAAGAAGTCTTGCATCCTATGGTTTCTTGATGTGATTTTTTAAAGAAATGGCCAGGTAATCTGTATCGGAATTATCCATGAAATCTTGAGGCTGTTTAAACATAATGAGAAAGCCATAAGGTTTTTAATGTAAAAAATTCCATAACTGGCAAAAAATACAATCACAGGGAAAAAAAAAGGTCAGGAGATCTAGGGGGCCCTAGTCCTTTTAAAAAGATTAGGTCAACTTTTTTATTCTAAAGCAAATATTTTAAGCTATCCACTGGCCCTTGAAAAAGTCATTTGGTTTATAAACACTTTTAAAGTATTTATACTCAAGTTAGAATATATGAACATCCTGTATATAAGATCATAATTTGTGAATAGTTGCCATTAAGAAATTTAAAATCTAGCATTCAGTCATGTGACAATTTTTGTATTATAATACTGCTTTAAGTTTTATAGTATTTTAACTTTTTTTAACTGCATTATTTTGAATTTCAGGCAAAACCCTGAATCGTACCTTTTGGAATTGCGCAAAAGAGTGGACAATAATGATGTTACTTTTTCTGCTTCCAGTTTTTTAAAATTACTAGAAAATCCAGATACTGCATTTAAAGGTATGATGATTGCCATTATATGTAAATTTAGCTTTCTCTGTCAATATAAAGTATAAAAAAAAGTAGATAGTATTCTCTAAAAGTAAGTATGTATTCATAGAAAATATTAGATTAGAACATTAGATTTCATAGAAAATATATTTTATTATTATATCTTATCAGTGTAAAAGGTATTTTCTCCCTCCTTTCTACATGCCTTCGTGGTATAATGGTAGCACACTTGGCATGTACATCGCTCATTTTTCATGCTTCTCGAGCATCAAAAAACGCTAATGACTGTATAGTGATGCCCGAACTAAAAAAGGTGGTAGGTGATGATCCTTCATTTACCAGGATTTGGTGACTGGGTCCCCTAATCCCCAGTTGCCCTTCAAAAATAGGGAGTATATATGGTATTTTTTTCCCACCTTTCCGCATGCCTTCATGGTGTAACAGTAGCAGACTTGGCACATATTTGAGAGGTCCAGGTTCGAGTCCTGGCCAGGACATTGCTCATTTTTCACATTCTCTCTCTTTAAAATAACTTTATGATTCTACAAGTGTTTAATCAAATTTGTCAATATTTTTTGTGCTTTATATTAAAAAAATATTCAAGTTCTTCAGGAATCACTATAAAAAATACATTAGTGATCAAATTTAGAAATTAGTTTTTTGATTCGAAATTTTTGGTTTTAAATTAAACAGAAATAAAATCTTTGTTTCAGCCTTTTTATATTCTTTTAATATATGATAAATTTGACTTGTCTGAATATGATTTTTGCTTATAACTTATTTGGTTGCATTTCCTAAAATAGGAAAATTGTAAACCTTACTAATCATTAAATTTTAGCCAGAATGATAGCATGTATGAAAAATATTAATTATAATCTTTTATTTACTAACTATTTGTTGCATTCAGTTATTTAAAATTCACCCTCTTTATCTTAAAGAAACTTGTTTGCCTCTTCCTTAACCCATTGTGTTATATGTATGTCATTTGTTTATTTTATTTTTTTTTAATTTAGTACCAATTGTTTTAAAGTTTTCTTAGTGAAACTTCATAATTGAAATGATTATGATCTGGCCAGAATTATTGTTCTCTGTTATCATTTTCTTTCTCTTATTTTTCATTCTTCTCTCTATTTATGTACATATTTTTTGGAAAACCAGTGCAATATATTCCTTAGTTGGAATATTTATAAATATATACAAGGAAAAATTGTGAGGTGCCATTTTCATATGTTCGTACTTTCTATTATAAATAAATGCAGAAATTGCATTATCGTTAATCATTTGGATGATGGATGCAATATCATTTAGTATGTTCGGGAATCAGGATAAAATGAATTATCTGTCTGTGGAGAGGCTGTCATATTTACTTTATTCAATATACATCAGGAATAACACGTAATTTTTGTGAAGACGATTGATGTGTATTACATTGCGAAACTAATTTTTGACACATTTTTTGTAGCTTTAGAATTAGCACAGACTTACTTGAAAGAACTGAATTTTGATGTTCCATTGTCCGTCGTGTGGGCACATAATTTTATGTCCGAAAAATACTCAGATGCCGAGGCATTGTACAAAGTAAGAGTTATTTTTACTATGAAGGAAAATTTGAAGTTTTATAATAATATTCCTCACAAATGATGTAAATTTGCTTTCTTTTCCTAGATGTATCCCATTTCTATTAAAAAAGCAAATTATTTAGTGTGTCAAAAAATACGCTCAACTGATAATGTAAGCATATATTATTTATAATTTGCTTAAAAATGTTATTGAAAAATATTACCGCGCTATAAATGTTAATACATACATTATTCCATTTCCCTGTTCTATTTTTAACTGTGTTCTATGCTTATTTCAGCTTGAAATGGGGAAAAAGTATAAAGAATTCTTGAAGAAAAATTGCACCGATCGGAAAGTAATACAATGTGCTCATAAAACTTTACTTGACTTTTTCTGTGAGTAAAAATTTGTATTATTATGAAATAGATATAATTTGACGCTTAACTTTTAAAATTTATCAGTTATACTGTTGTTTTTACCAATATATTGTTTTTATCTGTAGAATCCTGTGTTGTATGAAATGGTTGTTATAAATTCTTTCTCAAAATTTCACACATATATTTGCAGTCTACAATGGTGAACATAAAGAAGCTGTTACTTTAGTGCATGAATGTATCGAAATGGATATACCATTAGATAAACTTCGCTTTTCGATGCTGAGGAGGTTGCACGAACACTGTGCCCGCGAATCGACCAGAAGTTCAGATATTCAACCCTTTCGTCTACCTGCAGAGGTGAGCTTCTTATTATTGACTGCTAATGTATAATTAATTTTACATTATAGTTGCTTTTAAAAAGAAAGGATATCCAATTTAATCCTTTCCCTTTAAACTTGCATGCCTGTAGAGCACATTATAGTAAAAGCATTATATTGCAAAAGATAACCGTCATAACTGTAGATTATGTTAATGTGTTTGTGGCCTATACAGTACCTGTCGCTTATTAAAATCACATTCATTCCAATAATAATATTTGTGTTTATTTAGCAGCTGAATTTAATGGATAGCAATTTGTATATTGTGATATTAATTTTAAATCTTTCCAAGTAAAAAAATAGTATTTATGATTAATCCTAAAATGATAATTAAAAATTAATGCTAAAATTTAACTATTTATGCAATTATAAATTTCATTTTTTATTAAAAAAATATTTTTATAAGTAGGTTTTTGAAGAAGTTTTTATGTTTTCGAAACAAGTACTCTATCTGTGTTGCATTTTGTTCAATAACAGTTTTTTCAATTGTAATTTTTTAAATTTTGTAAAATTGAATGTGAAAATGTGAATGCAGTCCACATGCAAATACACATGATATTTTGGATGTCCTTGGTATTTCTCAGTCCAATATGTGGTGAATATAATACAAAAAGTGTTCCTTTACATGCAACAGACCACCCACTAGAGACAGAAGGTTAGACAATACATAAAATGCACATGTTGGTTTTTACAGCTATGGGCCATAAAAACTAGACTTTTGGACATAGATTCTTTACACAAATGAAGCTGCTTTTTTATGTAGGACTACTAAATTACATTGAATTTAGTCTCCTGAGCATGTACTTAAAGAAATAAGTTACACATCATTACAAAATATTATAAACAAATCTTTGATTTACTAGTAAAATGCTAATAAAGCATTAAATCGTTAATTGTTTGAATAATTCTTTAATGCAGATATATCCTCAGTTTAAACAGAGAATTTAAAAGTATTACTGCAGTATAATCTAGTCGTCAATCCGTTTAAATTGCAAGTATGCAGTTTAGTCTCACAAAACAGTGTGTTTAGTTATTGCACTCTGAAAAAAAAAAAAAAGAAAAAAAGAAATTTTTGAATAAAAAAATGAA
>KK119076.1:108565-119762 GCA_000611955.2 Stegodyphus mimosarum | reverse complement strand
CCCCCCCAAAAAAAAAAAAAAAAAAAAAAAAACTGTCAGATTTATATTTTAGGGAAGAAAAATCTAAATAGATAAATATCTTAGAAGTTGCAGTCACTAACTGTTGTACAGTCAATAGTTTGAAGGATAGAAGCCGGTACAGCAGAAGTTGTGGCCTCTATATTTTAGTTTTACTAATGAAGTATTATTTTAATTTGCTTCTTTCCTTTCTGCCTTTTCTTTGCCGAGACGTTCGATTATTCCAGAACTTATGTCGATTCGAGGAAAAGTAGTGTTGCGATAAAGTTTATCGGTTGGGATGTGAGAGTTTGTTTGCCCTGCATTCCAATGCCCTATCAACTTAACAAAACGGACTGTTAGTGATGCCAATGTTCTTTCTGGGAATACTAGGTTAGACCCTAATTTGGTAAATGTTTGAAATTCTATCATGGTCTAGGCAATCTGGTAGTATCTAATCAAATTAGGATTATTTGTTGAATTTATATCCATTTTGAAAGGAGCTTTGTGTTGAAAGCAGTTCCAGGTTGACTGGTAATTTTATGTTTGTATATCTACTATATATTAAAATCCGTGCGTGTCTGTGTGTTTGTTCGTTTGTTTGTAACCTCATCTTCTTCGGAACTGCTGGGTGCAGAGCTTAGCGGAAGGTATCGTTGGATTCGGGAGGTCCGTGGGAGGCCATTTTGACCATTCGCTTAATTCTCCGACTTTAATTAGCCGAGATATTAATTAAAAACCTAATTTTCCCCTACGTTCTCCCTACATTTGCCATTTTGTTGACTTTCTTTCATCGTTTTCCCTAATGAGAGGGATTTGGCTACGTGCCAAATTTCGTTTTCTCAAATATCTCTTGAAATTCTTATAAGTCAAATTCGAGACGCATATCGACGGATTGGAAAAAAATCAAGGAATCCGACGATACCATTTTCATCTTCGTACGACTTTAATTAACGGAGTTATTAATTAAAAACCGGGCATACGTTAATTACCGCGTTTATTGCTTCCGTGTGGCAACAGCCTCGGGAGTGAAATATGATCCGAATCACCAAGGCCATTCGCCATTAAGAAAAAAGAAGGATAAAAAAATGTTAATTTAAAATGCCCAAAAAATTAATAACTCGGGAACTAATAGGCCGATTTGCTTCAAATTTTGAAACTTAAACCTCCCAGACGTTCTAACGAGGTCTCCCGTTAATTTCATAGTGTTTTGATTATTACGAGTCTAATTAGCGGGGTCATTAAAAATGCTCCAGTACATTTTTTTTTCGGACAGGTGCAAATTTTTTTTTATGGGTTTCGATGGTTCCGCACGACGAAAGCGCATGCGCATTGGTAAACGGTCCCGAATCGTCTGCGGAAAAGTATTCCTTTTTTATTTCTTTAATTGGCTTTACACATCGTTATAGATTTATTATAATATTTGAATTTTTAAAATTTGTTGTACCAGCAATTTCTTAGTAAGGTTTTGTTATCCAAACATTATTTTGAAGTGTGATTAAAATATAATGTTTTATATTAAATTTAAATAATGACGTCATATCTATTATCTGCAGAATAAAAGTTTTGTTTCCTGCTTTGGCAAGAAAATATTTATTTACAAAATTATAAATTATTTATTTATTACAGATCATTTAAATATATCACAACTTTTTTTTCGATTGTAGAGTTTTAATTGGAAAAAACTTTTTTTTTAATTCTTTTAACTAATTTTTTCTTATTCAAATGCAGGAAAATTCCGTGGAATATAGTATTCCTTATAAGGAAGTCATGCGTTGTACATATCAGATTTTTTAGTTCAGTTTAATTTTTTTTATTTTCAAATGCAAATACAGTTTTCACTCATTGTATGCATTTGTGCACACGTACGCATTTACACTTCGTACAAGGACAATTAGCGAATGAGCGGCTAAATCCGTTAACACTGGTAGTTCGGTTCAACTTTCGAATCAGGGGGAACGCGTGGGTGTTTTCGTAATTTTCGGCGTGTGTAACGTGTATGCATTGCCTTCTGGATGCATACGTGAATAAAACGGGCGCAGCCCTCTCAGCTGGCGGTTTCTTACACGGCGTGGGTTTTTTCGACATTTTCCAAATGGGAAATGTGTATGCAGTATCTTGTGGATGCATGCGAGAATGCGGATGCATACGCTAATAAAGCGGGCGCAGACCGCTCAACTGGCATGCTTGCCAGCAGGAAAATCGCTGAATACTGGTAGTTAGGTCGAAATTTCGAATCCCGGCGAACGCGTGGGTGTTCACGTGATTTCCTGCATGTGAAGTATATTGGATGCATAAGGGAAACAAGCGGGCGTCCCGGTGAACAAGCGGGCGCAGCCCGCTAACGCGCGGGTTTGCAACATAGAAAACTTAAACACTGGTATTTCTATCCAAATTTCGAATCCCGGGGAACAAGCGGGCGTCCTAGCGAACAAGCGGGCGCAGCCCGCTAAGCTGGTCAACGGCGTGGGTGTTTTCGACATTTTCCGGATGGGGAATGCGTATGCAGTATCTTGTGGATGTATACGAGAATGCGGATGCATACGCTAATAAAGCGGGCGCAGCCCGCTCAACTGGCATGCTTGCTACCTAGAAAATCAAACACTGGTAGTTCTGTCCAACTTTCGAATCCCAACGAACAAGCGGGCTCAGCCCGCTCAGCTGGCGGGCTTGCCCGCTAGTCTATTATATTAAAATCCGTGCGCGTCTGTTTGTTTGTTTGTTTGTTTGTTTGTAACCTCATCTTCTTCGGAACGGCTGGGTGCAGAGCTTAGCGGAAGGTATCGTTGGATTCGGGAGGTCCGTGGGAGGCCATTTTGACCATTCGCTTAATTCTCCGACTTTAATTAGCCGAGATATTAATTAAAAACTTATTTTTCCCCTACGTTCTCCCTACATTTGCCCTTTTGTTGACTTTCTTTCACCGTTTTCCCTAATGAGAGGGATTTGGCTACGTGCCAAATTCTGGTTTCTCAAATATCTCTGGAAATTCTTATAAGTCAAATTCGAGACGCATATCGACGGATTGGAAAAAAATCAAGGAATCCGACGATACCATTTTCATATTCGTACGATTTTAATTAACGAAGTTATTAATTAAAAACGGGGCATACGTTAATTACCGCGTTTATTGCTTCCCAGTGGCAACAGCCTCGGGAGTGAAATGTGATCCGAATCACCAAGGCCATTCGTCATTCAAAAAAAAAGAAGGATAAAATAATGTTAATTTAAAATGCGCAAAAAATCGATAACTCGGTAACTAATAGGCCGATTTGCTTCAAATTTTGAAACTTAAACCTGCCACACGTTCTAACGAGGTTTCCCGTTAATTCCATAGTGTTTTGATTATTACGAGTCTAATTAGCGGGGTCATTAAAAATGCTCCAGTACATTTTTTTTCGGACAGGTGCAAATGTTTTTTTTTATGGGTTTCGATGGTTCAGAACGACGAAAGCGCATGCGCATAAGGTAAGCGCCCTCGAATCGTCTGCGGAAAAGTATTCCTTTTTTATTTGTTAATTTCTTTTATTCATCGTTGTAGATTTATAAGAGCATTTGAATAGAATTTGGGTAAAAATTGCCGCTTTATTTTTAGAGTTTGTTTTACCAGCAATTTCTTAGTAAGGTTTTGTTATTTAAACATTATTTTGAAGTGTGATTAAAATATAATGTTTTACATTAAATTTAAATAATGACGTCATATCTATTATCTGCAGAATAAAAGTTTTGTTTCCTGCTTTGGCAAGAAAATATTTATTTACAAAATTATAAATTATTTATTACAGATTATTTAAATATATCACAACTTTTTTTTCGGTTGTATATAGAAATGGTTTCATTCATACTGAAAGGTGATTATCGGAGTTTTAATTGGAAAAAACTTTTTTTTTTTTTTTTTAAATTCTCTTAACTAATTTTTTCTTATTCAAATGCAGGAAAATTCCGTGTAATTTAGTATTCCTTATAAGGAAGTCATGCTTTGTACATATCAGATTTTTTAGTTCAGTTTAATTTTTTTTCTTTTCAAATGCAAATACAGTTTTCACTCATTGTATGCATTTGTACACACGCGCGCAACTACACTTCGTACAAGGGCCCATAAGCAGTTGAGAGGCTAAATCAATTAACACTGGTAGTTCGGTATACCTTTGTACGCATTTGTGCACACGTACGCGTTTACACTTCGTACAAGGACAATTAGCGGGTGAGCGGCTAAATCCCTTAACACTGGTAGTTGGGAGCAACTTTCGAATCCCGGGGAACGCGTGGGTGTTTTCGTAATTTTCGGCGTGTGTGACGTGCTTGCATTACCTTCTGGATGCATACGTGAATAAAACGGGTGCAGCCCTCTCAGCTGGCGGTTTCTTACACGGCGTGGGTTTTTTCGACATTTTCGAAATGGGGAATGTGTATGCAGTATCTTGTGGATGTATGCGAGAATGCGGATGCATACGCAAATAAAGCGGGCGCAGCCCGCTCAACTGGCATGCTTGCCAGCAGGAAAATCGCTGAACACTGGTAGTTAGGTCGAACTTCCGAATCCCGGCGAACGCGTGGGTGTTTTCGTGATTTCCCGCATTTGCAGTGTATTGGATGCATAAGGGAAATAAGCGGGCGTCCAGGTGAACAAGCGGGCGCAGCCCGCTAAGCGGCGGGTTTGCAACATACAAAATCTTAAACACTGGTAGTTTTGTCCAACTTTCGAATCCTGGCGAACAAGCGGGCGTCCCGACGAACAAGCGGGCTCAGCCCGCTCAGCTGGCGGGTTGCCCGCTAGTCTACTATATTAAAATCCGTGCGCGTCTGTTTGTTTGTGTGTTTGTTTGTTTGTAACCTCATCTTCTTCGGAACGGCTGGGTGCAGAGCTTAGCGGAAGGTATCGTTGGATTCGGGAGGTCCGTGGGAGGCCATTTTGACCATTCGCGTAATTCTCCGACTTTAATTAGCCGAGATATTAATTAAAAACTAATTTTTCCCCTACGTTCTCCCTACATTTGCCATTTTGTTGACTTTCTTTCACCGTTTTCCCTAATGAGAGGGATTTGGCTACGTGCCAGATTTCGTTTTCTCAAATATCTCTTGAACGGCATATCATTGATTTTCGAGACGCATATCGGCGGATTGGAAAAAAATCAAGGAATGAGACGATACCATTTTCATATTCGTACGATTTTAATTAACGAAGTTATTAATTAAAAACGGGGCATACGTTAATTACCGCGTTTATTGCTTCCCAGTGGCAACAGCCTCGGGAGTGAAATGTGATCCGAATCACCAAGGCCATTCGTCATTCAAAAAAAGAGAAGGATAAAATAATGTTAATTTAAAATGCGCAAAAAATCGATAACTCGGCAACTAATAGGCCGATTTGCTTCAAATTTTGAAACTTAAACCTGCCACACGTTCTAACGAGGTTTCCCGTTAATTAAATAGTGTTTTAATTATTACGAGTCTAATTAGTGCGGTCATTAAAAATTCTCCAGTACATTTTTTTTCCGGACAGGTGCATATGGTTTTTTTCTCTGTTTTCGAGGGGGGGTCCGAATCGTCGGTGAAGAACTGTTCCTTTTTTATTTGTTTAATTGGCTTTACACATCGTTATAGATTTATTATAATATTTGAATTTTTAAAGTTTTTTAGTAATTTCTTAGCAAGTTTTTGTTATCGAAACGTTATTTTGAAGTGTGATTAAAATATAATGTTTCGCATTTAATTTAAATAATGCCGTCATACATATTATCTGAAGAATAAAAGTTTTGTTTCCTGCTTTGGCAAGAAAATATTTATTTACAAAATTATAAATTATTTATTTATTAGAGATTATTTAAATATATCACAACTTTTTTTCGGTTGTATATGGAAACGGTTTCATTCATACTGAAAGGTGTTTATCGGAGTTTTAATTGGAAAAAACTTTTTTTTAATTCTTTTAACTAATTTTTTCTTATTCAAATGCAGAAAAATTCCGTGTAATTTAGTATTCCTTATAAGGAAGTCATGCGTTGTACATATGAGATTTTTTAATTCAGTTTATTTTTTTTCTTTTCAAATACAAATACAGTTTTCACTCATTGTATGCATTTGTACACACGCGCGCAATTACACTTCGTACAAGGGCCCATAAGCGGTTGAGAGGCTAAATCAATTAAAACTGGTAGTTCGGTCCACCTTTGTATGCATTTGTGCACACGCACGCATTTACACTTCGTACAAGGACAATTAGCGGGTGAGTGGCTAAATCCCTTAACACTGGTAGTTCGGTGCAACTTTCGAATCCCGGGGAACGCGTGGGTGTTTTCGCAATTTTCGGCGTGTGTAACGTGTATGCATTACCTTCTGGATGCATACGCGAATAAAACGGGGCAGCCCTCTCAGCTGACGGTTTTTTACACGGCATGTGTTTTTTCGACACTTTGCAAATGGGGAATGTGTATGCAGTATCTTGTGGATGTATACGAGAATGCGGATGCATACGCTAATAAAGCGGGCTCAGCCCGCTCAGCTGGCATGCTTGCCAGCAGGAAAATCGCTGAACAATGATAGTTAGGTCGAACTTCCGAATCCCTGGGAGCGCGTGGGTGTTTTCGTGATTTCCGGCATGTGCAGTATATATATATATATGCATAAGGGAAATAAGCGGGCGTCCCGGTGAACAAGCGGGCGCAGCCCGCTAAGCGGCGGGTTTGCAACATAGAAAATCTTAAACACTGGTAGTTCTGTCCAACTTTCGAATCCCGGCGAAAAAGCGGGCGCAGCCCGCTCAACTGGTCAACGGCGTGGGTGTTTCCGACATTTTCTGGATGGGGAATGTGTATGCAGTATCTTGGGGATGTATACGAGAATGCGAATGCATACGCTAATAAAGCGGGCGCAGCCCGCTCAACTGGCATGCGTGCCACCTAGAAAATCTTAAACACTGGTAGTTCTGTCCAGGGAAATAAGCGGGCGTCCAGGTGAACAAGCGGGCGCAGCCCGCTAAGCGGCGGGTTTGCAACATACAAAATCTTAAACACTGGTAGTTTTGTCCAACTTTCGAATCCTGGCGAACAAGCGGGCGTCCCGACGAACAAGCGGGCTCAGCCCGCTCAGCTGGCGGGCTTGCCCGCTAGTTTTAATTTAACCACTCACAAGTGGTCGCATAGAATAAACTTAGTTTTAACACAGAACAGATGTAACACTGTATAGTTTTCTGGAATCCACAGCAGATATTATACAGAGTTAAAAAGCAAAGCAATATATTGCAAGACATAACATGAAAACAGAAGAAAAATTTAGGTACTCAGTATTTTACGCAATTATGTGCACTATAAATAAAATTATAACTGCAATCTTAATTATTTGAATTCTATTTAAATTCAAAATCATACACATTGCCATTATAATTGGTGAGAGCTTTCATCAAAAAGAAAGTTTATAGTATTTCTTCTTAATAACTGAAAGGCCCACCAGCGGCCGAGCGGTGAAGTCGCCGAACACCGGTAGTTCGGTCCGAGGTTCGAATCTCGCAAACGGGCTGGCTGCACGGGCGTTTTCGTGGTTTTCCCCATGTGTAACGTGTATACGAGCCAGTTTCCCTTAGAAAGTCCTCCACGAAGGCATCCCTCCCTTCAGGCAGATAGCCCTCGTGTGCTTTGCCATAATTGAATAACCTAACCTAATAACTGAAAATATGTTATATTTTCTTATTTCACTCTCTTTTTCTAAATTTTATCATCTAATCCAGTACAGCACAATGTCACAATCTTGTAAAAATTTGAAAATGTATTTAAAAAGCTATTTAGCATTGTAGGTCTTTTATTCAGATAGTTACACACACTCAAGAAAAGTTTCATGGATAAATTAGGTATTTTTTTAAAATAAATCTTTCATGTATGAAGAAAAACTTCCGACTTCATTATATAATTCACAGTTCATTTCTCACTATTTTCCAGTCTTTAAATATTTAATTTTACCATTCATTTTTTCCCTTCTTATACATATATCATGCATTTGATACATCATATCTCGGTTTCTATGCATGATTTCACGGACTACCTACAGTAGATAAATTTTCTTTTATCCTAATATGCAGTGCATCTCTTCTGTTAAAATCAGTGTCACTCATTCCTTTGTCATTATAATCCTGGTCTTTGTTATTATCAACATTTTCACTTTGAATCTGGGAGTATTTCTGTAAGGAATATGATCTGGTCTGGTTGAAATTGTAGTGTTAAATATTAACTGATTTCACTAGTATCACCAAAATTTTAGACTTTTATTAAATTATTTATATTGTAATTATACTGCCTGTAACTTATTGTTTATTTAAATTACTTCAGTTTCAGAATGGAATAATAATATTAAGTCATAACTGCTTAATAATTCGTTTTGACTCCTGAAATTTGAATGTAATAAGTTGCTGAGTTTAATAAGCTGCAGGCACTTTATACAAGGTGCACAGGAAAGTTCCTTTAACTTTATTCTTGCAAACGGAGAGAGCTACAGCTGTGCAAGTGAAGGAATGGTATAGTAAAGTGACTATGCCGAACTAATGCAAATGACAGCAGTGTCCCTAGTGGTGAAATTTGGAAGACAAGCATTGCAAATCGAAAACGAAAAAAAAAAAAATAGATCAAAATTTCCAGTTAGAAAGTTTTAGAGCCTCAATTAACCAGTACAAAACCACATTTGGTTCACAAGGATAAGATAAACTGTCGCCCGTATATTCAAACATGCCTGCAATCAATGCACTCTATTTTGTGTAAACTTTTGAAAGGAATAGCCATAGGTGGTAAGAAATACAATGCACACCTTTTTCTTTTGTAAAATATGTATTTGCACCAGTAGTTTAATAACTTCACACACACGCACAGAAAAAAAAACATAAAAGCAAACTGTCACACACTGATGGCATGTTAAATGTACAGTATGTTCGAAAAGTTCGCCATTGCTCAAGATACATGTTTATATTCATGAGAGTAATTCTGCATGTACATGTCTCAGCATGGAAGGTGTCGCAATATCGCAAGCATTTGTAACACGATGATGTAGATCCAGCATACTTATGTGTGGAGTTGCATAAACCCGACCTTTTATGCAAACTCACAATCTAACAGTCAGGTCCAGTGATCGTGAAAGCCAATTAATACTACCACTATAATCAATTATTTGTTGTCCAAAACAATGTTTGAGAAAGCTTTGCACTCCAGCTATCTGGTGTGCAGGGGCACCATCATGTTGGAACCACAAGGACAATAATGTGGACAGGGGAATATCTAGAAAAGTCAAGTATGATATCCTGTAATAGTTGGAGATAATCTCTGTCTGTACTTGTGTTCTATCTAGAACACAGGTGCCGGTAAGCAATCCTTCCAGATACTGCACCACACGCTAATGGACCAGCTAGCTCACTTGGTGCTTGGTGGATAGTCTCCACAAGAGATTTTCCAACGCCCATTAGTGGGCACTGTGTCGGTTTAATAATCTGAAATGTTGAAACAGTGACTCATCTGACCAAACAATGTTGGACAAAAAAGCTTGAGTTACCTTCAACATTAATCAATGCCCAGTTGCACCATCAGATTAATGCTCATTATCCCGTGGCTACAGCCACAAGCCATGCTGATATCTCTTGTACTGCTGTGTGTGCATGGCCAAGTGCATGTGTACTTGTACTCACTGGTCTGGCAGAATGCAGACGGCTAGTGTTTCCCATCTCCCTGAGCCATCGCATTATATTTGCAATGTGGACCACCTGGAAAACAAGCGGCATACTCATGCGCAGCACTCTATTCTCACACAGTTCCCAAATTCTAACTCTAAGAAAAGATTATTTTTAATACACAATAATATTTTTTTTAGAATCATGGCGCATCAATTGTGGATATCTTTGGGTACACAGGGGACAATTTATCTTATCCTTGTGAACCAAATGTCATTTTTTACTAATTAATTGATGCTCTAAAACTTTCTAATTTAAAATTTTGCTCTATCTCTTTTCGATTTGCAGTACCCATCTTTGAAATTTTGCCACTAGGGGCGCTTTTGTCGTCTGCATTAGGTCAGGCATAATCACTTTGCTATATCATTACCTCACTTGCATAGCTATAGCTCTCTCCAAGAATTTTCAAGTTAAAGGGACTTTCCTATGCACCCTGTACGCTGTATCAATGTAGGGTGTTTATACAGTAATTCAAAATTTCTTTTACAAATTTGGGTAAATTTGTATGTACACTGGTGTGCAAAAATTAAGGACGAGACGTTTTTTTCAATATAACTTTGTACAAAAGCTTTCCAAATCAACACATTTAATACCGTAAGATCCCCAGTACGTAAGGATATGAGTAATGTAAACAACACTTACTAAAAGAGAAATCAGAGGGATAAAAACAAGCTTTATTGAAAAAGTAGCATGGAGCGCAATGAGACTGAAGTCCGAAACATCCCTGTGATGGGTGTCCAGCAAGAAACATCCGGTCTTTAATAGGGGATATGATCTCCCCTGACTGCTAGGCAGGTTTCACATCATTTGTGCATGCTGCCACGGGTCTCCCTAGTAAGTTCCGTACATGCTTGACGGGATTTAGATCCAGAGACCTTGCCGACCAATACATGAGTTCAATATCTTCACTCTCCAACAGCTCTTCGACAGTAACTGTGCGATGAGGTGGAGCGTTGTCGTCCATGAAGAGGAACTGAGGACCCATAGCCCTTGTGAAAAGACGCATGTAAGGAAGAAGAACCTCGTTACAATAGCAGTCCCACGTGACGAACTTCCTTGGGAGATATGAAGGTCGGTCCGGTTACCAAGCATTATGTCTGCTCGAATGAGAACTCCGCGACCTCCAAAACAGTCCCTTTTCATGATGTTGAAGGGGTTATTGCGTGCTCCCTGCTCTGTCCAGATGTGTATGTGTCTAGAATCGCAACTCAGACGAAATCTGCTCTCATCTGTAAAGAGTACTTGTCCCCATTCATTGTCTCTCCAATTCCGGTGTTGCCGGCACCACAGAACGCCTTCTCCGATGGGCAGGCGTTAGAGGTACACACCGTACAGGGCGTCATGCAAACAGACCACCACCGTGCAGTCTTCTGGCGACGGTAAAACGCGATATCGGTCGTCCAATCGCCTGCGTCGTGTGTCTAGCGATTTCTCCCGCTGTCTGCCGCCTGTTTCTTCTGGCCTGTAAAGCAATATACCCGTCATATCTGCGGGTGGTTC
>KK119076.1:90325-103542 GCA_000611955.2 Stegodyphus mimosarum | reverse complement strand
TAGGGAAATTATAATTTTATATAGAATTAATTACTCGGATTTGATGCAAAAAGTACCATATTTAGTTCAGGCTATATAAAAATTGCACCTATTCCAGTCTTGCTCGATTAAAGCAGCATAAATAAATCTTTAGTTACGGATTCAAATTCGGCAACTTTTTTCACAGTATTTTTGTTAACAGCTACAAAAGTGGTAATTACCTGAATATGGTACTTTTCTTGTATACAAGATAAGGGAACTTGTCTTTAACAATTGCTAAAGCCATCTGTGCACTTCAACTGAAGCTTAACGGAGCTACATAATGCCACTGTTTTAACTCAGCTTCATCGTTTCAGCTTATTTCCTCTCTCTTACAATAATAGAAAATGTCTTTCAAGACCAATATTTCCTTTTGCCATGACATCATTTGCTATTTACTTTCGATTTTTAATTTGAAATTTATGCAGTTTTGCCAAATTCTTAATCATATCATTGTGGATATCCCAGAGACTGAACTCATTTCAGATAATTTTGGATTTTAGGTCTTCTATTAATTTTGCCTTCAGGTTTCTCTAAAAGGTATAGGAGACCTTAAGAAAACTGAACTGTATAAGAAAATCAAAATATTTTTCTGAAAATATCTGTGTAAAACACCTGTTTCTATTAATTTATCCTCTGTGTGACTAATTATGAATGGGTGCTCATTTAAAGTTTAGTGATTAGTGATCATTTCAAGTTTTTTTATATAACTAAAATTAGGACACAGAAAATGCATCTTTCTTATATAAATATCTTGCTTTTTTTTAATACTGTTTTTCTTATCTGTATGTCATAAAGTTTAAATGTAACAAAAAGTATTTTCTTAAATAATTATCTCATTTAAATATATGCTTATTTAATTCATTTATTATTATTATTACTCCCCCAGAAATAAAGAAAACTGTTATAGTATATATTTTCTGTAATAATATCAATGCCAAATCATTTTCACATTTACTAATGTTTAATAATAATATGGGGGGGATGAGAATTTTAACATTTTTTTTAAATGTTCATTTCGATTTTATAAAAATTAATTTGATATGAATTTATAAAGAATTATTACTTAAACATTTTAAAAGCTTTTAATAACTGTGTAGATTTACTTAAAAATTAAAACTTCCTACAAGTAAGCATGCTGCAATTATTATACATATTATCTACAAATAAAAATGACAAGTTTTTACACAACTGGTTGAAATATGCAATTATGACAGAGCTGAACTGTATCATATAAAATTATTTTAATTTTGCTACTGTTTATTTAGAAATCTGAATGAAGGCATTTTGAGGAAAGAAAAAAAATTCTCACCTGGTAAAACATGTAGCTTTAATATTTGTTCTGCTTTAGTTTTATTTTCTAACAAATCTTCTAACAGACTATCACTTAGTCTTTCAAAAGCTTCATCGTTGGGTGCTAAAAATGTGAAAGGTCCATCTTCTTGAAGCTTTGTCTCTAATTCTGTATTCTGAAGTAATTTCACTACAATGTTGTGACCTTCCATGTCTTTCAGCGTTTCAATTATGCTGCCTTTTGGAGGCATAAGTACCTGAGAAACAGGAGAAATTACATAAAAAGCATTTAAAAATATTATCTGACTTTTAGCCATTCCACCAAAAATAATAATTACATGATTTCTGAATGGATTTAAATGAAAGAAGAAAAAGTAAAAATAACGTTTTACATTAATCATGAAAGAAAAAATCAACAAGTCCATAAAAATACATTAAATATAAATAAAGTAAGTGATTTAATATAAAACAATTGTCAATCATATTTTTAAATAAAACAGTAAAAATTTCTTTTAAAAAATATATTTTATGTTGACTTTGATTAATAAGATTTATAAAAATATATTTTATGTTGACTTTGATTAATAAGATTTAAAATATATATACTTACATTCAAGCTTAATATGATCTTATTAAGCGATGAATAATTAATAATAAGTAGAGATCCAATCTTGTATTGATTAATAAATGAGGAAGGACACTTTTTTGGTTGTTTAATTTTAAAACTCTTAATTATTATTTAAGAATGTAATTTTAATAAAAATTAAATTTTAAAATTTAATGTGTCATTGGTGTGAAATTTTTGTCTTACATTTTTGATTTGCTTAATCTATATAATCAGACATACAGTCAGAATAAGCATAAAATTATAATATGCATGTTCTTTTTCAAACATTCCTTCATGCATCAATTTTTCTGCATAATTTACAAAAATAAAAATTGTTAAATTTTTTTGGAAACACATTTCCTTTAGAATTAAATTACATGCAAATATTCATTTTCTTTAAATGGTAGTTATTTAAATCATTAAAATATTTTCGATATTTGTTCATCTTACCTTATTGATTTTATGAATCACAGCTCCACAAGCATGATTATCATGGCTTACGACATAAGCACATTGTACAGTAGCTCCTGTAATAATTCCAGGAAACTAAAGACAAGAAAATAATATATTAAACAGTTTTAAAAACATTATTAATACTAATTATTTGGCCAAAAGGATTAGGAACATTTTTTTTTTTTTAATTTGCTGAGAAATATCTTTTCTTACCACTTCATGAAGTGTGATATGTATGTCATGACCATTCATTGTTTCAAGTTTCTTGTTATCAGCAAACATGCTACCAGAAGTTCGAGGCTGAACTAAATGATGTTGCAGCAATTTCCTGAGTAATTCTGGATTGGCCACTAACTCTTGTAAAGTATCGTTTGATAGACTCTAAAAATAAAAATTATGTTAATAAAAGTATATTAACAGAATCTAAACTTATTTGCTAAATTCAAATAATAAATTAATTTATTAGGATGGAACACTTGAAGCTTCCTCTGAAGGACACTTTTGTAGCTCCATTCAGTGGAGCAAAAAAATTTTAAAAAAAAGCAACATTACGCTATATGATGGATGCTTACTTTTAAAGCTTCCTCTGATGGAACAAAGAAAGTAACATTTTGCATCTCTTCTAAAGTTGATATCAAATCTGCCAACTCTATTAGGTCTAAAAGATCCCTTCTTTCTTCCTCTTCTAAAGCTTTCAAAAGACTTCGCGCTAAAGAATATGTTAATACATTTATAAGGATAGCATAGTTATTTATACAACTAGTGATGATTTTGACAGAAACACAAAATCTATTTTGCATTTTTGTTTGAATATATAGCATCAACTGAAATTTTGATTGTATATTATGTTAATCAAATCACTAATGGCATGCATATCAAATATGTCTTTCATTACTTCTACTCCCCCCATAAAAATATGAATTCTAAATATCTTTATTTTATAAAGTAATTTCATCATAAATTTTATTTAAAGAAAAAAATATACAGATAACATTTTATATATTCTGTATGTTAGGTAATAATCTATTTTTGGCTTGAATTTTTTTAGAATTTTACAACTACAGAAGCAAAGGTACCTTGAGGTGGAATTAAAACTTTGTCAATGACATGAATAACACCATTAGTGCCCATTGTATTTTCAACATCTATTAGAGCACCATCCACTCTTAATTTCTCGCTTTCATCTCTTGTTAACTGAAGGCTGTTGTCTAAAATATTCTTTATTCTCACTTGACTTACAACTGCAGGAGTGCAAATGGTTCCTTTTACTATATGTTGATTCAATATACCTGAAATATGGATATATGATATTTTTTAAACTTACATTTAATATATTTAAACATTTAGTTTTGCAGAGAGGTATCAAGAAAACATATAGAAACATTAACATTTAATACTCCTTATGTTCTCATGTAAAAATTAGATAATGAAAAAGCAATCTTTAAAACAAAATATGTATTCTAAATTTTGAATTTAAACCAGGGTTCGCATGCATTTCTGCACATGGAAATTAAGGACTTTTAAGGACCATTTATGAAAAATATTAAGGACCTATGAACAAATGGGAACTGAATAAATTCAATTAAAAATATTATATATGCCCGAACTTCATTTTTATAATACCATCCTAAAAAGAAAATAGATCCGTAAGTAGGATGAATAATTATTAAACATGAATTAATGAACAAAATTATTAATAAGTTTGAGAATAAAATCAACTTTATAAAATGTGTCAAGCAGCATTAAATATTTTACATTTATAATAGTTGGACATATTTGAAAGAAAATAAATGACATTTTATTTATGTTTTGTTAACAGTTAGTTTAATTTTTTTTTTTTAATGCTTCATTTTTGTCACATACTTGCTGAGTCTAGAGGTTTAGTAAATAGTAAGTAGATTTGATGTCAAGCGGCATAGATTAAAATTAGAAGTAGATCATACTCAGTATGAGTCATAAAAGATCGTCCTGTCACCACTGCTGCTTGCCTAGAGAGAGACCTGATGATTAGAACTAACCTAAAAGGCCTGATGTAGGCACGGTTGGCAAGATTTGAAAATTAGCTGGGTTCTGTCTGTCACAGTTAGTGTCGTAGCTTCGTGTAGGTCCAATAAACCACTAAAGGACCACTGGTGGTAAGTTGTTTTGTACTGTTTTGAGTCTCACTAAATGCAAAGAATAAGTTTTACGTGATTTTTGACATTTTAGTGTTTTATCTTGTGGCCACGGTAAGGATTAATGAAAGGCAATAACTCGCTTTAATATGCAGAGGTAATTTTTAAGGGTAAGCAGTTAGTTATAAATAAATAAATTAGGCAGCTAGATAACCTTAGTCATTATGGATTTACATAGCCAATATGAAATTTTATTTATTTTTTTTATAATACTTGTTAAAAAAGGCCCTCTGAAAATCACAATCTAATAAAATTTCAAAGTTTAAAGTACATGTAATTTATGACATTGATTCTTAAACGATATTAGGATAATTACACATTAAAAGCTATGTTTTGTAACAACAAAACTCAACAAAACATTTATGCGTATTTTTAATTTGAAGCCTTCCCAGACATTTTGACTAATTTAAATCAATTTCCTTCTCTTCAAGCATGTTTTCTAACAATCAGAAAATTGTCTCAATATGCCAACCAGTGTTCTCACTAATTTCTGCGTGCTTTATCTCCTAACTTGTCAACCTCTCTACAATATAGTTATAAGGGTTTACTGATCTGTTAAAAGTTAAATAGTCTAAAACCTCCCGACAGATGTGAAGCAAATTATCGCTATGTCTGAAAGTAACTACAGTGTCAGACAAAGGTTTAAATAAGCCTTTTATTTAAAAAGAAATTAGAACATAAAGGCATGTTCTGATGCTTACAAAATCAGTTACAGCTCGTGGTAATGTAACTAAACAAGAACAGTCAAATTCAAACTAAAAATGTGGACCAGTGGTCAAAGACTATACAATTTAGTTTTAATTTAAGTTGGCTCAGTAACTCTATCATATGAGGAAATAGAAATGGGAAACTATACTAAAGGCTGAAATCATAAACAACTGGGTAATTTATATAATAATAATTGTACATATCTTTGAAGAATAATTTTCTTTATGTATTATTCAGTCTCTTTCTTCAACATATTTCCTTTTCATTTTAGAATTTTTGGATTTAATTAAGGATTTCTGTTATTATAAAAAAACTAAATGCATTTAGAATGTATACAAAATTCAGAAGAAATATGATATATATATGGTAAGGGCTGGTTATAGAGCTGATGTGGCAGAAACTTTAGAATTTAGTGACAAACTAAGCAACAAAATCTAGAAATGCCATAACTTTTAGAATTTAGAACAGGCACTGGAAGCAGAATTTAAGATTCACAGAGATTTCATCAGGTGGAAATATGCCTAGCGCCAGTTCTGTATGATGCATTAAGGCATATTATATGAATCTTTTAAATTGTCAGTTTTCAATTTCTTTATTAATAAAAAAATACATTTCTGTAACGCCTCTCCATGTGATAAGATTAGAAGCATTTCTGATATTTTCCATGCTTGTGTCCAATGAAAAGTAGAGAAAATAAAGGGAAGATATACATGTTAAGAAAAAGATTCTAGTATCAGAAGTAAAACATTCAAATATTATGTTTTCATTGTTCTTCAAGGCGTTCTCGAAAAGTAAGAAATTCATCACAAACTTTCTGTAAAATACATCCATTATGTGTTAATACCATGGAGACATTTTAAATTTTGTCACATATTACTGGAATCTTCTAGAATCGTGGGTCTATAAATCTTGCCTTCAAATCCTTCTCAACTTTCTAAGCTGCAGTGTCTAAAATCCTAAAGAAAAATTATCTCTACCAATTCTGTAATAGCCAAAAGCCAGAAATATTTTGAAAAAAAGGAAAAGTGTAAAATAAATTTTATAGAGAAAATTGATGCATATTCTGAGATTTCTGAATATTCTCAGACAATTACGTGGGATAAACTCTTACTATGAAAAAATTAAAAAGAAAACATTTTTAATTAATTACATAGCTAATTTCGCTTTTAGCAAGAACTGTTTCGTAAATTGTGTTTTATAGCATTATATCTTGTTTATTTCTCAAAGTATTGTATAATAAGTTTTTAAAATGTGACAGCGAAAAATAAAAATATTTTATTATAATGTTATTTTTTAAATATAATTTCAATATATTACCATTATTTTAATGGAATTTGTTACTGTTACAATGTACTAAAAAAATCGTCGAAAAATTCCCAGATCTCGGAATTAAAAATTTTCTATAAAAACTGATCTTAAAATCGCCAAAATGTTGATATGTCACCGAATTTAGAACTGTTAAATAAAAAAATTCACATCGCCAAAAGCGAAAAGTTGTTTAAGACATCTTCATTAGAAAAAAAAAAAAAAATGAAGTTCGAAATGCTTATGTTTCACTTCTTGCTTAGAAACTCGAATATCCCATTATTTATATTAGAAATAAGAACAAATTATAACACATGAACCCATTCAAAAGATAACCATATATGTCAGTGAATCGCCAAAAATATTCCTCCAAAATGCTAATTCACACTCAAACTGGCAGTCATAAAAACAGACAGAAATTTCAGATGATTAAAATTAAGGACCTTCTGCCGATTTCGGCCGAAATTAAGGACTTTTAAGGATCAAAAATCGATTCCCAAAAACCTAAGGACTCTTAAGGACCGTACGAACCCTGTAAACTGTATTTTTCATTATAATAATGTAAAAACATAGAAAACTGTGACTAATGTCTTTTGCATTAAAAATGAGACTAAGAAAATGATTTTAATGGATACAACTTATAGTATGGAAACACTGTAGAAAATAATTCTAAAACAGGAAATGCTATTTTAAATAACATTTTGACAGTTTAATTCTTAATCTTAACAATTAAACTGCTATTTGAGAGCTGAATAATACATCAAAATTTAAAACAACATACAAAAGTAAAATTTGGCAATCAGTTGCATGTGTTACCAAAAACTTGAATATTTTACTCCTTGATTTATTTTTTATACCTTATATTTATGGAACTTCTAAAAGTTTCTTTCAAACATTTTATTTCTATATAAAGCTTTCTAGACTTCCTTGTAACTCTCAAATTTCGTTTCTCTTTCACATTTAACATATAACAATTGCTCCTACATATAACTTGTCATTATTCAAAGCCAATTTCCATATTCAAAACTCATTTATTGAAAAAATAAAAAAAATTATTAATACTGTGATGAACTTACTTTCAACACAACCTTCTTTAGAATCAATCTGTTTCTGTAAACTTCTAGGTAATTTTCCAAAGGCTTCATCTGTTGGCACAAATAATGTCCATGGCTGCTCACTCTTCTTTAGGTCTTCCATGAAATTACTCTCCAGCAATACTACATTTAACATGAAATGACTCATTAATTCTAGATTTGTGAGAGATATTATTTAAGATTCTGTTAACATGAACTGTTAAAATGACAAAAAGCATTAAAACTGACACAAATAGTTTATGTATTTATTCATTACTGGTTGGAGTTTGAAAGTACAGGTTCTTAGATTCATTGACTGATTGCTAAAATTACCAAACTTATATTTTAAAAATTCACTACTTACATTTATGTAATATGTAGTATACTTAAATTATCTTAATTCATTTTTCAATACATAGGTCATGTTAGTGAATTATTTAAAGCATGATACTAAAGTAAAATACACTAATATCTCCATTAGTTCTATTTTTGACTAACTTCATTTGTAATTTTCTTACACTTTTATACTGAAAAGATAATCTAAATATTTTAAAATAAAGTGAAAAAATTAATAGCTAATGTACACCTTGCACACACACACACACAAAAAAGGGGGGGAGTATCTTCCATTCTATTGAACTGATTGTCAAAATTTAACTTGCGTTTTCCATGTGTGGAAAGCGCGACTTCGGATATATATTAGATTTGTACATGGCATTCTTCTAGCATAGGTACACAAATCGGACTTTTTCTGAAATACCATACCAATTTTTATGCCATATTTCAATTCTATGACTCAAATTATGCCTAGTTTCTAAACAATTAGCTCTCAATATTTTAACTCCTCTACAGAAATTGAATTTGGTATATATATTTATTAATCTCTTTTTTTTATTAAACTTATTTGATTTTTCCTTTCACATTTCCAAATTTAAGTTCATTCCAAATAACATTTTTTAATGACTTATTTTTATAAATTTTGAATTTTAGCCTATAAAATTTTTACCATCATCCTGAAGTAGATGTATTTCTAAGCATACCTACAAAAAAATTAGTTTTCTATTCAAACTTTCCTAAGATATACATGAATTTACATATTAGTGCATTTTGAAATTTGGCATAATGTTGACAATAACGCCAAATGTGGTTTACATACTTTGTTAAAATTATTTGAAAATATGTTGGTTTCGTTTGGTTTGGTTTATGAGATTACAGCAAAGCCTCGAGGGCTATCTTCCTAAGAGAAGGGATGCCTTTGTAGAGGACTTTCTAAGGGAAACTGACTCTCATACACGTTACACATGGGGAAAACCACGGAAACACCCATGAAGTCAGCCCGTTTGCGAGATTCAAACCTCTGACCAAACTACCAGTGTTCCGCGGCTTCATGCCTCGGCCGCTGGAGGGCCTACTATTTGAAAGTATGAATGATGACCTTTTTTTTCCTGCTTGCGTACGATAAAAAAAAGGAAAGGAAAATAGATTGCTATAAATTAAGAAGTTCACCGAGTGAATTATTCTTGGTGCAAACTAAGAAAAATGAATCAAGATAAATATTTAAATTTCTCAACAAAAATTGCAAAATTTAATATCTAGGTATAATTTGAGTCGTAGAATCAAAATATGGGAAAAAATTGGTATGTTATTAAAAAAAAAAAGTCCGATTTTGTGTCAAAATAACTATGTTAGAACAATACTTTATGTAAATCTAATATATATCTAATATATAATAATATATATATAAGTCACACTTTTGAGACATGGAAAACACAAGTTAAATTTTGACAAACGGTCCGGTGGAACAGGAGATACAGAACTGTCCTTCCCCTCCTCCTTGTGCAAGGTATACACACTGTTGTGTGGGTAATCTTAGCAGCAGCGTATCATGTATTAATGTAAAACAAAATTAAATACAAATATTAATATTAATGGATTTAGCATTGGTGGAACTTTCAAAAAAAGTCCTGTAAATGTTCACAGTAGATTAAGACAATTTATAAAAAATAAAATTTAATATGAAAAATGCTGAAAATCACTAGAGCTGAGGGAATGAAATTTCCCAATTTAAGTTTCATTAATTCAATGAATTTTATCTATCATGAGGATGCATTTTGCTTGGCAGAGTTTAAAAATTAAAAACCAGCAGGTGTCATGAAAAACTAGAAGAGAGGAAACTATACCTATGCCATTTTCATTTGTATACCATTATAACCATTATAATTATTTTTTGAAAAACATTATAATGCTTCTTTCAAAATATGCTAAACCTTTCCTTCATTCTTCTGCCTCCCCCCTCCTCCGGGTCGACATAGAGAACTCTGCAAACCTACTGGCTTAGATCTGTACCTAGTCAGTCTTGGCCACAGGGGGGGGATACAAATTACGAACCTAGTGGTTCTGGAGGCCCTGGAAAGGTCACTTATTGGCTGACCCATAGGTCTGGCATGTCCTAGAGCAGAAGGCTCTTGTAGCCCAGGGGTAGTGTTCCAGGTTTGATGGGTAATTTCCCTTTGTGACAAACAGCCCAAGCAACTGGTAGGTAGCAAATAGATGACCAGCTCCGCCATATGGCGGCTAGTGTCAATCCTCTCCAAGGTGTGGGGACAGGGTTTGAACCCCTGGACCTGTTCTGAGGGTGGACTGGCAGCGTAGTGGCACCTAGCATGGCAGAATATGAAATCCACTTAAAAACTAGTTTCCTTAATATTTAGCTAAACAAGATAATTTTAACTTCTAAAGTGAAAAGCTTTCGTACATAATGCACTGTAGAGCTGCAATGCACTGAAGTGCAGTCATCTTGAAATATTATGGAAAGTTACTTGTTTTTAATCATACTTCTCTACCATATATTATTTTACTATTTCATATTCTTCACATCATTTGCAAATTTATTTATCATATAACTAATGCCTGTGTTAATACTTTCTAGGGAATAAAAAAATTAGGAATGAACTTTACGTATTAAAAATTGGCAAAATTAGTTTTAGATTAATGGTAATTCTGACAAATCCGAACTGCTTTAGTCGACAGCACGGAAATTCAAGATCTGAAGAAATGGAAATCCCGTTATTTTCTATCAAAACAATGTCACTTTTTGGAGACTAATGGAAATTTATTGGTTGATTTGGCTGCTTTTTGAAAAATGTTAAACTCTGATCTGCAAATCTTTTATAATCTATTAAATTTTATACATTAAATACACATTAGCATCTTCTCTGGTCTTGATTGCCTTGATTATATTATTGTTAATGGAATAATTGCTTTACTACTTTCATGCTAAAAATTTTTCATTTCACACAACTCTAGGTAGATTTCCATAATAAAGTGAATATCAATACTACTTACACCTCTTGAAAGTATTAAACTGGCTGTCATTTTCTATTAATTCACCTACAGTTTGTTTAGGCTGAGGCAATACTCCAGATGCCAAATGTACAATTCCATTTGTTGCAAAATTGTTTTTTCCAATTACAGGTATACAATTTGCTGTCACAACCTAGAAGAAAATTTAACAAATTTTTAATGGTGAATTACATTATCGAAGATTAACTGTATGAAAAAATATCGGGTTTTTACAAAAGTTTTCCGGCTGCGCAAATAATGTTTGTGCAAACCGTTTTCATTGGCTTGTTTAATCATATTTTGGCATTTGAAAGAACGAGACTTTCTTTAGAACACTGTATTGTGAAATTTGTAAAAATATATCATTATCATTAAGGTGCCTGAAATGGAACTATCATGCTTAGAACCATTATTTACTTAAGAGTTCTATTGCAAAAAGGCAGCTACAGAATGTCACCAAATCATGTGTACAGCTTTAGGTACAAATACTGTATCCTTTGACACTGCGAAGGTTTGGTACTAAAAGTTCAAAAACAAGGGCTATGACATTCAAGAAGCAGAGCATTCTTAGAAGGCCTAAAGATGTCGATGAGGCCAGCTCAAGAGAGTGGAAGAAGATCAATATGCCACCACTCGAGAGCTTGCTAAGGAGTTGGACGTTACTGCCATGCCCATTAGTCACACTATGCATTGCATAAACTTGACGTACAAATTCAATTGCTGGGTGCTGCATGAGCCGATTTAAGCAGGTAAGGACAGACGTGTTTAGGCCTGCACTAATCTGCTCGAATGTCAATGTAAGGAAAAAATTCTGGACTGGATCGTCACGTGTGATGAAAAGCGGATTTACTTCAACAACACAGGCCGAAAAGGGGGTTGGTCTGCACCCTGTGTGCTCGTCGGCAGCATCGCGAAGCACAATTTGACTAATAAAAAGATCATGCTTTGTGTCTGGTTGGATTGCCATGGTATTATCCACAAAGAGTACCTGAAAAAAGGTAAAACCCTCAATAGAAAGGTGTACAGCGAGATGTTAGTCCATGTTGATGCTGCTGTCAAGAAAATAAAGTCGAACTGAGTTCTGGTGCAAAAAGGTAATATTCCATCAAGAAAACACAAGACCACATGTGTCTGCATTCACTGGCTGGACTCTACAGACTCGAAGGGAATTTTTTGCCACACCCACCCTGTAGCCCCGACGCCATTCCTTCGGACTTCTACCTTTTTTCACTACATCTTGCTGGTGCTATCTTTTATTCTGCACAGGATATCCAAAATGAGGTTGATCTGCTTTTGGACTCGGCACAAAGTTTCTGGGCTAAAGGCTTTGAAAAACTACCAAAAGGTTGGCAGAAAATCATAGATTTGGATGGTAATTATTACTCACACTAAAGGTACTGCTTTCATGTTTTTTTCCCCTCTAATTTTATTAAGAATTTTTTTTTTGTTTTTGTTGGAAAACTTTTGTTACAACCAGATATTTTCATTAATTGTATATCATGTTACAATTTTATTGTATTTAATAATATGTAAATTCTTACTTCATGTGCAGGCTGATATTTATTAATACGGATCTTAGATGCCTCATTCAAGGTATTTAAAAGCTCTTCATTTTCTAAGTTATCGACGTTTGTGAAACCCTCCAATATATGGCCTGCTACAATTGAAGAAACATCAATCAAGCGTTTGGCTGGATTTATGGCGGAAATTTCATTCTGAAATAAAGCAGATAATTTAAAACACATTGAGAAAAAAATAAGAACACTGAAGTGTGTTCTGATAAACATTATTTCAGACAAAATACTGATATGGATAAATATCATGAATTGAAAATGAGGTACAGTAGAAGTCCAGAAATCCGCAATGCTTGGGGCCAGAGGTTGTACGGATTTTAGGATTTTGCGGATTTCAGAACAGAAAAGCCAATTCATAATATTCAGTGCAAAATAAATAATGCATATTAGATACATTTACTTAAATTATTATGTACAATAATATACATTATTACATTATTTTATTATATGCAATAAATTATATATATATTTATTATATTATTAATTTATATTAGTGATTACGGGAATATTTTAAAGCATTAAGGACATATACAATAGAGACGTGTAAAAATAAGGGATACTATTAAAGCATAAATTTTTTTTTTTACTTGTTTCAAACATTTTTCTGATAGAGGTTTCTTTTAAACTTAATGTGCTCCAGAGTAAGTTTTTTTTTTTTTTTTTTTTATTT
>KK119076.1:50768-90310 GCA_000611955.2 Stegodyphus mimosarum | reverse complement strand
TAAATTCTACAGGGTCATAATCTCTTGCTCTGTGACACAGCTTTGTTGTTCTAAATGTTTTAGGTATTTTTCACCGTGTTCCAAACCCTCATTAAAAGATATTTTCTCACACCTATCAAATTCATTACCTGTCTCGGTGTCGGAATCGTTTTCTTGCCGTGGCGAGTTCAGAACAGAGCCAATGATTTCATCATCGGTCATCTGATATGCCAGTGTTGGCTCATCTGAACACAGCATCCATACTAAAAACCTCTTCTGGGCTAAGATCTTTTTTCTGCCACTAACGCAGAATCATTATTATTCGGTAATTATGACGTCATTATTGGATAAAGATTTTTTCTTTGGTATTTCATTCTCCATTCTGCAGTTTCTGGAACCTATAAATTCAATGTTTATATTTTGAGAGGCAGTGCAGATTTCAGGAGTTGGCGGATTTTTGGTATTTGACTGTATAATTTAGTTTAAAAATCGTCTTTTTCTTATGTATATAAATACTGCAGCATGTTTCAGGAAAATGATAGGAAGCTTTTAAATATTTAAGCGGCTTTTGTTAGGTTTTAAATTTTATACTTAAATGTATGTATATATAAATATATATATATACCAAATTAATATTTCAAGTAAATATTTTTTAAAGAATTTCAAAACTTAAAGAAACAATCAGATTATACGAAGGAATTAGGAGGGTTATTTCAGTGACACTGATATTCAAAAAACTAGATGAAGGGGATATTCCACCTTGGAGGAGGGGAGTTCATATTTTTGGAGAGGGGAATGTAGTCAGCCTTTTATTTACCTCTTAAGTATTTAGTTTTAGTTTATGAATATAAAAAGCTATTTTTATTCAAGTTTTGACATTTATCAACATTTTCTATACTCTTCTTGTTTAATTTATAAGACACATTAAAAAAGAATCTAAATAAATGTATAAGTATTTTTTGAGTTTTGGAAAGGAGGAGGGGGAATGATCGACGGAGTGCATGGGACCAAAAATGTTGAAAATCATTGAACTAAACAATTAGCTGATATAAGTCAGTTTAATGGTGAGAAAACAAAATTTGCGAAGCCTGAACAATATATGCAAGCTCACGAAAAACATAATTATACATTATTGCATTTCTTTATCCTAACACAGAAATATTATTCAGAATTTACTTGATGCCTATAAACAATGCTTTAGGAAAAAGAGCTTTCTCCATTTTAAAACCAGTTAAAAGTTATTTAAAAGCTCAATCAGATATGAAAGTTGATGCCTATAGACAATGCTTTAGGAAAAAGAGCTTTCTCCATTTTAAAACCAGTTAAAAGTTATTTAAATGCTCAATCAGATATGAAAGAAATCTTCTTTAGCAAGGCTTGCTGTAGAAAAAATATTTCTGAATGGCTCCATTTTCAAGGTATTCAATTTTTTTAAGGTTGATTAACGACTACAGGGTGTTCGGGATAAATTTGACATATTTATAATTGATTATATTTTTTCGTAGGTTGGAGGTATTGACACACACTGCTCGTCATTTAAAAGTTTGGACCCTTCTTCATTCATATACAAGATGTCAGAAAGGATGGATGGCTGGAAGCCACCTGAATCATGGAAGAGAATAACTTGCATCATGATGATTCCTACCGACCATCAAAATAAGGATACTATGACTACTGCCCAATGCTCCCTGAACACAGTAAAAACAATCAGGCATGAGCTAGAGACTTGCAATGGTGACTACGAGGATGTAGCAAGAAGAAAGATCCCTAGCAGACGATCTGATTGCATTCGTACAGCAGAATTCCTCACAAATCTGCAGGAACAGGTGTTGAAGAACCCTGGCATTGGATCAGATGGCTACGTGGAGTTTCTAAACACTGTAGTCAAGCCCTGGATAACAAGGGTGGCCAAAGGTAGGCCGTATGTATGGCAGCAGGATTCGGCCCCTTGCCACACCTCTGGGAAAAGTCAAAAATGGTTGTCTGAAAATTTCTACTACCTCACCAGTCCAAATGTTTGGCCTCCAAACTCCCCAGACCTTAACCCCATGGATTATTTTGTATGGGGCGTAGTTGAAAAAGACGCCAATTGCATTTCCAGTAATACAAAAGCCCAGTTAATGGATAAAATTAAAACAGTTTTTGAGGCCCTTCCCAGGGAGACTGTAGCATCAGCTTGTTCGAGGTTTCGAAGCAGGATTGAAGTTGTGATCGATGCTAATGGTGGTTATTTTGAGTGAATCTTGTTGATAGTATTAAAATTTACTCTGCCTGCAATTTTTTTTTCTTTTGTCAATTCATTAAATTTAATACATACAAAGCGGATTTTCTTTTTCCTTACGAAACTGTCAAATTTATCCCGAACACCCTGTATATAATTAATTACATGTATTTTTTGTTATATCGGAATCTTCTATTATAAATCTAATAGTACTTACATCTTCACTATCATCTTCAAAATCAACTATTGCATCATTTGATGGTGCAAAAACAGTGTAATTTTCTGTCAGTAAGCTTTCTTTAAGGCCAGCATTTTCAACCCAGTTCAAAAATTTATTCATTTCCAGGGATTTCATAGTGTCAATCAGATTTTCCATTTTCACTGGAAAAAAAAAGAACCACAGTATTAATTTCAAGATTAATGAAAGAAAATAGTAAATAAAGTAACCATTAAAATTCTAATACAAATATAAAAATCTGATGCGGACACTACAACTTCCTTCTACGGAATATTAAATTAATTTTTTTTGCTGCATTTCACTTAAACTTATTTCTCCAAATTTCATTAGCTGTATTTCTAAGTCAATTGATTCAGTTCTCACTTCATGACAAGGCAAAAATACATAAAATCTCAAAATAACTTTATTAAAAACTGAAAAGTATAGAAAGACATAAAACACCAAATATAGTTAAAACAATTAAAAAACAATTTTTACAATTAGAATTTCTATGCAAAAACATGCAAGAAGGCAGGTTTTTCAGTGCACAAAACTAAAAGTTTACTTTTGGTCCCAGTTGGCAAAAAGAGACTGACTGTGCAAAAACTGACTTAATTCATTATTCTGCCAAGTTTCAAATGTAAACAAATATGGCTGCTATGGTAAAAAATTAGTCTTAGCTGTACTTAAACAACTTTTAACTTGTTAATAATTCTACAACTATTGCATGCAGATTAACTAAAGGCATAAAGACTTTAATTGGAAAATAAGAACAACATAATTCAATCATTTTTAAAGCAAATAATGCACAATTTACCAACATATAAGAATAAAAGTTACTGAGTTCGCAGAGCCGTGTAACAGAGTGAGTATGTATATATATATACTATATATGTATATATACTTATATACTTTTAGCGCAGCCGATTGCAACCAAAAAGAAAGGTGGAAAACTATATGTTATAAGATTCCAATAAACAAAATTTCAATGTCCTTCTGAATCCATTTTAAATCAATTTTATAATCTGTTTGGGGTAAAAAAGTTCTATATTTTGTCCCTGCATACAGATCTCTCACAAAAACATTGTTGAATTGCATTCGATAGCGGTCAAAATGGATATTTTCGTTGAAATATTATACACGGAATTTTTCATGATTACAATACTTCTTTGTACAAGGAAGTAAAAATTATAGAATATTTTGCATAATTTTTTGAACTTTTTAAAAAGCAGTATTTTCTTTGGTGAATCACATAATTTAAAACAAACTTTATGCGCTAAAATTCAAGCTGCGAAAAACCAAACTATGCACCAAAAACTTATTCCTACAGTTCTAAAAGCTGCATAAATTCTATTTGATGCATGTAATACACAAATTTATTACCCATCTAATGCAAGTCTTATACATACTGAAACAAATAAAAGTATCTTCTATCAACAGTACTTTTTGACTGAACTTCAGTTGATGTTTTAGTTAATGAAACGGGCTACCACTCAATTCAAGCTTTGAAATTGCTGAAATGGGCAGAGTCGCCTTAATTCTTAAAAGATTAGATTACTTAAAGATTCTTAAAAGATCTTAAAGTAGGATAAAAGCATTTGGATATTAATTTTGCACTTTTTTACAGTACAATTGAGTTTACATTAAAGTTCATACATCATAGAAAATCTAGTATTTAAAGCATTTTTTTTTTCCATGTGAAAGGTACTAAATATCTAAGATATATTAAAGTATTTTACCAAGAAACAAATTTATACTTCTCAGTAAAAGAAACACTTGAATTAATATATTTTTTATATTAAGGAATCATGCTTTCATTTTGCTGCTTTAAAAACAGCTCTATAGCTCTATTAATATTTCTCATTTATCACATAATAATTATATTAAACAGCTACAAAACAACACAAAAGGGGGGGAATTGAATTAAATGGAATTGTCTTTAAAACCTACTACTATTTATGAGTATGTTTTTAAGTATTGGGTTGATCAGAAAGTCATGCCGTATTTTGCTAACAGATGTCGTTAGTGCGTTTTTTGGAATAGAAGCACCATGTGCACGCACCTCACCGAAATACTATATAAGGTCATACTTCTAACCCATTCAATAAACAGAAAATTATTTGAATGAGAATGATTCGAATGGGTTGGATAGATTTTATACTGAGTTGAAAATGGAGGAAAAAACTGTTGGTTTTCACTATATTTTGCTCTTTTGTTTTCACAAAGGCAAGAATGCGACGCAAGCTTGTGAAAAGTTGTGTAAAGTTTATGGGGATGATGCTCTAATGACACGTCAGTGCCAGCACTGGTTTGCAAAATTCTGGTCTGATGATTTTGATGTGAATGATGCTCCTCGGTCAGGAAGGCCATTGGAGGCTGACGATGATGAAATAAAGGTAATGGTTAACTCTAACCCATGGTATACAACATGAGAGATTGCAGAGGCACTACATATTGCTTAATCAACTGTTCATGACCATTTAAAGAAACTCAGAATCGTAAGCAAGCTTGAAGTTTGGGTTCATCATAAGCTGAAGGAAATCCATTTGGTGAAGTGTTTGAGCATCTGCCATTCCCTTCTTAAGCGTGAAGAAAACGACATTTTTCTGAAGCATATGGTCACTAGTGAAGAGAAATGGATTGTGTACAATAATGTCTGGAAACAGTGCGATGAACCACCTCAATCCGCGTCCAAAGGGAACATTCACCAGAAAAAGGCCGTGCTGTCAGTGTGGTGGGATTTCAAAGGTGCTGTACATTTGGAGCTCTTACAAAGGAATCAAACGATTAATTCAGCTGTGTACTGTCAGCAATTAGACAAATTGAACAATGCAACCAATCAAAAGCGGTCAGAACTCATGAATCGCAAAGGCATTGTGTTTCACCAAGACAACGCAAGACCACACACGAGTTTGGTTACCTGCCAAAAGCTGTCGGAGCTTGGTTGGGATGTGTTGCCCCACCCATCGTACGCGTCTGACCTTGCACCTTCAGATTACCATTTGGTTCGCTCTTTGCAGAATTCCTTGAATCATAAAACATTCAATTCCGATGAGGCTATAAATCGGCACTTGGTACAGTTTTTTGCTTCTATAGACAGGTCATTCTACCAGCGTGGAATTATGAACTCTGCTGATTGATGGAAAAAGGTCATCGGGCAAAATGATCAATATGTTATTGATTGAATTCTTATTTTTAAAGGAATAAATCACCTTTGAAAAACATAGTAAAAATACAACATGACTTTCCAATCAACCTGATACAATATTTATGAAAAATGCAGCATCTAATGGCTGGAAGTATTATGTAGTGCCAAATTAATACTTGAATTATGCGAGTTTTTTTCTTAAATGGAGGTGAAAATTCGAAGATGTAACATGTTAATATAGTTACAATAGTAATACATGTGGCATGTTAAATTATAAAAATGATGAAGCAATTAACACGATTTAAGCATAAATATGTGCTATAAAAGATATGATCTGAATTTTGTTATTTTAGGTTTAGTTACTTACATGCACTGCATCCAGGTCTTCCATCTGTTCTCCGTATATACCCATGGCAACACTGCCTTCTGATGATCACAGTCTTTCGCATTCCATTAGTTTGTGTCCTTCATGACAGAAAAGTACACGTATGTATACAGCATGTTAAAAAAAAGTGGTCACAAGTTTAATTTCATAAATATTGATCCTAGACATGTACTTCCAATTATAGTTTTTCAGAATAGGCTGGAGAATTTTATGAAAGAAATTTTTACACTGTAGCTGGGAATATTTCCTAAATCTAAAATTTAGCTTTTTTATGATCGTCACAGAACAAAAAATCCAAATAATTACATTCCTTATGCCTTAATAATTTAAACATAAGAAATTTCCATAACTTTATATGCAGGATTATTCATAATTAATTAAAATGCATATCTGTTTAATTAAGGAATGCTTAGATGAATGTGATGAATTTTTAAATGCATTTTTTGTTATAGATACATATGCTACCCGACACTGAAAATGCAACACCAAGAGGATATGGCCTGAAAATTCTGCAAATTTCAGGGTACATGCACATCAAAGAGTTATGCAAATAATGTGAAATGCACAGTTCTTCAGTGCACGTTGATGAAGATTCAAGGAAAGGAAACTGCAGAATGTTCAATTTTCATGCTGTTCTTTCTGCCAGGGAAATCATCGTAGAAAATTTTTGCCGGAATTTTTTTTTTTTTTTGTCTCAGAGGACATGTGTAATAGCAGAGAATGCCAGGCTGTCATCAACGGCGACAATTCCAGCAAACAGAAGATTTTATAAGGGGCATGGTCATCGGATTGAGAAGGCAAGTGTGTCCATATGTCAAAACTCGACTGACATACATATAGACACTATCACAGTGCACCGGCTGTGGCAACGATGGCTAGAACAAGGAAATGTGGCAAGTTCGAAGGGTGCAGGTGCAGCCAGAATAATGTCAGCCAGCGTAGATCGATGCATCTGCCGACAAGTGGTGCCACACCCGCAAGCCACTTCTACCTCCATTCTCCATTCTACCCTGGATGTTCCCATACCGAGCAGAACCATCTGCCATCAACTGGTGGCTAGTGGCCTACATTCATGGTGTTCATTAAGAAGAATGTCATTGACCCCACATCATAGAGGCCAATATCTGCAATGGTGCCAGACTCGAGTGATGTGGACGACAGAATGGCACAGGACTTAGATAAGTCATGCTTCCATTTCTCCAATAATAGTTGCCGCATACGAATGTCGCGTCAATGTGGAGACAGGTCCAATCTGGCAGAAATTTTGGAATGCCACCGTGAAATTGTGGAATGCCACCGTGCGACAACATGGCATCATGGTTTGAAACGCAATTGCATATGATTCCACATTACCTCTAGTTCACATTCAGGGCACTACGATGGCCCAATGATACTTTGATGATGTTCTGCAGCCGGTGACACTCTCCTACCTTCAGGGAGTGCCCAATGCGCTTTGCGCTTTATCAGCAGGATAACAGATGACCACAAACTGCTCGCATCAGTCAACATGTTCTGCCAGGTGTACAGATGCTTCCCTGACCACCGTTCTCTCCTGATCTCTCACCAATCGAACATATTTGGAATGTGATTGGACGCTATTTTCAGACCTTGCTATTGCCCCATTCAGAAGACAAACTGTGGCTAATGGTTGAGAGGGAATCAAGAGCCATTCCTCAGGACACCATCCATAGTCTCACTGACTCTGTACCTAAACGTGTTGCTTCATGTATCACCATCTAAGGTGGTCCTACAACCTACTGCACCGATGCTGTTTTCACTCTGTATTATGCATATCATTTTGAAATAAAAGTCACATTGTTCATTGCTATATCTTTCTGTTTGCCCCGAGTTTCATCATTCTCTGGCCACTCCTTCTTGGTATTGCATTTTCAAGATCGAGTAGTGTATGTGTATATGTGTGTATATATATACTATATGAAGTAAAGATACATTTCTGTTCCATACATTTCTATTCTATTTCTGTTCCTATGTTCTAAAGCTGCTACATTCTCATTGAAAATGTTGTGAGAATTTAAGCTAAGTGGAATATTTCATACGATTTTGATAGCCTAGCTATATTGCACTAAGAACAAATCTACATAGCAATAAAACTGAACAATACATAAGATAATATAGATTCAACTGTGTAGCAACAGAAAGAAAAATAGAAATAAATTAAATACTGAATATGAAAGATGCACAGATAATGTCAGTAGATTTTAATGTTTTAAGTGAAAAAATTCAAGTGCATCCCAGATATCAATAGTTTCAACTCTCATAACGTCACAATGACTAATACATTAATAACTACACTTACATGTGTTTGAATTTTAATCAAAAATCATAATGAAATAAAAATTTTCTTTTAATTCTGTAAGAACACCAACAAATTTTCACTGCTTTTTTTTTAAAAAAAAATTTCTGAAGAAGTAAGGATTTCATGACAGAAAATTTAAGCTTTCTTAGTTTCCCAAGTCAGTAAATCTTAAAGACAATTGATTTAAACAATAATATCCAAGTCTTATTTAATGACTGCTACACACTTATGAATACACAAACTTATTTAGAACCAGAATGTGTACGCGAGTCTTCATGCATACTTTTAACAAGGGCTTAGTTTCTAAAATTAAAAGTGCCAAAGGGCTGTGGAAGACAGTCAGTAAGGAAGAAAATAATAAAGAAATAAAAAACTTTAAAATAAAAAAAAAAATCTGAAAGGTCAGATTTTAAATTACGTCCAAAGGGGCGTTTTTTAACATTTTGCGTGTCACCTTTATTTATTCAATATCATGTTCTTCGCACATAAACCACAAAATTCAGTTCAACAGCAATATCGCAAAACAATTTTAAAATGAGCATATCTTTAAAATTTCTGATATGCTTTAGACAAAAAGTTTTTTTTCCGCCTCGTAGAGTGTTTGTTGCCACTGCTCACTTTTAAATCGTTTGAGTTTGTTCATCAAAAATTCGTTAAGTTTTAAAAAATATGAAATAGATAATAAAACAAATTCCAAATTCGGGCTTCCAGATGCACCTATTCGGGTGGAAACGTACATTATTCAAAATTGGAGGGCTCTAGGTACCGTTGTTTTATCACATTTGGAGAAATATACACACATTTATTCAGATTCTTCATTATTTAATATCTTTAAATATAATGCAGAGATGCAATATTTTGTGGCAACAGTTTGAAAAGTGATTCAGACTTTTAATGTTTCCAATGCAAAATCGTAAAACGAAAACAACAGTCCTTCAGGGACAAAGCTCCTTTGGACTAAAAATTTAAATAATTATGTAGTTAACTTAAAATTAAAAGAAATGTAATATAAATAGAGAGTTAACACATTTATAAATATATTATTTTATAAATAGTGATTTAATAAATTGTTCAATTAATTACAGATAGTTAAATAAAAAAAAATTATTGCACCTCATCTTATTCTAGGCTTTGACTAGAATTACAATTCAATTTTTATTATTCATGATTATCAAAATCCAAGTTGAACTTACCATGCAAGCAGAAAGTAATTGTAAATGCTTATTACAGCATTTAATTAAGTTAATTTTCTTCTGTTTTCACATATTTATAAAGTGGTGTATATTTTATTTAAATAAATTTTATTTAATTAAATAATATTTATTAATATAGATAATTATTTGTTCTTATAAACTTACGTTTTTATACATGTGTGTGAAGATTCTGATGGTACACAACGAGTGGTCTGGAAATTGATGCTAAATCCAGGAATATCTTTTGTATCTTCTTCTGGTTCCTCAACTTCATTCCTCTCCACACAAACATTAGGCCTATAAACAAAATTAAGACTGTTGTTAAAAAATACGTACAAAAAAAGTAATATTTCATCAGAAAAGTAGCAATTAAAATATATTTTCTAGCAAAAATAGATTGTGTTACAGAATAAGTGAATTTAAAAGCAGTATAAGTTAACTATTTATAGGAATTTCTTCCACATATTTACTGTGAATAACTATTATCTTAAGACCTGGATTCCATATTTGTTGAAAAGCTAAATTATAGATCTTAATTTTACCTATTTTTGAATGTAGTTAAAAAATAATTCTAAACTGGGATTAGTTCCTCATGGAGAGGTTTTTGGTACCTCTCTCCTTTCATTTCCCAGCTGATGTAACATAATTAGGCTGTGGCCCATTACCATCCAAGTGGTAAAGTCACTGAACTTTGGTAGTTCCACCTGGGTTCGATTTCACACAAACCAAAGTCCTTTATGAAGATGTCCTTCTCCTTAGATAGACAGCCTTCAAGTGCTTGCCCTAATACACTGCTGGCCACCGTAAATGCAGCACCCTGAAGGAAACATGCAATTAACATGAAATTTACAACATGCATTAGCGGAGGTGAGATATGCAAATGATTAGAATTTCAGCGCAGACGCACATCATGCGCGCCTGTAGTGCCACTTGAAAGTGCTATTTAAGGCTTGGAGTTTGACAATTTCAAGTTCGGCAATTGTGTTTTTTTTTCAAAAAAAACGATCAATTCTGCCTCGTAGTAAACAGCGATCATCGCTTGATCAAGTATCCGAGTTTGACAGAGGAAGGAAAGTTTCCTACCGAGACTGTGGATTATCTTTCAGGGAAATTGGTAATCGTGTTGGACGAAATCAAACAACTGTAATGCGGATATTTGACTGTTGGATGCAGGAGGGTACTGTTATATTCAAGTTACTATTTCTTAATCTATAATTAAGTTCATTACAGCAGGCTTACATATAACATCGTTTATTCAAAACCAACATCAACTGACTCTTACTTCATTTCTAGAAATGCTCAAAGCTACATAAAAGAATTATATTTTTGAATAGCCACATTTACCTGCTAGATGATATAATGTATAGAGTTATTTCCACACAAACGATATCAACAAAAGTAAAAACATTTCCAATTATGCATTCAGTCAAAATGGAAGCAGCCATAATGAGAAGTAACACAGCTGTAAACGTATGTTTATGTCTGGATAAAATAGCAGTGGAAATGAAATTTTCCAAACAGCATATGGTGAGGCTACAGTGCCTTGTGTTATAATACTTCTATGGTTTCTCACGTGGTAGATAGTCAAGCACAAAGGAAAAGAGGTATGGTGTATTAAATAAAGTTCTCTCAACTAAAACAGTTAAAATGCAGTATTATTTATCAATTACGATTCTGAAGAAATGACCACAATTATACATTTTTTTTTAATATTTTAATTTGGGCAATGAAGAGTTGCTAGTTGTACGTGATTCTGGTGCTTCTACAGATGTGATAGCGAATTTCTATGTTCCTAAAACTTTAACTGGTGAAGTAGTGTTGATCAGCCAACCGTTGGATCGAGGGTCCAAATCCCTACTCCTCGTTAAAGTAAAAATTAAAGGTGATTTTGGGTACACACTTATGAAGACCATGGTAATAGGTAAATCCCTTGATCCGGAGCACTGCATTCAAGGAAACAGACAGCAGTCCAAAAATAGTAAACGTTTTCTAAATGTGTTACTCGATCTTAGACAAAGAAAGATTTCCCCCAATCCAATAGAAAATCAGAAAAGACAGAATGCGAAATCGAGGCGCATAATTTTCAGAAGATGGACGATAAACTGGCTTTTGGATGCAATTGAAAGAAGTTGAAGAACTGAGCCTAGACTCAGTCACTGACGAAACGACAGGTTCGGAGAAAGCGCTAATTAAGTATTCATCAGAAAATTTAAAACACATTCAAGCACACGCGTGAAACTTTAAATCCCATTCGAAGAAAACTTAGAAAGAGATTTCCTGGGATAGAAAACTGTGAGAGAGCATTCACAGAATTAAGAGGGAAGTTAACGAGTCAACCAGTTCTTCATGCACCTGATTTTGAGAAAGAAATTCTAATGCAACGTGATGCATCAGACGTAGCTTTAGAAACTTTTTCTATCACTATGCATCAATGGTGAAGAGCACCATCTTCGTAAGGAAAAGTCTCTGTGGTTTTTTGCCACTAGATGAGGTTGATGCCTATATGTTCAGCAACTCTCACTCGATTGTCTCAACCGAATATGTGCTTAAAAGGTGACATTCAACTTCCATTGTTTGTGAAGACAGTTTTCTAATTCGTTGCTCGTGTAAAAAGCTATATTGATTCGAAAATGAGTGAAATATCTGAAGAAATATGCTATGTGATGCTTTTTTACTATAAAAAAAGGTAAAAACGCTGCAAGAACACGCAGACAAATTTGTGAAGTGTACGGTGAGAATGCTGTGAGTGAACGAAGGACCGACGAGTGGTTTGCTCCATTCCGTTCCGTAAATTTCGATGCACCTTGCTCTGGTCGGCCAGTCACTAAAAAAGGCGACGACAAGCAGCCTGCTTGCTGACAGCCTGTCGGGAAATAGCGGAAGCACTAAATAACCACATGGCAGTTTGGAATCATTTCAAAAGAGCAGGCTACAAAAAGAAGCTCGATGTTTGGATGTCACATGAATTAACGCCAAGAAATTTGATTTACCGAATTACCATCAGTGAAATGCCGCTGAAACGCAAAGAAATCGAACTATTTTTTTTAATGGTTTGATTTCGAACAGCAAATCATTATAGCAGATTAAAAATGGTTGAAGTGCGAGAATATCAAACGCAAAGCGAGAGGATCACCAGCCTTTGACCATGATCGTTTTGCGTTTGACCATGATTGTTTTGCGTTTGACCATGATTGCCACCTTTGACCTTGATCACCAACCTTTGGCCATGACCTTTCTGTTGACAAACGACTTCAAAGCCTGGATTCCATAACTCCAAGCGCTTGAACGAAGCAATCCAGAAAGAGCGACCAGAATTTGTCAATAGAAAGGGAGTTGTGTTCCATCATGGCAATGCACGATCACAAACATCTTTGATGACTCAATGAACAAATTGGCGGAACTTAATTGGGAAGTTTTGATGCATCCACCGCGTAGCCCGGAAGTTGCACTGTCCGATTTCCATTTCTTTCGGTTTCTGCAAAACTCTCTTGATGGTAAAAAACTAGCAGACAGATGTGCCGCTGAAAATTACTTGCCCAAGTTTTTTGACAATAAACCGCAGAAGTTCTACACTGATGGAATTAAAAAGCTATCTGAAAAATGTCAAAAGCTCATAGATATTAATGGTCAATATGTACCTGATTAAAATCGATTTTCAATCGGTTTTTTGTTCAGAGATGTACCAAAAAACCGCGGTGACATTTTTATAAGGCCCAATATATGCTCTAAAAAAATTGAAGTTTTACCTCGATGGCCGGCCTTTTGTAACCCAAACGGATCATCGGATCATTTTTAATTGTCGCAACTTATTACCCATTCGTTTCTGTACATGACCAACACATTCAATTTTTTTCAACACAATATCACTTCCATAATTATGATTTTTCTGCAATTCAGAAAATGTTTTTGTATCACCATCTCCAATGCAGCAGACATATTGGACACTGTGCTATGGAACGATTGAATATTTTACATATTCCATCAATTTCCATTTTACCTGCAGATCTTTAGTGATTTTTGATACATTTTTGTTCATGTTTTGCTTTCCATAAAAGATATTGTGCTCCACACTTTGGCCCTTTCCAAGATTCACAACCTTTACAGTATGATGAGAGTACTTCAATGTCTAAAATCTTGGCAGTTTCTGCACCAATTACACTTGCAAATCCCACACGTGATGAATGGCCGCGCGTTTTCCATGCTCCATCCCCACTAACTGTGAGGTTTGAGCAGCCAGTTGCTTCAATTTTTTGTTCCGCAGCATACAACATAGACATCTCAGCAACTTTTGAAGTTGTCGACAGCATTTTCTTAATTTTCTACAATATGCAGATTTTTGGATAGGTGGTGGTAAGTCCATTACACCACAAAATGTGCGCATACCTGCAAGGCCTTGACTAATGCATCTCATTCCATACATAAATCTTTCATTAATTTCTGGAATGTTTTTCTTGTCACCCATCATAGACGAAGAATAAAAAGAAGTCAGTTCACCACATGTATCGCAAAGCAGAAAAAATTTTGAGGATAATCCATAACTGTTCTTGGTGAATCTTCGGATTATGATAACTTAGCGGTTTTTTGGCGACCAATCAATCAAGTATACAATTTTTTAACGATCAGGTATATGAAATTACCTGATCTTTAAAAAGTGTGCAGTTGATGTATGAAAAATTGATATAGGAAGAAACTGTAATAATAAGTTGGAGTGTAAAACTGTAACATTTAGAAATTGTATTTAAATTACCTGTCTTCGTGAACTGAGAATAGCGTTCATGATTTATTAAGAAGTTCATCTGTTATTTCGATAAAAAACTATAAATATATTTACTACAGCAAAATATGTTGCAGTCTTATTAAATTGGAGGTTCCATCGAGATCCCGGAAACCTGATCGTTAAAAAATTGCATTACAAGCAATACAATTTTTTAGCGATCAGGTATATGAAATTACCTGATCGTTAAAAAGTATGTATACTATGCAAGCTTTTATATGTTCAGCTTGCATATACCCTTTCCAAGGATGAACATTTGCACGTATAAAATAAATAAAATATGCAAGAAATTACATTAATTTTTTTCCCTCTAAATTATCCATTATGAAAGTCACCTGCGAATTTATAAGGCAAAGATTAAAAATGGTTGCAAATACTCAGCGTCAAATATTTAACTTATTTCCATGCAGGTTTACTTGTACTGAAATGGATTGCAAAATGCTACAAACGCATAATGCACAAAATGACTATCTTTTAATTAAAATATAAATAAATTAAAAAACACTAATTAAAAAATAAACATATACATTAAATTAATAAAAATTAGCTTAAAATCTTAGTTACGCCTTACCAAAATGTCACCAAACTATCTGTTACCATATTCCAAAGATTAGCCTTGTTCTTTTCGCACACTTGTACATCTGAACCACATTGTTTACAACACAGAACTAGGAAATATTACTGAATAAAATTTCGATATCCAAAATTCTATATCCTTTAAATTTAGAATCAGCACTTACGTTTTCAAAACAACTAAGTTTTCTTGATGAAGCACTCCCAGAAATGTTTTGCTTGTCTGTGTTGTGAAACGATTACCATGAAACTTTACCATGAAACTTTCGCTTCTTTTGACGCTTTCCAGAAGAACGTTTAGGAGTTTCACAATCAATATTCATAACTAAATTAATAAAGCACTTGCAAAGAGTATTTAAAACGTACTATTTAGTTAATATAATTAGTAAATACACGCAATAAACCACGATAAACTCTTATAAACAAAGCAACAAACCTCAAACGAAATCACAGTTTTTAAACTTAGCTGTCAGTTTGTACTACAACGTAATAAACAAGCGATAACGATGTATCCAAACAAAATTAAAGTAGAAGTAACTTTTCATCTCGTCTTCTTCCGCTGGCATATTTTTAATTACAAATAGCAATGGCTGGCTTTCAGCACACGAAATCCAAATTGAGGCCCTTTAAACAAACACTACAGGAGTAAGAAAAACAGCAGGAGTAAGAATTGCAGGAGTAAGAAAAACAGCTGCGTCGATGTTTACATTATTTTCAATATCTCGTAAACTAATGAACGTATGATAAAAACAATTGCACCAAATTACTCGCAAATGATTATGCTATAAAAATATCAGAAAATTGAAAAATCGAATTTTTGAAAATTTTAAAGGTGTACTGTCCTCTTAATATATTTTCAGAAATACTGGCTGCTTTCTGAAAGTGTCATTTTAAGAGCTTCTCTCTATTATTATAGAACCTAAAATGATTGACTGAATACGGCTGTATATTAAAACGTTTGTTGAAAGTACAATTGTACTTATTTTGGATTCTATAGGCTTTTTTTGGTGGTACTGGGTAGTAAATAAGCAAAATACGGAAGGTTAAGAAAATATTTTGAATGTCTGGCAGCAGATTTGAATAGAAATATATATAGATTTATATACAGAAAGCGCGTAACCATTGTTACGTGATCAGGGTATTTCAGAGTCTAATAAACAATTTAGTCCAAAGGGGCTTTGTCCCTGAAGGACTATTGCTTTCGTTTCGCGATTTGCATCGCGACTATAAACGACTCTATTACTTTTCAAATTGTTGCCATCAAATATTGCAACTCTGCGTTATATTTAAAATATTAAATAATGAAGAATCTGCATAAATGTATGTATATTTCTCCGGATGTGACAAAAACAGCGGTACCAGAGCCATCCACTTTTGAATAACGTACTTTTCCACCTGAATTTGCGCATCTGGAAGCCCGAATTTGGGAATTCGTTTTATTATCGATTTCATATTTTGTAAAACTTTAACGAATTTTTGATGAACAAACTCAAACGATTTAAAAGCGATCAACGGCAACAGTCTACGGGAGGAGGGAACTCTTTTTATCTCCAGCGCGCGGAACTGTGTATCGGAAATTCTACAGACAGACTCATTTTAAAATTATTTTACGGTATTGCCGTTGAACTGAATTTTATGGTTTAAGTGCGAAGAACGTGATATTTAATAAATAAAGGTAACACACAACACGTTAAAAAACGCCCCTTTGGACGTAATTCAAAATCTGAAACCCTTCATTTTTTTTTTCTTTTGTGGGCGAGGGTGGGGGCTTGAAAATTTTCGCGAATGCAAGTAAAGGCAGTACTGCATTCGCGAAAAATTTCGGGTATCATATTTGAAAGAAAATATCAGTTTTGATAGTTCCCATATCCATTTGGACAATTTTTTTTAATAATGTCTGTACATAAGGACAAACTAAAGGTCCTTTTTTTTCTTGAAGGAGATTTTAGAATGGATTTTTTTTGTTACGTCTCTATGTACGTACACCTTGCACAAAAAAAAAAGAAAGGAGGGGACAGTTCGATATCTCCCGTTCTACTGGACCGATTATCAAATTTTAACTTGTGCTTTCCATGTCTCGAAACAAAATCGGACTTTTTCTGAAATAACATACCAATTCTTCTCCGTATTTCGATTTTACGATTCAAACTATGCCAAAAATGCAAAGTTTTGTAAAAATCGCAAGAGTAGTTTTTAAAAAAGTACCTCTTAATTTTAGCTCCTCCGTGTTAAATGAATTTGGTATATATTTATTAATATCTCTTTTTAAACTTATTTGATTCTTCCTTTCACATTTTCACAAATTTCTGAAGTGTACGGTGAGAATGCTGTGAGTGAACGAAGGACCGAGGAGTGGTATGCTCGATTCCGTTCCGTAAATTTCGATGTCAAAGATGCACCTTGCTCTGGTCGGCCAGTCACTGAAAAAGGCGACGGCAAGCAGCCTGCTTGCTGACAGCCTGTCGGGAAATAGCGGAAGCACTAAATAACCACATGGCAGTTTGGAATCATTTGAAAAGAGCAGGCTACAAAAAGAAGCTCGATGTTTGGATGCCACATGAATTAACGCCAAGAAATTTGATTGACCGAATTACCATCAGTGAAATGCTGCTGAAACGCAAAGAAATCGAACTATTTTTTTAATGGTTCGATTTCGAACAGCAAATCATTATAGCAGATTAAAAATGGTTGAAGTGCGAGAATATCAAACGCAAAGCGAGAGGATCACCAGCCTTTGACCATGATCGTTTTGCGTTTGACCATGATCGCCACCTTTGACCTTGATCACCAACCTTTGACCATGACCTTTCTGTTGACAAACGACTTCAAAGCCTGGATTCCATAACTCCAAGCGCTTGAACGAAGCAATCCAGAAAGAGCGACCAGAATTTGTCAATAGAAAGGGAGTTGTGTTCCATCATGGCAATGCGCGATCACAAACATCTTTGATGACTCGGAACAAATTGGCGGAACTTAGTTGGAAAGTTTTGATGCATCCACCGCGTAGCCCGGAAGTTGCACTGACCGACTACCATTTGTTTCGGTTTCTGCAAAACTCTCTTGATGGTAAAAAACTAGCAGACAGATGCGCCGCTGAAAATTACTTGCCCAAGTTTTTCGACTATAAACCGCAGAAGTTCTACACCGATGGAATTAAAAAGCTACCCGAAAAATGTCAAAAGCTCATAGATAATAATGGTCAATATGTACTTGATTAAAATCGATTTTCAATCGGTTTTTTGTTCAGAGACGTACAAAAAACCGCGGGGACATTTTTATAAGGCCTAATATATGTTCTAAAAAAATTGAGGTTTTACCTCGATGGCCGGCCTTTTGTAATCCAAACGGATCATCGGTCTCTCCCCGTGGTTAAATTTTCATTCTGGTGCACTCCTTGTTTACTAAGGTGTATCCAAACATTCTACTACAAGCGAAATTACAAGATGAAGAAAGAACTGTCTGGTAACTTTTGTATAAATAGGAACTGTTATTTTCCACTTTCTTTTTATTTCTGCTTTCCTTATACCAGTTCACGGTAACTGATGGTTCTTCCAATGCATGACGTCATAATATTATTGATCTCTGTCATAGCTGATGCCAACAGAAACACTACAATGTTATAATTAGTCCGAAGGGGCTTTGTTCCTGAAGGACTATTGTTTTCATTTTGCCATTTTGCTTAGACAAGGAACCCAAAATGAAAATGCGGATGCACACAGCCGGACTAAGTTAGCAGCCGCACTAAGGATTCATAGAATCATTTCTGAGAAATTGGCAGTTTATCGTTTTAATGAGATTTTAAACGCTGTTATCCTACTGAGTAAAATGTTAAATGTGATAAGTCAATGTGTTAGCACAGTGTTAAATTCTTGAAAGTGGTTTAATATTGTGAAATTAGTATCTACTATAAAACGCGTGTTATCTAATTACAATAGCACATTATATAACTCGCTGAATTCAAAAATGAGTAATATTACTTGACGGTGCAAATTTTGCAAATTCTTAATTTCTAGGTACTGTCATTTAAAATTGTCAGCTAGAGTTGGAAATGCTATTTTTAAATTTTTAGCTGAAGGTTTTAGGAAGGAGGATGCTGGAGCATTGTGTTATATGTTACCGACAAAGTATGAAACGCCGGCATTCTATAGAATGCCTAGGCATTGTATATGTTACCGTTAAAGTATATAATGCAGTTATTTAATAGAATACCTAGTTATTCCATGAAATAACTGATCGTGTCCGTTAAAGTGTGTAATATGTTAATAATTTGACACTTTAACTAGTCATTCTATGAAATAACTAGGTATTCTATAAATTAACTAATGAGAGACAGTTAAAGTGTGAAATAAACATTTTATCTAAAATGAAATAACTAGGTATTCTATATATAAACTAATGATAGACAATTAAAATGAAAAAGAAGCAATTTATCTAATTTCCCTAATTATAAATGGTATTTATGGAAACGTACCATAAAATCATTCGTTACAACAAGGATTACTAAAATGACACTCGGAATTACAAAATACATTATTTCGAAAACAAAAACACTTTTTGTCGACACACTGGGTTTTACACGAGCATTGCATATTGTTAAACGAAACGTAAATGTACCTTATACTAAAAAGCCAGATATATGATGTATTAGATTATTTTACACTTTAACGGGCTGCAGATCGTTATTCTATGAAATAACTAGTTAAACCATGAAATACAAGAGAGTTTTACACTTTAACGGACACGATCCGTTATTTCATGGAATAACTAGGTATTCTATAAAATAACGGATTTCATACTTTAACGGTAACATATACAATGCCGGACGTTTTTAGGCAAAGTATGAAATAGGGGAATTATTACATACTTTCCCTAGGCATTGTATATAATACCTAGACGTTCTATAGAATGACAAATGCTCTTTAGGCAAAGTATGAAAAAAAGGTTATGATTAGGCTATTATTTAAAATACGTTCATTCCTCAAAAAATACAAATGTTATTTTGAAAAATTGATGAAAGAGAGCCATTATAAATCTGTTATTCGAAATATGTAAAATAAAAGAGTGAGATGATCTTGATATAACATAATAAGTTTGTATTTTCTATCTGGCCGAGACTGAGAATCAATAAGATCTACCTGACAACGGAAATTAAATTTAAAAAAAAAAAAAAATCTGAAATGTTTCAGATTTTAAATTACGTCCAAAGGGACGTTTATTTAACATTCTGTGTGTTACCTTTATTTGTTAAATACCATGTTCTTCGCACTTAAACCATAAAATTCAGTTCAACAGCAATATCGCAAAATAATTTTAAATTGAGCATATCTTTAGAAATTTCGGTACACACTCTCACGCGCTGGAGATAAAAATGTTTTTCTGTACAACGTTGGTATTGCTGGCTTTGAAATCTTTGAGTTTGTTAATGAAAAATTCGTTAAAGTTTTAGAGAATATTGTTACGAATTTCACATTTATTTGGCTATTTATTTAGAACTGTAATTAAAATTCCTTTTTATTTTCCCGTGCAACGCACGCAGACGATTTTTGAAGAGAAAGCTACGTCAAAAAAAAAAAATAAAAACATGCATACATTTATGCAGATTTTTCATTTTTTAAACTTTAATGCAGAGCGATAACATTTAGTGGCAACAATTTGAAAAGTGAATCGGGCATTCAGAGTGAATCAACGCAAAATCGCAAAACGAAAGTAATAGTCCTTCGGGACTAAATCCCTTTGGACTAACAATCATAAGTTTTACATCAATGCCCTTTTTTAACACCCCCCCTTTTTTTTGGCAGGGTTCACAAAGGTGGTTGTACAGTTTAATATCATTACGTGTAACGTTTTTGTATTTGGTTGAAAATTCTTTCAATATTCTGTTACGTCTTCCGTGCGCAAGACTCAAATGAGTTTTCGTGAAATACGAAAGTAACTCAGCGTCCATGACATAATACTGTATAGTACTGACGCTTTCTTTAACAAGGTGAATGAATGTACTTTTGCTTTCTATAAACACCAACTCCTAGCAATTCAGCATCCAGTAGTCCCGTCCTTCTTATAGTAATTTTGGCTTTTTTACGTCATTTACTAACTTCTGCTAAATAGTTTCGGTTCTTCGAAACGAATCGGAGATGTGTTTTATACTTTGCCGGCATAGGAAATGTGTGAAATATGAATCGTTTCATACCTTACCGGCTAGTTTTAGGTATCATATACAATGCCGGATTTCAAACTTTGCCGGTAACATTTGATAAGTGCTGCACTTGATTGAGCCAAGCTGTTTCGAAGGGCTCCGCCCTAAAATTATCTTCCTGGGAAGATGCTATAAAGACAGCGAATTTTATATGTTCTACATGAGTATAAATCATATAAAATTTACATAATCATTTACATATTTCACCATATTCAGGATTGCGTGCAAATTTTAACGTTTGTGCGCTTCTTTCGTAATGCAGCAATTTTAATAGTGATTGTCTATAAAGATCTTGTGTAAAAATTATAGAAGAAGTTATACATAAAGGACGCCGCCAGCCCCTTCTGCCCTAGTGAAAATATATTCCTCTGGTCCGGCATATTTTGTTGGATTCCAATCATGACCCCCCTTTTTTTTTCTTTTCTTTTTTCAGAAGAGGGAAATATAGGTATTCAAGAGCTGTTTTAGCGAATTATTTGCGAAGCATTTTATTTTACTAATCAATTTGGTTCGTAAATTTAACTGTTGCGTCTTCTTTTCTACTTGGCGCAGGATTACTCGGGAGAAAATGCACGTTCCTAAAAATTAAGCATAAAATAAATGAATGAACGAAAGAAAATTTGAAAGGATTCAGATTTTTTACTTTCACACCGAAGGTTAAGTTTTTTACGTTTTTGCTGAGCTCGCAGTTTATCAACTCCCTCCTGCTAACAGAACTTTGACTTTTCACAGATTCCACGTACAACAAAATCACAAAATTTTTAACAGCAGCAGATTTTCAGGATTAACGATGCAGTGTTAAGTGCTGCCATTAATTTTTCTTCAGTCTTTTCTCAGTTGTCGGTATCTAGTTTCAGTTCAACATACCGATTTTTTTTTTTTTAGCTTTACCCATTAAAGATATAAATTTTCTTTACAATTAAAGCCACATAAAATTCGACGGCAAAATATTTAAAAACAACGTATCTTAGGATTCCCAATAAAGTGTTGTCATACATTTCTTTAATATTCTCTAAAAAAATTCTTTAAAATTAATACAAAGCGATAATATTTGGTAGCAACATCATTTTATTTGTGTTGCCATACATTTTTTTTATGTTCGTTATGTTTTTTCTTTAAAAATAATACACGGCGATGACATCTGGTGATAGCAGTCTGCTATATGAAAAGTGATACGGACAAAATAGTGAGGATTGAGATTAATAACACCTCTAGAGTTTTTTTTTTTTTTTTAAGGAAGGAAGAAAGAAAGAAAAGAAATCATGTAAACATAATTGACAGGTCTGATTATTTTTTCAAGCCAGTATAACTGCAATAACAGTCTTACGTGCTTTGAACTAGATTAGTAGTTATTAAATTAGCAAATGGTTGGCTGGAATTTATACTTGATCCACTTTCATGAAATCCATTGCTTATCAGTAATGGTAAATCACTACGAACGTATTTCCTACACCCTAAACGATTAATCGTTCAGGTATAGTAATAATTTTAATCGTGGCATAGTAATAATAACAGAAGCGGAGCTGTAGCTCGGGTTTTCAAAGCCCCGGGACAACTGAAGATCTCGCGCCCCCCATCCTGTTTGCCACAAGCGGAAAACTTTTCATTCTAAAAATTCTTAACATCGGTTTGGCGCCCAGGACAAAATCCTCCCCTTGTATCCCTCTAGCTATGCCCCTGAGAAGTGGAACTGTAGCTAGGATTTTCAGCACCCGGGGACAATAAATATCTCGCGCCCCTTGTATCTCTCTAGCTATGCCCCTGAGAAGTGGAGCTGTAGCTAGGATTTTCAGCGCCCGGGAACAATGAAGATCTCGCGCCCCCTTTTATGCTTGCCACGAGTGGAAAACATTTCATTCTAAATATTCATAACATCAGTTTGGAGTCCACTGAAAGCTGTAACACACATTTTAACATATGTTAGCATACTACCTGGAATGAGAATGGGACAACGTGTCAGGACTGCGTGTTCTGTGCGTACTTTCGGCGAACATATTCGTGAAGTCCTGATCTTGAACAGGGAGCTGAATGCAGCTATGTTCTGTGGTAGAATACTGTGGTTAAGTGGTAGAATAACTGCACGCAAGAAGGATTTAAATCCTCTTTTACTAAACCACTCTTATGTACAGCCACTTCCTAACTCGGGAGGGATAACAGAAAATAATGACCGCACTTGGGTCTAACTTGAACAATCCAATAATTTAAAATAAAGTTATATAGAAATTAAGTAGTCGTTGCTCACAGAGTTATGAACGCGAGGTTGGCCTCTGTGCTAAACGATCCATGGTGCGTAGCAAGATTTAGCTAATACTAACGCACTTAGATTATTTCAATAAGCAACAGCGTAACAGCTTTAAGGCTTAGAATTTCAATACTAGCTGGTCAGGTGGACGTCGAACAGAGCCGCAGTGATCCGAGACTAAAAGCTCTCTCACACCGAGAAGTTCCTCCCTAACCTTTAAATATCAAAACTTGGCTCCACTTCAAATTAGCACACAGCTGAAACGCGCTCATTCTATCGGGAAATTGAAATAAGAACTTACAGGAAAGAGAAAATTAACATAAAATTTTGTTAGTTCAAACTAAAACCTTACAAACGATATGGACGTAACTAATTTTGAAAGCGATTATTCTTTACTAGGAAAAAAATTCTTACCCATAAAACATTATATGTTTGTTTAATGCAATAAAAACATAGCTTCATGCGTAAAGGAACATGGTATGAGCACAGCATGTAGAGTCATTAGGATTTGTGGAAGCAAGCGAGAGATGAAAAATATGCACTGCCTTCGCCGGGGATCGAACCACGGACCTCTGAAATACCGGCTCAGTGTGCTGACCATTACACCACGAAGGCACGCTAAGAATGTGGGAGATATACCTTATATACTCCCCTTTTTAAAGGGCGACTAGGGTTTTAGAGGACCTAGTCGCCAAATCCTGGGTGTGGAGAGTCATCATCCACAACCCTTTTAGTTCGGGCGTAGTGTAGAGTCATTAGGATTTGTGGAAGCAAGCGAGAGATGAAAAATATGCACTGCCTTCGCCGGGGATCGAACCACGGACCTCTGAAATACCGGCTCAGTGTGCTGACCATTACACCACGAAGGCATGCTAAGAATGTGGGAGATATACCTTATAAGCATACAAATTTAAATAAATTATAACGAACTTTTGCCACTTACCCATCCCACCAAGGTGTTAGAAGTCCGAATGAAAACGAGAATGGAATAAAGGGAATTATTCCGCCACCTGGATGTGATGGTTTCTGAGGTTTTTCAACCTGCACAGGATCAAAAACCTCGACTTCTTTCTCATCTCCTTCAGTTTCTCTTCCAACGGGGACCCTTATAAGTCCTCTTTTCTTCGGAGGTTCTGCAGTGTCTTCTAACCGTACTCTACCACGAGGTGCTAAACCGCCAACTGCCCTTGTTGCTTGAGGAATCATATGCTGCATGGCCACGGAGGCCTGTGCAGTGATTTGATCTGTAAGGTCTCGGGCATAATCTCCAAGGCCAAGTAGACTGCAAAGAGAAAAACATGGATTAACGTTTAATTACGTTAATGTTCAGACATAAGCTAAACACAATGTTCAGATATAAGCCAAACATAAAGTTTAGATATAAGCTAAACACAGTTATAAGGTATATCTCCCACGTTCTTAGCGTACCTTCGTGGTGTAACGGTCAGCACACTGAGCCGGAATTTCAGAGGTCCGTAGTTCGATTCCCGGCGAAGGCAATGCATATTTTTCATGGTTCCTGCTTCCAAAAATGCCTAATGTCTCTACAAGTGGCGCCCGAACTAAAAGGGTTGTGGATGATGACTCTCCACACCCAGGATTTGGCGACTAGGTCCCCTAAAACCCTATTCGCCCTTTAAAAAGGGGAGTATATAAGGTATATCTCCCACGTTCTTAGCGTGCCTTCGTGGTGTAACGGTCAGCACACTGAGCCGGAATTTCAGAGGTCCGTGGTTCGATTCCCGGCGAAGGCAATGCATATTTTTCATGGTTCCTGCTTCCAAAAATGCCTAATGTCTCTACACAGTGTTCAGGTATAAGCCAAACATAGAGTTCAGATATAATAAGCTCAGTATTTCCATTTGTGTATGACTTATAAGGTATTTTTCTTCCTCCTACCAGCATGCCTTCGTGGTGTAACGGTTAGCACACTCGACGTGTATTCGAAAGGTCCAGGTTCGACTCCGGGCGAGAGCACTGCCCATTTTTCATATCCCCTTCTTCCAAATAACTCAATGACTCTACAGTGGCGCCCGAACTAAAAAGGTGTTGGATGATGACTCTTCACCACTAGGATTTGGCGACTGGTTCCCGTAATCCCCAGTTTCCCTTTAAAAGGGGGAGTATGTAAGGTATTTTCTCCCTCCTTTCTGTATACCTTCGTGGTGTTACGGTAGCACACTCGGCGCGTATTCGAGAAATCCAGGTTCAAGTCCCAGCGAGGGCAATGCTTATTTCTACAGCTTCCTGCTTAAAAAAAATCCTGATAAACCTACAGTGGCGCCCGAACTAAAAAGGGCGGTAGATGATTCTCCACCACCAGGATTTGGATACTGAGTCCCCTAATCTCCAGTCGTCCTTTAAAAGGGGGAGTATATAAGGCATTTCTCCCGCCTTCTTAGCATTCCTTCGTGGTATAATGGTCAAGCACGCTCGGCGCGTATTCGAGAGATCCAGGTTCGCATCCCGGCGAAGGCATTGCTCATTTTTCATGTACTCCTTCTTCAAAATAACCTATTCTATACTACCGCCTAACCACGATATTCTTATTTTCTTTGACTGAATTGAGGACAGATTTTTTGTTGGATTTATATTTACATTTTCAAGAAAAGTTTTTTTATCATATCATTTTTACATTAAGGGTTTTGAATCCTTTTGGTCACATGACTTCGTATGCTTCATAAGCGATCTTTCCCATCAGACTGTTATTAGAAGTAAAGCCTACACTTCTAAAAATGCCGCTTCAGAAAATTCTCTCTACCAGTTCCCAGATGAGAAACTCTAGCATAAAACATTTTAATTAGGCACCGCAGTTAGAAATTTTACTGGTAATCTTGTAAGATCCTAGCTGAGTCAGAGTTCCTAAAGACGTAGAATACTGAAGAACTGTTTAGCGATTATTCACCGAGTTCTTATAAGTAACAACTCCAAAGAAGAATTTACCCTTTATTCCGACTCAGAATCAATGAACAGATGGCCCCCTTCTCGCGCTTACAATAAGCCTCTACTGGGGCTTTAATCCGTGATAGAAAATGTAAAACTAATCTAATACTAACTAAAATAAACTAGCCGAAGCTGTACAGAACTCACTAACAAAGTTGGCCCTTATTTAAGATTACCGATGGATATTACCAGGCACGTAACAGTAAGGCCGAATAATAATACGCTTAGACTAGCAGCAACACCGTGTACGAAAGGCAGAACACGCTCTCTTACTCTCTTCTAGTGAAGTTGTAGAGATATTAGTTTATTTCGACGCTGGAGAAGTGAGAAATTAGCAACGCCTTCGCCGGGACTCGAACCACGGACCTCTGGAATACGCGCCCAGCATGCTGACCACTACACCACAAAGGCGTGTGAAAAAGGGGGGAGAAATACCTTATATACTCCCCTTTTAAAGGGCGAGTGGGGTTCCCCCAAAATTCCCCAAATCCCGCTGGTGGAGAATCGTCATCCACCATTCTTTTAAGTTCGAGCGCCACTGTAGAAATATTACGTTATTTCGATGCTGGAGAAGTGAGAAATGAGCAAGGCCTTCGCCGGGACTCGAACCATGGACCTCTGGAATATGCGCCCAGCGTGCTGACCACTACATCACGAAGGCATGCGAAAAAGGAAGGAGAAATACCCAGACTGCACTTTATAAGGTATTTCTCCCGCCTTCTTCTCATGCCTTCGTGGTGTAGTGGTCTGCATGCTGAACGCGTAACCGACAGGTTCGTGGTTCGATTCCCCGGGGAAGGCGTTGCTCCTTTTTCATCAATCCTGCTTCTAAATAACCTAATGACTCTACAACTTAAATACTCGTTTCTGTCTCATTTGCATAAAACGCAATCCCGAAAACTTACTCTGGCAAGGAAAAAGGAAAGGCTTGTTCCAAAATAAAAATAACTATTAGAAAATTAAAATAAACCCTACAATCTTAATAAATATTGGGGGGTGTAGGTCGAGTTTGGGACCGGCCACCTTAAAAAGAAGTATTATTAATACCGGTATTAATATATTTTCAGAAATATTGGTTGCTTTCTGAAAGTGTCATTTTAAGAGCTTCTCTCTATTATAGAATCTACACTCATGTCCATAAATTAAGGATGATTCGGAGTCACGAGGAAATCGAACTCTAAAATAAACATATCACCTGTAAAATCGCTACACACATCTTCAAGAATCATATGCAAATTTCAGGAAGTAACCAGATGACACCGATGGTACGTCACAGTGACGAGAGTGTAAGAGAGTGATATATAAGGAATACAGGCAAAGAAGAAAAATTGTTCGCAGGCGCTTTATAAGCATTTCAGTGCGATAACCGAATAATTACGACACAAAGGACGCACGTGGATGATTTTTTACGTGGTAGAATGATCGGCCGTTTGGAATGGGGGCGTACCCAACTGGAAGTATCGGACGAACTTGGAATTGCCCAGAGTGTTATCTCCAGGCTTTGGCAACGATTCCAAGATGACGGTAATGTGAGTAGACGTTACCGCACAGGTCGCCCCAGAGTTACAACGCCGAATGAGAACCGGTATTTGGCAGTGACTGACAAAAGAAACAGGCGGAGCACAACCTCAGACCTGTCTCGTCGGCTCTCTTCGGCCACTGGTACGACAATTTCAAGGAAGACCGTGTACAGACACTTAGGGCAGATGGGTCTATATGCTCGTAGACCTGTCAGATGCGTTCCACTTACCGCAACTCACTGTCGCCCGCGGTTAGCCTGGAGTAGAGAGCATGCATCGTGGACACCGCAACGGTGGGCTCGTGTGATGTTTTCCGACGAGTCCAGGTTTAGCTTGCAGTCTGATTCTCGCCGCACTTTCATACGGAGAGCTCCAGGTACACGTTACCACCAAGAAAACGTCATTGAACGACACCGTTACGGTGGTGCAGGAGTGCTCGTTTGGGGTGAAATTATTCTGGGTTCCAGAACTGACCTGCATGTTCTAATTGGAACCATGACAAGCCAAATCTATCGGGACGTCATTCTGGAACAACATGTACGTTTGTTTCTGGGCGCCAGCGCTGGATGACAACGCCCGTCCTCACCGTGCAAACATCGTAAGCGAATGCCTTCAATCGGAGGATATCACCCGTATGGACTGGCCGGCATTCTCACCGGACTTGAATCCGGTAGAGCACGTGTGGGACATGCTCGGCCGACGAGTTGCAGCCCGTCCACCTCCTCCTACATGTCTACCGGAACTTCGGAGAGCATTGCTTTTTGAGTGGTGTAATATCCCCCAAGATCAGATCGATCATTTGATATTCGGCATGCCTAGGCGTTGTACGGACTGTATTGCATCGTCTGGGAGACATACGATATATTAACAATCATACCAACCATGCAGTATTGGTTTTTTGTAAATAGGTTTTTTGTAATTTGCTCCAGGGAGAAAAAATCGCTATTTTTTTTAATAATATCCAACGTATAGCATCTTTTTGTGTTCTTTACCTTTTATTTAATAAATAAGCTTTACAAATAAGTGAAATTTGTTTTGCTTCTAACTCTTCCTTTGCCTGATTTTGCATTATCCTTACTTTATGGACATGAGCGTAGTTTTGCACCTCCCTTTTTTATTACAATCGGCAGTACTAAAAATATTTATATAGACTCACACCTTTACCTGGCTTTAAATCCTTACCCAATTTTTGTTTTCGCAATCCTCGGTCGTAGACATATACTTCGAGTTACAGAAGAGTTTTAAATGACGAAACTATTCATCGTTTGGCAATATCAAATTTTAAAAAAAATTATTTTAAACAAATAACGAAATCTAACTCTTAACTGCAGTCTCCCGGTTCCTCATCTGGGAAGTGTTTATACTCGTCATGAAAAAATAAAAATACAAGAAGTTTGATTTCCATACGACAAAAATTGACTGGGAAAATTTCAAAGTTTGCAATTTTTTAAGTTATTTTCAACTTGCCTTGAGGGATCGGTTAATTTACTTAGAATACTTTGAAGAGCCTTGGGGATCGGTTAATTAAATCTGAATAATTCCAGGAAATGGGTTTAAATGTAGCCGTACACAGAAATCACGTGGTGCCCCATCAGATTTTTACTCCCTTGTACGAAGTAAAATGGAAGTATTGTAATCGCGGAAACTTTCGGGTCTCATATTTCAACGAAAATATCTATTTTGACCGCTATCGAATGCAATTTAACGATACTTTTGCCGTAATATCTAAACGTAAGGACAGAATAAAGGACTCTTTTTCCTCAATATAATTATAAAACTGATTTAAGCTGCATTCTGAAGAGACTTTTTTCGTGGCGTCTGTGCGTACGTACGTATGTATGTATCTCACATAACTCAAAAAACACTAGTCTCAGAACGCTGAAATTTTGTATATAAGGCTGCTATAACATGTAGATGTGCACCTCGTATTTTGGTTTCAATCGGCCGCACCAAAAGTATATAAATATCCACTCTGTTACTCGGCTCAGTGAGCTCAATTTCTTTATTCTTATATGTTTGTAAATTGTGCCTTTTTTGGTTTAAAAATGATTGAATTATGTTGTTCTTATCTTTCGGTTACGATTTTGTGCCTTTAGTTAACCTGCGTGCAATAATTGTGGAATTATCAACAATTTAAAAGTTTTTTAAGTGTGGCTAAGCCTAATTTTTGGTTATGATAGCGGGTATATTTGTTTACATTTGATACTTGGCAGAATAGTGGATTTGTTGCCAATCTAAAGAAACTAAGCTTCGCAAACACAAACTAACTTCTTCTTCTACTATTGCGAATTAAATTATGCTTAATTCATTCTGGAATTATCATTTAAGTTGTTAGCTTGGTTTTGCGTATAAACTGTAATTTTAACTGTAAAAATTGCTTTTTAATTGTTTTAACTTTACTTGGTGTTTTATGTTTTTCTATATCTTTCAATTTTGAATGAAAATTTTTCGAATTTTTATGTACTTTTGCCTTATCGCGAAGTAAGAACTGAATTAATTAGTAGCGAATGCGCATCAGGTAAGCGACGCCGAATCGTCTGTGAAAAGCTGTTTCTTTTTTATTTGTTTAATTTCTTTTATACATTGTTTTAGATTAATTATAGTATTTGAATGGAGCTTGCGGTAATTCTTCAGATGCTATAATGTTTGCGCACTCTGATTTATAAAATGAATGAGATTAACGCTGTTACGTAAACCTAGCGCCGATAGTGAACTTTAAACAGTGCATTTGTTCTATTGTGGTTTATGCGGTATCGACGAAGTAGATTTAATTCACAATTCATTCACTGTTAATTCAATATGTTTAAATGAATGCAGGAAAATTGAGTAAAATTTAACATTCCGTACAAGGAAATCATGCGGCGTACACATCAGATTTTTTTATGTAAGGATTTCCCAATCACACCGTACAGCACATAATATCTGAAAATGCGCAAAAGAAAAATTACTATTAGAGGAAAACCGGTCATTCACCCACATCTGAAAGCAGGCATAGCGGTAAGTACGCGGCCTCATCCTTTTGTGGCCATGAACTTCCGAAACACGTTTGACTTCCTATTCCACCTACTCCGTCTGGAGAAATCGTTCAAGGGCTACACGAAGAGTCTGGGTTTGAATTTATTTATTTATTTATTGTCAAAGTTACATCGTCAGCAGCAATTCGTGATTTGACGCTGAAATGTTTCATCACATCTGAATAAGTGACTGCTCACACGTGACAACAAATGATCAAATTGCGTGTCATAATTGGCACATAAACTGCCTTTTAGTAATAAAAATGTGCACAGAAAACAAATTTATTTTACATTTAACAACCGATTACGAAACGTAGCACACGAAAGCTATTTACCTAACAAGAGAGATGTTTTCGTGAAGGACTCAAAAAAGTAAACTGGAGTGTTTTTTACTTAAATCGCATAGTTTGTTAATCAGTAACAAAGTGATTAACTTTCAGCGATAAATTAAGCATCTTACGCTTTGTCAAATTGCAATCCGTGATCCAATGAAGAAGAAAGGACTTAACATTTCGCGCAGTTGTATCAGTTCTTATTCGTCAGTTTTTCGAAGAATGACCGTTGACCGTGCCTTAATTTTTGCAAGGATATAATTTAATATATTAGATGGAATATTTTCTTCGAGGTGGTGCAGGCAGGAGGGATTTAACAGTTTGAAAACTTTATATTACAGTTGAATATCTGGGAGAAGAAAACCTATTCTAACCTCCTGGACAACAATGGGTCGTGCCATTGTTGCTGATATATCACTGTTGCCACTTGGAAAAATGAGGGCGATAATTCTTTGCAGTTTTTAAATTTAATGTTATATTGGATACTGGACGTTTGTCGAGAGAAGGCAGCGGGAAGTTGGTTAATTTATTTATTAGGATAATTAATATTTGTATTAAGGGATATTGCTTATTAGTCCAAAGGGGCTTTGTCCCTGAAGGACTATTGTTTTCGTTTTGCGATTTTGGGTCGGAAACATTAAAAGTCTGTATCACTTTTCAAACTGTTGCCGCAAAATATTGCAGTCCTGTATTATATTTAAAGAAATTAAATAATAAAGAATGTGCATAAATGTATGTACGTTTCTCGCATTGTGATAAAACGACGGTACCTAAAGCCATCGAATTTTCAATGCCGTCATCCTGCCGCGAATATAGGCATCCGGAAGCCCAAATTGGAAATTTGGAATTTGTTTTATGAACGATTTTATATTTTGTAAAACTTTAACGAATTTTTGATCAACAAACTCGAGGATTTCAAAGCGGGCCATGGCAACGTTGTACAGAAAAAAACATTTTTATCTGCAGCGCGTGAGACTGTGTGTAGGAAATTCTAAAGATAGGCTCAGTTTAAAATTATTTTGCGATATTGTTCTTTAACTGAATTTTATGGTTTAAATGCGAAGAACATGATATTCGATAAATAAAAGTAACATACAAAATGTTTAAAAAACGCCCCTTTGGACGTAATTTAAAATCTGAAACCTTTCAGATTTTTTTTTCATTGTAATTTTTTTTATATGTAATACATTTTTAGTCCAAAGGGGCTTTGTTCCTGAAGGACTGTTGTCTTCGTTTGCGATTTTGCGTGGAATCACTAAAAGCGTTGTATCACTTTTCAAACTGTTGCCACCAAATATTGCAGTTCTGTATTATAGTTAAAGAAATTAAATAATGAAGAATTTGCATAAATGCATGCATGTTTCACCAAATGTGATAAAACAATGGTACCTAGAGCCATCCAGTTTTGAATACCGAACGTTTCCACCCGAATATGCGCCCAAATTTGGAGTTTGGAATTTGTTTTATTATCTCTTTCATATTTTGTAAAACTTTAACGAATTTTTTATGAACAAACTCAAACGATTTAAAAGTGAGCAATGGCAACACTCCCCAAAAAAAAAAAAAAGCCTTTTTATTTCCAGCGCGCGAAACTGTATTTTGGAAATTCTAAAGATAGTTTTAGATCTTAGTTTAAAATTATTTTGCGATATTGCTGTTGAACTGAATTTTATGGTTTAAGTGCGAAGAACATGATATTTAATAAATAAAGGTAACACACTAAACATTAAAAACCGTAAAAAAATTTGGACGTAATTTAAAATCTCAAACCTCTCAGATTTTTCTTTTTTTTAATTGACTTTCTTTTTTTTGGGGGGGGGGGATAAGTTTTTCTGCAGAGTAAAATTCGGTGCAGTTTTAAAATTTAACGTTTGGAGTTCCCTTTAATCATTTTTCTGGTACATTTAAAATCCAGACGAAGGCTGGCCGCGTAGCGGCTCGTTTATTAAATAAAACACGAAATGCAGTTCAAAAACATTTTAGTTTTAAGATCTTTCGTTTGTGACATTTTTGGGAGGCGTAGGTGGTGTAAACAGTAAAGTAACGAAATATTTTATAATTTTATTAACATTTCAATACAAATAAAAAATCGTACAATGTGCAAAAATTATTACAATACATGATGCGTTATAGCAAAATTTCATAATTACCATTAAATTATGTCATTTTTCGGTATTTTCGAGCAAACAGTACAAGCCAAGAGCTAGAAATTTTTCGTTGGATATTCTATATTTCATTTCATTCTACGTAGACTTAGAAACCTATTTTGTGTATTTTACAAGTACATAAAATGATACTTGTTGGAAAATGTTATTAACAAATACAGACAAAATTTTATTTCGAATTATCTGACGAGCAGTGCTCTTTTATAATATGATAGATCAAGATGTTATGCCTCGTCGATTCGTAACAACTTCTTCGTTACGTTCCTGACTTATCCTGGGCAGAATTTTTGTCTTCTAAGTGAAAATAATAACGCTTTTTGGAAGTATTAAAAACGGATTTCAGAAAGCTAAAACTATCGGAGTTTACGATAGTAAACCGAAATTGCTTTACCACTTGGGTATTACCACGAAAATCTAGTTACAGTATTTGCTTCTGTCACATGAATAGCTTTCCCTCGTTCGTGAAATATATAAACATATTTGGTTATACATGAATTGTTACCTGTGTGCTATGAATAGCTCTTATGATCGTTACGCTTTGGATATACTCTTACTGGTACATTTTCAGGGGATCAATAGAGCATTAACCGTTTATCTTAAAAGATAGTTCAATGAAGTGATTGACTATTTTAGTCGTTTAATGGAAAAATGGTTCAAAGCTTGTTTCTTCACCTACCTTTTATGCTCTAAATAATGTGAGAGACAACTGCCATAAAATTCAGCCTGACCAAAAAGAGTAAATTTAGAAAAATGAATTAGGTTTATGTAGTTGAGTGACAGCAGTTAAAAAACTTATCAGTCTTGCTTTTATTAGCTTCTCCGCGATGTGAAAAAGACATTACAACAAATCAGCAGAGACAAAAATATCGCATTTATGATGTGCCACAAATACGTAGAATTTTACTTACAATAACCCAACACAGTAGATACGGTTGCGTGCGTACCGGTTCGTTATGTATTGAATGCACAAGTCGTTGAAAAAATAACAAAAATTTATTCTTTCCACAAGAAACAAATCAAAATGCTGAAATATTTCTTCAGAGATATTCGTATAATATCACAATATCTCAAACGTTAAACAGAATTCACTTTAAAACAGATAAAGTTATTCCAATCCCACAGCGAATTCGCTACAATCAATCACAGCATTAAGTAAACAAACAGCAGTTCACTTTAAATAGCTACAACTACAACTGAGATGAGGTGTTTCAATTCGGCTTTTATAAGCTTTTTAATTATCATTAGAACAATATCGATTTTTCCAGATTTTTCTGGATGGCAACAGTCATTACGAGATATTTATTTATTAAAAATTAAATGCACGCGCTCTTTTATTATTATTTCTCCGACGTAGCTTTCTCTTCAAAAATCGTCTGCGTTGCACGGGAAAATAAAGCAATTTTAATTACAATTCTAAATGAGTAGCCAAATAAATATGAAATCTGTAACAATGTCAGGACTGAGTGTTCGGTGCATACTCTTGGCGAACATATTTGTGAATTAAACTAAGTCCTGATCTTGAACAGGGAGTTGAATGCAGCTATGTTCTGTGGTAGAAAACTGTGGTTAAGTGGTAGAAGAACTACACGTAAGAAGGATTTAAAATACTCTTTTATTAAACCACAATTATGTACAGCCACTTCCCAACTCGGGAGGGATACAGAAAATAATAACTGCACTTGGGTCTAAACTGAACAATCAAATAATTAAATAAACTAAATTTAAATAGAAATTAAGTAGTCGTTGCTCACAGATTACGAAATAGCTATAAACGCGAAGTTGGCCTCTATGCTAAAGGTGCGTAGCAAGATTTAACTAATACTAACGCACTTAGATTTACTTCAATAAGTAATAGAGTAACAGCGCTAAGGCTTAGAATTTAAATACTAGCTGGTCAGGCGAACGTCGAACAGAGCAGCAGTGGTCTGAGACCAAAAGCTCTCTCACCTTGAGAGGTTATTACCTATCGCTTAAATATAAACTTGGCTGCACTTCAAATTAGCATAAAGCTGAAACGCGCGCTTATTCTAACGGGAAGTTGAAATAAGAACACATAAGAAAGGCAAATTAAAATAAAACTTTGTTAGTTTAAACTAAAACCTTACAACAATACTTTTAAAAAGTTGTAAGCATTAGAAATAAATGTTTCAAGAAAGCTTTTAATCATATAAGAAATAAGATTTCGTAGCTGAAAATATAATTTTATAATAGTCCGTAACGATCCGTTAAAATACAGTGACACAAAGATTTATAAATTTTAAAGAACGCTTGATTTAAATTAATGTAAATCATACCCTAAAGAAATTTTCAAGTTTACAAAATTTCGGTTAAGACACATAATGCTATAACACTTTTTCTATCAAAAGGCCTCAGTTCGGAACTTTAATAAATTTTGGAAGTCAGTATAACATAAGCAAAATTTTGAATCATTGTCATTAAAGTAATGGACAAAATCAGACAAAGAAAGACTTGCTTATGAGGACATAGCGAGAAAAAGGTAAAATAAATTCTTACGTAATATATAAATTTTTAATTTACTCCTCTCCACAGTAAAAATATCCAAACAAAACACACCACATCTCTCATATCGCCTTCTGGAAAGTTGTTCCCTAACCGCTTAACTAATTTGATCGTACATCATACGGGCAACCCCTTTTTTGCATAGGCCGATTTCCCGTACGCATAATTCACAAGTGCACATCAGTATCGCCACTGAAGAAGGAGTTTAAAAAATTGACCAATGATTTTCTATTGCTCTTGTGACGCTGAATCTTTGAAACTGTGCATACAGTGTCTCACAAAAGTGATGGGACACTTGTGCTTTACAAAAGGAAACCGTAATAAAATAAATTAAAAAAACATGTTCAATTTTTTTGTGGGTGTGTTTCATACTTAAATTTAGTAACAATTATTACATAACATACATTTTCTCAAAATATTAAAATATTAATTTAATAAAAATACAATTGTTTAGAACGGAGCAAAAAATGGCTCACATAAGTGATGGGACACCATTAGACTATGCAACAAAAATCGTCTAAAAATATTTTTTGGGGTTTTTATTTTTACTCAAAAGCAATTGGCAATAATTTATAAAATCGTCTGCATTATTTCTTTCCAGTTTGTTTTGGAATTTTTGTGTTTTTTAGCTCTGTGCAGCCATGAATGCTAAACGAAAAGAAACTTTGCCTGAAATTCGAAAATTAGTTATTAATTTGCATATTGAACGTGGAAAATCTATTAGAGAAACTGCTGAAACAGTTAACTTGAGTCATTCAACAGTTTTCAATATCATTAAACGATATAAAAAGAATCATATGATTCAGGATAAAAGAAGACCTGGCCGACCATCAAAGCTATCCAATGGAATAAAGCGAATTATCGTTCGAAATATTAAAAAAAATCCAAGAATGAGTGCTCCTAAAGTTGCTGCTGATTTACAAGCATTATATGGAGTAATTGTTAATCCTGAGACTATTAGAAGAGTAATTCGATCTACTGGATATCACGGTAGAGCAGCCAGGAAAAAATTCTTCGTAAGTGAAAAGAATAGAAAACTCAGACTGGCTTTCGCAAAATCCAACATAAATAAGAATTTTGATTACTGGAATGAAGTTATATTTGCTGATGAGAGTAAATTTAATATATTTGGTTCTGACGGTAGAATCTTGGTGTGGAGAAAACCCAGGGAAGAATTTCGCAAACAGAACTTGGTGCCAACAGTAAAACATGGTGGAGGAGGAGTTATGGTATGGGGGTGTATGTCGTCCGCTGGAGTTGGTAATCTTGTTTTTATTGACAGTATAATGGATCAGTACAAGTATATTGGCATATTAAATCAAAATTTGAAATCTTCAGCACGAAAATTGAACCTTCATAACGATTTAAAATTCTACCAGGACAATGACCCCAAGCACACTGCTTTGAACGTTAGACTCTGGCTGCTGTATAACTGTCCTGAAATAATAAAAACACCACCACAATCTCCAGACTTAAATCCCATAGAGAATATTTGGCAAGAATTGGAATCAAGAATTCGCAAACACACCATTTCTTCAAAACAACAATTAAAATCGGGTGCTTCGAGAAGAATGGGGTAAAATCACTCCAGAAATCACAAAAACATTATTCGAATCCATCCCAAGAAGATTAAATCATGTTTTAAAAGTAAAAGGAAATCCAATAAAATATTAAAACCTTTTTAAAAGTAAAATGTTTGGATAAATATTTGGTGGAAAAGTAAGTGTCCCATCACTTATGTGAGCCATTTTTTGCTCCGTTCTAAACAATTGTATTTTTATTAAATTAATATTTTAACATTTTGAGAAAATGTATGTTACGTAATAATTGTTACTAAATTTAAGTATGAAACACACCCGCAAAAATTTTAAGTTTTTTTAATTTATTTTACCACAGTTTTCTTTTGTAGAGCACAAGTGTCCCATCACTTTTGTGAGACACTGTATGAGCGCATGTTATTATTCACATTTTATTTTACATTTATTTAGCAGTTATAAATGTATGGCGTATAAATGCTACTATCATTTTAGTAGAAAATCTCGTAGTGCTTTCAGTTTGTAAGTTTAATAGTCAACATTTCGCTTTCGCGAAACTTATCATGCACTGGACATTCGAATTAACATTCGTGGCATATTATGGCTTTATATGGAGAAAATGACTCAAGCCTCAATTAACCTCGAATATTATGCATTTACTAACACCTGAGGATTAAGAGAATTCAAGTGCATACTTTTTTATTGAGTTGAGAATAACTGGAAGTGTTACAATCGAGTATGAATCGAGTATTTTCTTATCTTAATGCTTGTATTCCTTTGATTTTGAAAGTGTTGTCAGGACTGAGTGTTTGGTGCATACTCTTGGTGAAAATATTCGTGAAGTAACCAAGTCCTGATCTTGAACAGGGAGCTGAATGCAGTTATGTTCTGTGGTATAAAACTGTGGTTAAGTGGTAGAACAACTGTACGTAAGAAGGATTTAAAATCCTCTTTTATTAAACCACAATTATATACGGCCACTTCCCAACTCGGGAGGGACAGATACAATAATGACGGCACTTGGGTCTAAACTGAACAATCAAATAATTTAAACTAAATTTAAATATAAATTAAGTAATCGTTGCTCACAGAGCTATGAACGCGTGGTTGGCCTCTAAATGATCAATTGTGCGTAGCAAGATTTCGCTAATACTAACGCACTTAGATTATTTTCAATAAGTAATAGCGTAACAGCGCTAAGGCTTAGAATTTTAAATACTAGCTAGTCAGGCGAACGTCGAACAGAGCAGCAGTGATCCGAGATTAAAAGCTCTCTCACACTGAGTAGTTCCTCGCTACCGTTTAAATATAAACTTGGCTCCACTTCAAATTAGCATAAAGCTGAAACGCGCGCTCATTCTAACGGGAAGTTGAAATAAGAACACATAGGAAAGGGAAATTAAAATAAAACTTTGTTAGTTTAAACTAAAACCTTACAGTGTAAAATTCAAAATATATATTGGAAATGATCTGATTATAACTATTGTAAACTATTATAACTATTGTTAGTAAAAGTTATATATGAATAAATTAAATATATTCGTCGTGAATAAGATAAACTCATTCTGTTTGAAGAGTATTTCTTGTGCAGGCAATACAGTTAAGAGTGAACAGTTATTAATGTGAAATTTAACACACTTTGCGTAGAAATGAGAAGTAGAAAAGAAAGTAGCAGGAAAGTTCACTTTGAGGAAAACACTGCATTCACTATTATTTTTTCTCCCCCCCCCCCCCCCCCCGCTATTCAATTCGTACTGGAACGTCTTACAATTACACTCTTTTGCGTTTGAAGGTTTCCATTAGTAAAGTTTTATTGCAAATTAATAAACTTTTGATATATTATTGTTTGCATATTTTAAGTTTCGTTAGTCCTTATTTTAAAATTCACCATAAAATATCATTTCAGCGGCGTACCTTGTTTTAAAACAGATCATATCGGGGTGAAAGCTATTTAGATAAAATTTCCAGATGTGTAATAGTAAATATGAAATGTGAAACTATGTAAAATGTTTATTATTACCCGTATATTACAGGATTATTGTATTATTGTTTGCATATTTTAAGTTTCGTTAGTCCTTATTTTAAAATTCACCATAAAATATCATTTCAGCGGCGTACCTTGTTTTAAAACAGATCATATCGGGGTGAAAGCTATTTAGATAAAATTTCCAGATGTGTAATAGTAAATATGAAATGTGAAACTATGTAAAATGTTTATTATTACCCGTATATTACAGGGTTATTTAAAGTAAAATACGTAATTATTTTAAG